>CM062820.1:216665117-216977617 GCA_031772625.1 Pinus tabuliformis | reverse complement strand
AAAAATTGTAGATCGAATAGTAAATGAAATGAAAAATAGAAGACACTTAGGAGCAATAACAAGAGACACAAGCTTTGGTCAAAGACTAGGGTAAAACCCCACAAGGGGTAAAACCCTTTCAAATTCTTCTTCTTATTAGATTGTCATAAAATTTTCAACATAGAGATACAATGATTCAATTCATCAACCAAAGAGTCAAATTCAATTCTTTGACTATCCAAAATATCAACCAAACAATATCCAATAGATGAGCCTTAATGTCAAATCTCGTCAACAAGTCAAAGTCTACAATTTTGTCAAAGTTAACTACAGTCAAAGATGCCCTAACCAGTCCTGAAGTCAATAGTCAAACTCCTCCAAAAGGGCTCGGTCATCGGTCAAAATATTCAACCCTCCAAGCTATTCAAACCTTAGTAAAAAGAAGTCCCAAACAAGTCGGTCAAAGGAGAGAGAAGATTCTTGCAATCAAACTTTAGATTTCAGAGGTCAAATTCAATGGTTAGAAGTAGTCAAAATTACCTAGAAAATCTTGGCTCCTCCACAGAAAAAATCAGCCTCAAAAGATTGGAATTTTGCAAGTCAAAGGAGATCAAAACTCCAAGTCAAACTTGGTCAACGGTCCCCAGACAAAAAGTCAACGCAGAATTTCAAAATTTCCCTTGAACCTTTGCATGTGTGAACTCAACTGCCTTGATTCAAATCTATATGAACCAATCACAAGAGGAGAGTGAAGAAGATGTGAGTTGATGTAATGTCCAAATGAGGTTGCCTTAACTTGTATTTATATGCTTCTTTGGAGACCCAATTTGTCCTTTATGTTGACATGTACTTTTGTGCACATGTGGGTTTTCATATTTAAAATATATTTTTCCTTGACCAAATTAAATTCTTCCAAGGGAAAAGAGGGTCTCCTCTAGATAGAGAAGGTTGTCTAAAGGATGGAATTTGTCCCTGAGCTGCCATATTAACAATAGTTTGGGGTGAAATTACAAAAGAAAAGACTCATTTTGTGTTCTTAATATATTTTGCAAGCTTGAATTAATTGGAAGTGTAGTAGTCAAACTCTTATGTTTGAGAAGTTTCAATTAGTAATATTTCTTAATTCATTTAATTTGTTGTATTCATTGATAATAATTGGTTGTCTATGAAGACCCATTCACTTATTTAGAGTACCTTCATCATGTACTAATGGCATGATGTGGTAGATTCATTAGTAAGATTCGTTCTTGAATTAGCATCATTGCTTAAATTACTCCATTTCTCATTTTTAGACCCTTGTATTTTACTTAATTCCATTAACCAATTAATAAGCATTGATTCCATCCTTACTTTTAATGTTTCAATGTAAATATTTTCCTATTTTCTAATCTATCCTTTGTGTTTGAGTCCAATTGATAGTTTATATCATTTAGGGAAATCATGCTTATAGCTAGAAATGTAGCAGATATGAAGTGAGAGAGGTGAATGCTAAAGTAACAATGGATATTTCCTCCAATGTTGCACCAAATATATCCTCATTAATATATTGCAATTTGGATTTGGGAAGTCATGTTTAGGGGATGATGCTCCCTTGGCTATAACTTTTCTTAATAACAACTCATACTCCACTCCTAATAGATAGGTACTAACCATTTATGTGTTACCATGTTATTTCAATTATTTTTAATAAATACTTTATTGCCTATGCACTCCATTTTCAAATCCATTATATTGGAGCTTAAAAATAAATATGATTTAAGTTATAGGTACACTCCGTCAAGCTGGAAAAACATCAATTATAAAGCAAGGGAGGCTATTTTGAAAAGGGCATCCTCTTATCTCATCTTTTGTTTTTAAATTAAATTTTATTATAATTAATGGCAAACTTCATTTTTCAAGTAAACTTTACCAAGTGTTTATTCTAAGATGGACATGGGTACTAAGAAATTTTATTAAAGTTTACAAGTTTACTATAGTCATTCTACCACATGAAAATATAACTAGTTACAACATCTATGCATAATTGATTAATATCCACCAAAAACAAGAAGTCTAAAATAAATGTTTTCGTTGCGAACTATTAATGTGTGTTCTAACTACAATAACATTATACACAATTAATTAGCAATTTATCATGAGGAATTAAACAATAGATTTCAAATATCAAGAATTCTATTATTTCCACTTGCCTATTCTTGAAATAATGGATGCCAAATGTCCTTTGGAGGTCAGTGATAATTTGTTGGGGACAAAAAATATCCACCCAATCAAACCTCTCAACCAGAAATGATGAGGTCCCTGGAGCCTACTCCCACCAAAATTATACAAATGTCTTTTTTCCCTTTCAATCTTAGTCTTAAAAACATGTCATTACCAAACTATGCCTTGACCTCGTTTCCCCTCTCATCTACTCAATCGTATATATTTTTATTATACATACATAGAATATAAAGTAATCCCCTCCTCGCTAATAGACTAGGGACATTAAGCACACAAATAATTATTTCCCAAACTAGAAATTCTAAACCAACAAGATCAATCCCAAAGAAAGAAGATCTCCCAATTCATAGCCCTTCCCTATTTATTTTCCATTATTATGATTTTATTTACCTAATATGTAATGTCCTTCCATGCCAAGAAGCCTACATGCCCTAATATACCCCTGCAAGAGTAATTGAGTTTAATCCTCTTTAATAGTTAATATTATCTTGTATTATTTTAATTTATTTATTTCATTAATTTTATTTATTAGTGTCTTCATTTATATATTATTGCATGTTAGGTCTCTCTAGTACTAATTTATCCCCCATATTATTATTGTTGTGCCCTGTAGAAACCTATTATTGTTATTTTTGATCCCTTACATTATTATTGTTATGTGGGTCCCAATTATATTTTGACCCTTTAGAGTCCTATATATGCCAAGGAGTGTTGGGTATGGAGCATGATTATTTAGAGGTCTTTGTTTCAGCCGGATGTATACCCCAGGAAGTTTGTACACCACTCCATGTGGGGGGGTGCGGGGGGCACTTGTCCCCCTCGCGGGGGTTCGGGGGGGCTGATCCCCCCGGTTGGGGGGTCTGGGGGCCAACGATCCCCCAGCAGGGGTTTCGGGGCAGCGCCCGAAGCTAAAAACAAATGTAAAATTGCCTTGTAAAAGTATAGTAATTTCTAGTCAATCTGGGCTGTTCATTAGGCACATGATCTGATGGTAGAACTTATGTTTAGTTTATGGTTTTTTTCCCTAGAAGGAAACCCCTCTCTCTGTATGAGGGCATTGTATTGATGCTGTGTAATAGATGTGTATTCTCCGAGCAAGAAACAGAGAGGTGAGACTATGAGAGAAAACAGAGGATATTACAGTGGATCTGTTGTAGGTTGTGTCTCTTCATTTTGCTAGATAATAGAAAGGAAGGACTGGCTGTTCGGGGTGGACGTAGCCCAAACTGGGTGAACCATGTATATTTGTGTCTCTCTGGTTTTATGCGTTTTCTGTGTTTTTATTTATGCAATATTCAATGTGTTCCATTGCTCTGTAATTTATAATTTTCTAACAACTGGTATCAAAGCCGAAGGTCTATTTAGCTAATAAACTCGCAGGAAAGAAGGGTTCCTCGTTCGAGTGGGAGCAATGGCGGAAGATGGTAAGTTTAGGGTCGAGAAATTTAACGACCAAAACTTCTCGCTGTGGAAGATGCAAATGGAAGATTATCTGTAACAGAAAGATCTGTACCTACCATTGGGCGGAAAGACAAAGATGCTGACAGGTATGACAGATGAAGAATGGAATATTCTCTATAGAAAGGCACTCGGAATAGTACGGTTGTGCCTCGCAGCGTTGGTCGCCTTCAACATTTCGAAGGAAACAACGACAGAGGGTTTGATTAAGGCGTTGGCGAAACTATATGAAAAACCCTCGGCCTCAAACAAGGTATTTCTTATGAAACGGTTATTTAATATGAAGATGTCGGAAGGTGGATCTGTTGCAGATCATTTAAATTATTTTAATACTGTTACAAGTCAGTTAAGTTCTATAGGGGTAAACTTTGATGATGAAGTTAGAGCTCTATTATTCTTGTGCTCATTGCCAGAAAGTTGGAATGGTTTAGTAATGGCCATTAGTAACTCTGTTTCTGGATCTAGTACTTTAAAGTTTGATGATGTTGTCAGTGCTATCCTTAGTGAGGAAATGCGACGGAAAAGCTCCAGTGAGACATCGGGTAATGCTTTGAGTGCAGAGTCTAGGGGAAGAAAAATAGAAAGAGGAAAGAGCTCAGGATATCGCAGTAAATCAAGGAAAGGCAGATCCAAGTCCAGATCAGGGATAGTGTGCTGGAAATGTGGAAAGAAAGGACACCTAAAGAAAGATTGTAGATCTCGGAAGGGAAAAGAAGGAGATGCACAGCAAGAAAACAATCATGAAGCAAATGTGACAGGTGGGGTGTTACAAGATGCTTTGGTTCTTTCTTTCAAAAATATTAGTGATTCCTGGGTGGTAGATTCAGGGGCTTCATTCCATGCCACACCTGATAAGAAATACTTTCATGACTATGTTCAAGGAGATTTTGGACAAGTTCGTTTGGGTGATGATAAACCCTGTAAAATTGTTGGAATGGGTAAGGTTCTTGTAAAATAGCAGAATGGAAACCAATGGCTACTAAAGGAGGTAAGGCGTGTTCCAGATCTGAAGAAAAATATGATTTCAACAGGGAAGTTAGGTGGTGAAGGTTGTGTGACAACTTTCACAGATAAAGCGTGGAAGGTCACCAAAGGAGCCCTAGTAATAGCAAAAGGAGAAAAGGTTGGTACACTGTATTTATGCAATGGTATTTCTAACTCTGTTAATGCTTTAACTTCCAAAGGAGCAGATGCAGCATTATGGCATCATAGGCTCGGACACATGAGTGAGAAGGGGATGAAGATTCTTCACTCAAGGAATTTGTTGCTGGGTTTGAAGAATGTTGATTTGAACTTATGTGAGAAACGCATTTATGGAAAACATAAGAGAGTCAGATTTCTTAGAGTTGCGAAAGAAAAGAAGAGCAGAAAATTAGAGCTTGTGCATACAGATGTATGGGGACCTGCTCAAGTATCATCTCTCTATGGCTCTTGTTATTATGTTACTTTTATTGATGATGCAACTAGAAAAACTTGGATTTATTGTATTAGGAATAAATCTGATGTATTTGATACTTTCAAGAAATGGAAAGCTTTGGTTGAGATTGAGACTGGAAAGAAATTGAAGTGTCTCAGATCAGACAATGGAGGTGAATATTGTAGCAAAGAGTTTGATAGGTACTGTTTAGAGCATGGAATTCGTAGAGAGAAGATAGTTCCAAGAACACCACAAGAAATGATGTGTCAGAAAGGATGAACAGAACAATCATGGAGCGTGCAAGGTGCATGAGATTGCATGCAGGATTGCCTTTACAATTTTGGGCAGATGCTGTAGATACTGTTGTTTATCTAATAAACAGAGGGCCTTCAAGTTCCTTGGATGGTGGTGTTCCAGAGGAAGCATGGACAGGTAAAAAGGTAAACTACTCTTTTTTAAAGCCTTTTGGTTGTGAGGCCTTTGTCCATATTAATAAAGAAAATAGAACAAAGCTTGAGGCAAAATCAAAGAAATGTACCTTTATTGGATATGGTGTTAATGATTTTGGTTATCGCTTATATGATTATGAAAATCACAAAATCATTAGGAGCAGAGATGTAATATTCAATGAAAAGGTCTTGTATAAGAATCAGTTGCAAGAAAAGAAACAGGAAAAAGAAAACAAGGAATACATAGTTCTTGATGAGATTACTGAAAAAGTAAAGGTGCCTGAAAATAATAATAATCAACAACCGCAACAACATCAACCACCACAACAGCAACAGGCACCCCAAATACATGAAAGTGGTGTTAGAAGATCTACCAGGTTAAGTATACCCCCTAAGCGATACTCTCCTTCATTATATTATTTATTGTTGACTGATTTTGGTGAACCCGAATGTTATGAAGAAGCAATGCAGGTTGAAAGAAGGAAGAAGTGGGAGCTAGCCATGGAAGAAGAGATGGACTCCTTAATGCATAACCAAACTTGGGACTTAGTCAGGTTGCCTGCAGGTAAAACTACATTGCAGAATAAATGGGTTTACAGGCTGAAGGAAGAAGATGGAGGAAAACAGAGGTACAAAGCTAGACTTGTGGTGAAGGGGTTTGCACAGAAGAAAGGTATTGATTTTGATGAAATATTTTCTCCTATTGTTAAAATGACTTCAATCAGAACTATTTTAAGTCTAGTAGCAGTTGAAGATTTGCATCTTGAGCAGTTAGATGTAAAGACAGCCTTTCTCCATGGGGATTTGGAGGAAGAGATATATATGCAGCAACCACAAGGATATGAGGTGAAAGGGAAGGAGAAACTAGTGTGCAGGTTGAAGAAGAGCTTGTGTGGCTTAAAGCAAGCTCCAAGGCAGTGGTATCTAAAATTTGACAAGTTTATGTCTAAACAAGGTTATACTAGATGTCACTCTGACCATTGTGTTTATCTGAAAAAAGAAAAATGATGGCAGCTATATTATATTGTTATTGTATGTAGATGACATGCTTGTTGTAGGGTCTAACATGTAGGAAATAAATGTGCTCAAAAGAAAATTGGCAAATTCATTTGCAATGAAGGATTTGGGAGCTGCAAAACAAATCTTTGGTATGAGAATAACTAGAGACAGGAAAAATCGCAAATTAACATTGTCCCAGAATGAGTACTTACAAAAGGTGTTGAAAAGATTTAATATGCACAATGCAAAACCAATTAGTACACCTTTTGCTAGCCATTTCAAACTTATTAAGGAAATGTGCCCAAAGACCCAAGAAGACATGGATTATATGTCTAAAGTTCCATATGCATCAACAGTTGGAAGCTTAATGTATGCAATGGTCTATGCAAGGCATGATATTGCACATGCAGTGGGAGTCGTAAGCAGGTACATGAAAAATCCAGGAAAGGAACATTGGATGGCAATGAAATGGATTCTCAGATATTTGAAAGGTACCACAAATCAAGCATTATGCTTTAGTGGTTCAAACATTTCTCTACAGGGATATGTTGATGCAGATATGGCAGGAGACAGAGATAACAGGAGGAGCACTACAGGATATATATTTACTGTAGGTGGAACAGCTGTCAGTTGGGTTTCAAAAATCCAAAGTGTTGTTGCACTTTCAACAACAGAAGCAGAGTATGTTGCTACTATAGAGGTTCGTAAAGAAATGATTTGGTTACAAAGGTTTATGGGTGAATTGGGTAAGAAGCATGATTTGGGCATGTTATACAGTGATAGCCAAAGTGCCATTCATCTTGCAAAGAACTCAACATTTCATTCCAGGACTAAACACATACAGCTCAAGTACCATTTCATACGATCAGTGTTGGAAGATGGAGAGTTGAAGCTGGAAAAGATACACACTATCCAAAATCCTACAGATATGCTAACAAAAGTTGTAACCATGGAGAAACTGAGAATATGCTTAGCTTTAATTGGTCCTCAAGGATGACAATGAATATGAGAAACAGCCAGGTCCAAAGAGGAGTCATTGTCCAGCAAATGAAGTAGCGGTGGAGTTGCTACAATCATTCTCCAAGTGGGAGATTGTTGGGTGTGGAGCATGATTATTTAGAGGTCTTTGTTTCAGCCGAATGTATACCCCAGGAAGTTTGTACACCCCTCCACATAGGGGGTGCAGGGGGGATTTGTCCCCCCCGCAGGGGTTTGGGGGGGCCGATCCCCCCCCGGCTGGGGGGTCTGAGGGCTAGTGATCCCACGGAGAGGGTTTCAGGGGCAGCGCCCTTGAAGCTAAAAACAGATGTAAAATTGCCTTGTAAAAGTATAGTAATTTCTAGTCAATCTGGGTCGTTCATTAGGCGGATGATCTGACGGTAGAACTTATGTTTAGTTTAGGGTTTTTTGCCCTAGAAGGCAACCCCTCTCTTTGTATGAGGGCATTGTATTGATGTTGTGTAATAGATGTGTATTCTTCGAGCAAGAAACAGAGAGGTGAGACTGTGAGAGAAAACAGAGGATATTACAGCGAATCTACTGTAGGTTGTGTCTCTTCATTTTGCTGGATAATAGAAAGGAAGGACTGGCTGTTTGGGGTGGACGTAGCCCAAACTGGGTGAACCGCGTATATCTATGTCTCTCTGGTTTTATGTGTTTTCTGTGTTTATATTTATGCAATATTCTATGTGTTCCATTGCTTTGTAATTTATAATTTTCTAACAAGGAGGTCATGTCATTTGGATCATCCAAGAACTATTTTTTTTATGTGATGTAAAAGGAGGTTGCCCCATCTAATAGGCTTATTTTCAAGTTGTTGATCTATGTTTTCTTCTTTTTTGGGGATTTGGTTACATAACATTTGGTATCATAGCTCTAGATCCTATGGTCTTGCTACTTCAAATAGGTCAACCTAGAATTTTTGCTTTAACTTTATTTTTTGTGAGGCTTCAAAAGATTAAATTTTGACCACATGGATTTGAGAGCTTGATGAACATCGTGTAAATATTTCAGATCTTTGTTCTCTATATTTTTGGAAATATGGTCCAAGGAAGTTAGGGTTTTTGCATGCTCCAGATTTTAGTCTAAAAAAGGTGTTCCAAGAAAAATTGTCATAAATTTCTCTTCATGTATCAGATTAAAATTTCATAAAAAAGGCTGAAATTGAACATAATTTAGTTTCTCTTGTAGCATTTGCATGGCCAAAGGTCAAAACGGTGACATGTGGCATCCGGTACAAGTTTGCTCTACTAAATCAATCCATAATCATATTATCGTGGAAGATTTGGCATAACTTTATCTTGAAGAATCCAATCTTGGTTTTACTTGTGGCATAGGAAAGAAGAATCAGAGGGCTACCACAGGACGCAATTTCAGACCTTGGAGAACTGAAATTACAGAGATACAATAGTTTCAATATCGAGCTCCTAAAAGCAGGAAAAATGTGTGTATCTTTAAATTTGCGTAGCTTTTGTTTGAAAAATCAGTTTGAAGTGATTCAAAGAGCATATTGAAGCACATATATAATTATTTGGTTTCAAAATGACTCAAAACAAAAAAAATGGATATGCCTAGTAAGCCAACAGAAAGCTCTATTATGATGCATGAAGAAGAGGAAGAAATAGAACATGATATATGAAAATTACAGGACAAAGTGCAACAAATTTTGCTATGACGGAGAGTAACCAAAAATGAATTGAAATATAAGATCGATGGTTTAAAAGTAGACATAGGATTTTTTGAAGTAGACATGGATGAGATGAATGTCAATTTGGAAGGGTTGAGAAAGTTGCCACAAGAAAGGTTTCCTAGTGGTGAGACGGAAATCCATGAAAATCATGATAAGGACAAAAGGAATATGAATTATGATTCTAAAGACTCCAACATTGGGTTTAAGACTAACCACACTCAAATGATTGATATGAATAAGTTTGATGGCAAGGATCGAGTAACATGGATACTACAGATGGATCAGTTCTTTGATCTACATGATATGCAACACATACAAAAGGTACACATTGAATCTTTATATTTAGAACACAATCAATTTGTATGGTATCGATGGCTTTGTTCTCGTAAAGCGCTAGTCACTTGAAAATTTTTACTGAGGAATTGATAGCACATTATGAGGATATAGAGGGAAATACCTTCTTTATCTAATTGATTAATCTCAAACAAAATGGTTCAATTGGGGAGCACATTGAGTATTTCCAAAGATTGAATATAAAGGTAATTGATATCTAGAGGAGCATATGTTTGATGTCTTCATAGGGACATTAAATGATAACATCCAACATGAAGTTTGTGTTTGGTAACCCAAGTCACTAGAGAATGCATATAGGGTGGAAAGACAATTTGAAAGCAAATTTATGGCAAAAAGGAAGTCTACCACTCACAACTATAAAGATGGAAGTGTTGTTTCTCGTAGCCTCCCACAACCTACAAGGTTGACACCACAAAAACTTGAGGAAAAAAGAGCAAAATGGATTTGTTACAGTTGTGATAGCAAATACACTAAAGACCATAATTGTGCTGAGAAGAAATTATTTTACATAGATTGTGAAGAGGAGGAAGAAAGGAACAAGAAACATCAAAAGAAGAAGATATACACCAGGAACCAACACTAGGGATTGAAAAAGAAGAAATGAATCTGACCATATCATGTAATGCATTAGCAGGAATTACAAATCCTCAAAATTTCAAGATAGAATGATATATCAAGAATAAAAAGGTAATAGTGTTGATTGATTTAGGTAGTACACATAATTTTATTCATTTTAAGATAGCCAAGGAGTTGAATTGCTTTCTATATCCAACACCAGAGTGTCAAGTGATGGTTTCTAATGGAGGAACTATAAATTTCTCAAGGAAGTTCCATAATATCAATCTAACCATGGGATAATATGTGTTGAATCATCCAAACCTTTCCATTCCAATGGGTGGTATTGATGTTGCATTAGGATTCAAATGGTTACAATCTTTGGGGATGATATCTTTTAATTTTCAAGAACTTTTCTTAAAAAATTTCTGGGAAGGAAAGGAAAGTGAATTAAGGGGTATCATAAGGAATCCTAAGAATATAATTATATATAATGGGATGACAAATATTTTGAAGAAGGAACAAAGAGGGCTAATAACGCAATCATGCTCACTAGATGTTCAAACATATAAGTCAATTGTTTCTCTAGATTTCTAAAGAGTCCTTGACAATCACTCCAAGGTATTTGAGACTCCCAAAGGTCTACCACCTATTCACGATCATGATCATGCTATTCACTTGATTCCTAAAATTGTTCCTCCAAACATCAAACCTTACAAATATCCCTATGCCTAGAAGAGTGAAATTGAACATACAGTGATAGAAACGCTAGAGGAAAATATAATTAAACCTAGCCAAAGTTCATTCTCTTCTCCGACAGTATTGGCACACAAGATGGATGGATAACGGCGTATGTGCACGGATTACAGAGAGCTCAATAAGCTCACTATTAAAGATAAATTTCCTATTCTTGTCATTGATCAATTGTTTGTTAGAAATACTAAAAGAGGGGTGAATCAATATTTCTTATCAATTAGTATATTTTAAATTCCATAGAGCATTAATTTTTATTAGCATTAGATAAGCATAAACATCATCAACACCATTCAAGAATGCATGACAAATAGAGACAGTAGAAACAAATATTTTTATGTGGAAACCCCTCCGAGACAAGAACCGCGTAATGCTTCTTAATATGTGTCTTCAAAAATATTTACATAAATTTTTCGGCTCCAACTGAAGGAGGAACCAACTTGTAGGACACCCCAATGCCCTATTTCCCAACTGTAATTGGGAGGACGCTCCAATGCCCTAGTTTATAGGCTCCAACTTGAAGGTGCTCTAACACCTTGTCCACTAGCTGCAACTAGATGGGCGCTTCAACGTCCTATGCAAGCTCCAACCTACCCTAGCACCACCCTGCCACTCTGAAGTGTTCTAAGGCTCCAACTTGAAGGAGACTCTACTCTCTTACCTTGCAACATCCTGCCACCCTGATCATTCGGTGGACGACGTTTCACAATTTTCAGATCGGATCCACTTGTGCTCTGAATCAATACAAAGAAATTGAAATACAAGAGAACTACAACAAAAACTTTGTCAATCAAATTTGTCTCTGCTCATGTTTCTTACAAAAAACCATTGTTGTTGCTACCATCCACCACTTTTGATGTCATTGTTTGTTTCCCACTATTGTACACTACCACTATTGTTATCATTATTTGCTACTCATTGTTGCCACAATTTAGACAACTGCCACACACACTATCACACGTGTCTTACTATCACCATCAAGGTCACTATCACATCTAGATCAATGTCGAACCCTGGAAGCCTCGTTGCTCAACTTTGCTCAATATTCACATCAATTTCTAGCTATCAATACCAATGTTATACTTCAACTTTTGTTTTTAAAACTCTAGCTTCACAATTACCGGTCGTATAGATATATCTATTAGCAATTCAAGTAGTAGTACATTCAATATACTAACCCAATTACTTGTATTATGTCTACTTTGGGATAACGCTATTGTAATGTTGCAACTACTATCATTGTTGACATTTTCCAATGAACATAACCCTAAATGCCACCAATATGATTGATGCCCAACCTTAACTGTCTCAAAATCATGCAAGCCCTTTCTGTTGTCTCAAAACCTAACTGCTCAGATCACCAATATGCAAGTGATCAAACTATAATCAGTGCTGCAACATTACTGTCACATCTAGAGAACAACTTCAACAATATTCATATATGAGCTCGTATCTCAGTACTTTTCTCAATTCTCAATTTGAAGCAATGATGCTATATTAAACCATATAATAGGCTAAGCATTCTACAAAATGCCATTTTCTGGCACTATTCTACAAATTTCTCAAATGTTGATGTTTGTGTTATAGAATGCCCACCAACAAAATGTTGACTATTCGACAAAATGAAACCATAAATAAAAACTAAAAAATAAATGAATTAATGGCACTTGGGACCCCAATAGTAAATATGTGCCACAAACAAACTATGTTGTCCAGTGATACATTATATTTGTCCAAACTTTAGTATGTTGGAACACTTTCTAATCTCCACGTATCAACTTCATTCTAAGCCATATCATGCAAAGTCGGACTCATATGGTCATACACAAATAATTCATGAGAAACAAATTACTTCCAATGCAGGTTCAAGAATGATGTCACAAAGCTCAAATTACAACATGATGTATTTACAAGAATCAACTCCACCTAATACCTTAGAACGACCATATATATATATATATATATATATATTGTTGCAACTGTTTCAATTCATTTAAGTGAGGAAGACTGCACAAGTTAGCACGATCTAGAGCTTATATGCATTTATACTGAAATGTTCAACAAGCAGCAACCAAAACTAAATTGTAACAGAACTACCCGACTCTTTTTCACTGTAATGTGTCAACCTTAAAATGAGTGTATGGGTGATGGTCTTCTTCAAACTGCAGATAACTTTGACTCAGATGATCATAATAATATTCAAGGAGATCAGTGATTGTTACTTCAAGGTATAGTCATGGCCACATAGAAGGAAGCTTAGACTTTAATGCATAGATTTTAATAGGAACAATAAAATGACATTGTATAAAGTTTGACCCTGAGTTGGACTGAGAACCATTGATAGAGTGAGCCAAAATGTTCAGGGCTAGAAATGGTATAGAGATTTATTTTCACAGATAACCATATTTTTGCTATTGCAAATTATTGCCTTCACGGGATATTTGCTAACCTTTTGCACTAAATTAGGGTCGAATGGATACAATAATAGATTGAACACAAACATTTCAACTCTAGGCTAAATGTTGCTGATTATATAGGCTAGATGACTACCACGGAGAATGAGACCTAAAACAGTACACTTAATCTAGCCATAAGAGAAATATTATGGTCTTTTCCCCATATTGTTTAATCGAATTTTCACCAACGATAGTTCTAATGCTGTGAGTATTGATTTGTTACTCCTAAGGAAATATCATGGAAATAATGATACTTCAAATCTTAGTCATTAGGTGCCAAAATTTAGATGACAGACCTTAGATACAAGGCTACAAGAGAGAAGGGCTTCTACATTAGTTCTGAGATGGAATCAATGTCCTAGAGAGAGTTGAAATTGCAAAGAGATAGCCATAGAAACTTTAATCTTCAATCTACAAGAAATTTTTCCTAATGAATCCCTTTAAACCCAGAATATTAAGCCATAAATGAAATATACTTTTGTTGATCAACCTGACTAGAACATACAAAGATATGCCCTAATGAAAGACTAAAAAATTTAGATAACTAAGGTCACAAAATTTCCAAAAAACTGCCTTATCATCTAATCTAGCAATATTGTCTAGGAGTCAAAATTTTCAGAGCATTCCTTCTAAAGATTTATGTTTAAATTAATGCTTAGGAGGATTAATCGCAAGCCTTTAAAAAGTTTTTTTTTTTTTTTTATGAAAGGGGCTCAACCAATTTGAAATTTTTGTAAGGATAAACATAATTTGAAATTCAAATATAGATGGAAAAACTCTTTTGGGGTTTTGAATTTTAAATTGAATTCGCCAAAACCTGCGAGACCTTAATTTTAGAAACAATCATTCACAACTAAACTTTGATATCCTTTATGCGAAATTTTAACCACAACTGTGATTAAATACCCTACTTCCTTGATTTGAATAATGAGTCACCAATGGTAAGGTTTCACATCACCATCCTTTGGGGTTTTTCCCACAAATTGGGTCCTTCTTCTTCAAACTAGAATAACTCACAAACCATGAAGGAAATTGGTTTGAGCATCCAATAATGGAAAGCTTGAGATAAAATTCACTAATTTGCTACTTCAAAAAACTCCAACAAGTGTGGGGTATTCCCATCGCTCTGGGAATCCAAACCCCAGAGATAAGGTTTCCAGCCATCCTTCAATTGGAGCTTCCAACTTGATGCAATCCATAAAAATATTAAGAGCATTCATTAATGGGTATTTACATCAATGACAACACCATTCAAAAATCCCCCCTTTGTCATTGATGGCAACAAATGTATTCCTTCTGCGAGTACAGCTCCCCCTGACTTCATGCCTCGATATTCTTCTCCTGATTTCTCTCCCCCATTGACATCAATGGCAAAGGGTGACTCCCCTTAACAAGCTACATGTTTCCTATAGACCTGTAATCTTCTTGTTCTCCCCCTAATGAGAAGCCTTATTATGTTTTCCTTCAATATACCATATTTTCTTGGAAAGTCATTAATTCTTGTTGCAATAAACAATCTATCTCCCCCTGACATGATGTGTTTCATATGGAATGCCACAGTTGATTCTACCTGTCAATAGGGATTAACTTTGCCTTTCACAACTTGCCACAGTTGATAGCTTCTACAATTATGCTCTGCAAACTTGATATTCCTTAAGGTCACTAATCTATCCATAATGTCAAAGACTACTTCCCATCTGCTACATGTCAACTTGTTAATAATATATTTTCAAATCTACAACTATTGCTGCATAGACTCCCCCTCTTCAATATTTAGGGAATCAACAAACTGAATTCTTAAGAATAATGTGTGAGCCATCTCTTCAGCTGAATCATCCTGAATTTTGTTGTCGCCTAATGTACATATTGATTCATCATGACCTTTCGAAAATGCTAAAAGCATGTCTACAAAAACTTTTCCATTTACTTGATCTTCTTGCTTTTCTTTTCTTCTCCAGGCCTTCATGTATCTGATGTTAGGGTGATCATTCATGGAAGATTCCATCTTGTACTTGTAATTTTGTGCTATATGTCCATAGTTGTGGCATTTTTAGCATTGAACAATTGGCCTGAACGATGGAGCGAAATACATATACTTTTGGCCGACAAAATCATTGAAGTATTTGTCTTGAGTTCTTGTAACCTTACTTCTAGGGTTTTGGTAATGCCCTTGATAATTGTACTTGTCATAAGTTTTACAATCCCTAGCCATATGTCCAAAGTTAGTACATGAAAAAAAAATAACCATTAAACAAATTAGCATACCTAAATGAGGTATCTTATCTAGATGATCTTATGTATTCATTCTTTCTTGGAGGAGGTACAACCTCTTGTTGATCCTTGTCCTTGATTTCTTCAACATTATTCCTTGGTGCCACAAAATTTTCAATCTTCTTTGATCCTTCACTTTGATCAATATTCTCATCAATCTTGTTTTGCGAAGTCTTGGAGCTTGTGTCTTTGTCACATGGATTTTTACCTTCTTCCTTTACCTTCATATTCAACTGAGCCGATTCTTGATCTTTCCTTTCATTAACCTGCAAGTGTTCCTTTTTCCATTCCTTGAGCTTGTTAATTTCATTAAGAGTTGTAGCAATTTTCCTTTCTCTTAGGCAAGATCTTCCTAAAATCTACCTTTACACGTTTTCCTTCTTTCTTCTTTTTCTTCTACTTGTAGCTTTAGAAGAGTGACCTTTTATGCTTCTCTGTTAAAAACTTGTATTTTCTCCTTTTGCCTTTCATTTTCCTATCTGAGCCTAATAAATTTTGCTGAAGATGCATCTAGTTCCTTTCTTTTATTTTCAAATTTGGATACATACCTTTGACTATATTCCTTTAGTTTTCTTGTTAGGTCTATCTCTTTCCTTTCTGCTTCCCGCACTTGGAGTTTCAAAAGAGCAATTTCTTCCTTGAGTGTGTGATTTTCCTTCTATGTGTTCTTCCATTCTTTGAAGATATTAATTAATTCGTTTTCCTTGTCCTATTCTAAATCCTACTCATCATTATTGTCTAATTCTTTAACCTGATAAATTTCATGATTTGAAACACATTTATCATCATCTTTATCACAATCTTGACCTGCATGAAGATTTTGAATTTTCTCCCAAAGATGTTTGGCAGATGAGCATGGACCTATATTATATTTTACATAATCTGAAAATGCACTTAGAATGATACTAATAGCCTTTAAATTTCACTTTCTGAATTCATCAGTGGATGTATCTCCATCAACAACTGAAAACCATACATTACATCCAATAACTTTGCAAATAGGATTCCATTCTATCTTTCCAAAATGTAACATTTGATTTGGTAAACAAAGGAATTGGACCAACCTATCTCCCTTCATCAACTGTAACAAGAACTGAAACTATTTCAATACTTGAAACTTCCTTAGATTCCTATGAATGCTTGGCGGCTTTCTTCTTTGCTTTTCCCATCTCTACACTCTAAGATCAGCTTTCCAATTATTAGGTTGCTACTGAAGGAACCGACTCAGATACCAATTGTTGGAAATACTTAGAGGGGGGTGAATCAATATTTCTTATTAATTAGTATACTTTTAGTTAATTGTTATTATCATAATATAAACATAAACATCATCAACACAATTCAACAATGCATAACAAATAGAGACAGTAGGCACATAGATTTTCAGGTGGAAACGCCTCTGGGACAAAAACCACTAAATGCTTCTTAATATTTGTCTTCAAAATAATTTACATCAATTTTTCAGCTCCAATTGAAGGAGGCTCCAACCCCATGATTTACAGGCTCCAAACTATAGGACACTCTAATGCCCTATTTACCAACTACAACTAGGAGGATGCTCCAATGCCCTAGTTTACAGGCTCCAACCTTAAGGTTCTCCAACACCCTATGCACAAGTTGCAATTGGACAAGCACTTCAACGTTTTATGGAACCTCCAACCTACCCTAACACCATCGTGCCACCCTGAAGCGTTTTCAGGCTCCAATCTGAAGGAGACTCCACTACCATAGCTTTCACCACCATACCACCCTAATCAGTTGACGGACACATTTCACAATTTTCACACTACATCCACTTGTTTTCTAAATCAATACAAAGAAACTGCAATACAAGAGAACTGCAACGCAAACTCTGTCAATCAAATCGGTCTCTACTCCTATCTCTTACAAACAACCACTATTGTTGCTACCATCCACCACTGTTGTTGTCACTATTTGTTGCCCATTGTTGTACACTACCATTGTTGTTATCACTATCTACTGCCCATAGTTGCCACAATTGACACTGCTGCCACACACACTGTCACACCTGTCTTACTATTACCATCAAGGTCACTGTCACATCCAGCTCAACATCAAACCCTGACAGCCTCACTGCTCAACTCTGCTCAATCTAAATATCAATTTATAATTGTCAATACCAATGTTATACTTCAACTTCTACTATTGAAACCCTAGCTTCCCAACTACTTGTTGTATAGATATATCTATTAGCAATTCAAGCAATAATATGTTCAATCTACTAACCAAATGACCTATACTATCTCTACCCTAAGATCACACTATTGTAATGTTACAAATGTTATCATTGTTGACTTTTTCCCATGAGAATAACCCTAAATGCCACCAATCTCACCGATGTCAAACCGTATACTCTCTCAAAATCATGTAAGCCCTTTCTGTTGTCTCAAACCCTAACTACATTGATCACCAATCTGCAAGTGAGTGATCAAACTATAATCAGTCCTACAACATTACTGTCACATCTAGTCAATCACTTCAGTCAGGTCCGTCTCTGAGTTCTTATCTCAGTACTTTTCCCAATTCTCGATTTGAAGCAATGATGCTATATTAAACCATATAGTAGGTTAAATGATTCTACAAAATGTCAATTTCTAGCACTATTCTACAAATTGCTCAAATGTTGATGCTTGTGCTATAGAATTTCCACCAACAAAAGGTTGACTATTTGACAAAATGAAACCATAAATAAAAGATAAAAATTAAATGATTTAATGGCACTTGGGACCCCACTAATAAATACTTGCCACAAGAAAACTTCATTGTCCAATGATAAATTATATTTGTCCAAACTTTAGTATGTTGGAACACTTTCTAATCTCCATGTATCAACTTCATTCTAACCCATATCATGTAAAGTCAGACTCATATGGTCATACGCAAATCATTCATGAGCAGCATATTCATTCCAATTCAGGTTCAAGAATGATGTCACAAAGCTACAATTACAACATGATGTGTTTAAAAGAATCCACTACATCTACTACCTAAGAATGGCCATATATATAATGTTGCAACTGCTTCAATTAATTTAAGTGACGAAGACTACATAAGTAGGCTTGATCTGGAGTTGATATGCATTTATACTGAAATCTTTAACAAGCAAAAATTAGAATAGAATTTTTAGAGAATGATTTGACTCTTTTAAATTGTAATGTACCAACCTTAAAATGAGTGTATGGGTGATGGTCTTCTTCAAACTGCAGATACCTTTGATTATGATGATCATAATAAGATTCAAGGAGGTCAGTGACTGTTACTTCAAGGTATAGTCATGGCCGCACAAAACGAAGCTCAAACTCTAATGCATAGATTTGAATAGGAATAATCAAATGCAACTGTAGAAAGTTTGACCCTGAGCTGCACCAAGAACCATAAGTATAGTAAGTCGAAATGTTCAAGACTTTAATGCATATATTTGAATAGGAAAGATCAAATGCAATCGTAGAAAGTTTGACCCTGAGCTGGACAGAGAAGCATAAATAGAGTGAGACAAAATGTTCAGGCCCATAAATGGTATAGATATTAATTTTCACAGATAACCATAGTTATCATACTACAAATTATTGCCTTCACAGGATATTCACTGACCTTCTAGACTTCATTAGGATTGAATGGACACAATAATAGATTGAACAGGGGCCTTTCAACTTTGGGCTAAATGTTACTAATTCGATAGGTTAAATGATTGTCGCAGAGGATCAGACCTAAAACAATACACTTCATATTACCACAAGATAATTTTTTCGGTCTTTTCCCTATATTGTTTAACCGAATTTTGATCAACGATAGTTCTGATGTTGTGAGTATTGATTTGTTACTCCTGAGGAAACCCAAGGGAAAAATTGCCATGTGATATCTAAGTCATTAGGTTCTAAAATTTGGATGGCATAACTCAGATACAAGGCCATAAGAGAGAAGGGATTCTACACTAGTTTTGAGACATAATTAGTGTCCGGGAGAGAGCTGAAATTGCAGAGAGATAGACATAGAAACTTCGATCTTCAATATGCAAGATTTTTTTCCTAAAAAATCCCTTTAAACCTATAATATTAAGCCATAGCCCAAAGAGACTTTTGTTGATCCACAGGACTAGAACATATATAGATAAGCTCTAATGAAAGGCCAAAACTTTTAGAGAAATGAGGTTGTTGGACACCTAATCCTAAATGGGTTAGTGTGGAAGCTGAATAGACTAAGTAGTCCAAGAGACCTTGGGATGTGAAACCCAACGGTCACAACAATGTACTATAAATGTATATCAGTTGTTAATAAAAATTGTACTGCATGTTTTATCTTTCATATTCTCTCTTGCTGTCCATGTGTGTTTAACATGGTATCAGAGCAACAGGTGTATTCCTGCCCTGCATAATTACTTTGAGCCATTTGTTGTATACCCTTTCTGTGCAGAAAATAAACCGTTCTGACAGGTCTGTGGATTCTCTGTCTACCTCTCTAAGCCTCTACTTTATTTATGCAAATGAAACGCTGGTAATTTCGTTGCAATTACTCTCTGCGCACTTGAGAAATACCAACACTGACCCTTGCCAGACCTGCACTCCATACATTCTCCAACAGCCAATTTCTGTCATCACTCTAAACTTGTTGATGCCTGAGCACGTTTTCATATCGACATCTGGGCAACTGTGCTACTTCTCCGTTATAAAATTCACTGAACTCGCATTATTTATGTTGGTAACGTTCCTGCGTTGGATGCCAAATATTGGTCCTGCCAGAGGTTTCGAGGAGGAAAATATTAGACGGGCAGTCGCTGCTTTGAGTATGAGCAGAGATTTGTTTCAGAAAAAAAAACGCACCAATTGGAATAAAATGATGAGCAATTTTCTCTCTACGCACCGACCTTTACGCTGCTCCTTCATTTTCCTGATTTCTGTTGAATGATATCCTGCACAACTGAAGCCTGGTGGTATTTATTACATTCGTGGCATGGTTGTTACGTCTCAAACCTGGGTACATGTATACTCTCAGTACTCATTCCGAAGTATAAATGGGCGTCAATTTCCATAGGCTTTTTCTTGTACTAACAGAACATAGTTGCTCACCATTGTTTTCGTGCAGTTTCTTGCCATAATTCATACCTGTTATCGTTATGAGGTCCTGTTCTTAGCTCTTTATTTGGGGTTTTTCTTCCAAATAGCTTATTGGGTTTTGTCAACATATTTTCGGATTTAACTTCGCCTTTATTCGCTATAGTTTTCCTTGTGAATGTTTTAAGATATTGTTAGTCCTAAAACGGTTCTTTTTCTGCCCCTTTCCTCTCTGTCTCCTCGGTCTTTTGGAAGGAGGGTTCCAATTCACAGGGAGCACACCAGCTCTCTGAAACATCTCTTCGAGTTCTTTTCCCTGGTATTTTCTGTTTTACTCTTGTTTTTCGTCACTTCGTGCAGGCTTGTTTATACCTGTAAAGATTTTAGGAAAGGGAATACAAATTGACAGGGAGTGCTTTAAAACATTTGAACCTCATTCCGAGAAGGTATCCTTCAGATTATTCTTGGTGAAAGGACTTCACTTCTTATCTTTGTTGCAGTACTGATTTCAGCAGTAGATTGATTTCCAGGATTAGCAGAACAACGGACGACAGCATCTCCATGCGTTCCATGGCCTTTACTTTGAAGAGGCAGCAACTTCAGCAGCCCTAAACGACATGGGCTCGATCCACATAGCTTCTTACTTCGCCCAAAAAAAGGATTCCGTCTTATTGTTGAAGGAAAATACATGTTAAAATGCAAGCAAGTAGTGGTAATGTAGCAGGAGCTTACGAGCTGTCTTATTGTTGAATTAAAAAAAAATGCGGTGAGTTGGCGTGTGAAATGTGGTGTACTTTTCTTCTTGGTATATCAATGCTGATATTGGCCCTCGCCCAGGACATTGCTGCTTTCATTCTCGAAGTAAATGGAATGATAGGGAGGAGACGGGAAAAATGAAGATCCCTTCACTCTTTAATTGATGATTCTATATGGCGTTCGTTTATGTCTGCGCTTATTGTTAAACGCATGCAGTTGATGTTCAAAACGATCCCAGGTGTTGATACCTTCTCCACAAGGAGACTTTCGAGTTGTATGATTAAGGACCTTTGTTGGCATTTTGACAGGTCCCTTAACCTACAGACTTTTATCTTTCGCACCACGCACAGATCAGCGCAAACTTTTTCAATATTCTTTACATTTTTAGAAGACAAAGTAATCCTGATCCGGTGCAATTCTTACTAACGGTCCTCAAGTCCAGCTTTTCATGGGCTTAATCATACCCATTGCCATGATTCTGTTTGTGAGCATGCCGCTGCGGAAGACAAAAGATGAACCGAAAGACCAAGAACGGGAGCGAGTTATCCCGCAGAATTCATTGTTCAGAATTTATGGTTCTGTAATTTATTGTGTCCTCTTTTAAGAATTTGGGAATGTATGCTTCGAAAAATGAAATACTTTTGTAGACCAGAGTGGTTGTAGTTGTGTTATTTCTTCAGGAATTTTTAATCTTTCGGGCGAGAGTTGGCCGTTTATTTTACTTTTGGTTGATGACAAATCAAAGCCTTTCAAATCGAGGTTTTAAATATCAGTCCGTGCATTGAAATTATTGGTTTTCGTATTTCAGAAGCATTAGGATTTGAAGAAATAAAATAATGCTTCTTGACAAATTTTCTTCAAGTGATTTAAACTAAAGGCAAATTAAAGATTGCACCGTGGACCTTTGAAATCACCGTTTTTTGCAGTCAAGACGGATTCCAAAGAAGAACACCGGGAAAACAAATAAAATTCCTCGAGAATTTTTCTTCAAGTGAATTGTGCAGTTCTTGATCTCAGAGGATGATCTAATAGAGAAATTTACTGCTGGTATTTCTACTGTGACAGTTCTTTCTAGTATTTGAAGTTTGCAGTTGATGTTGCCCCAGTGTGGCATTGTATTTAAAACTCATTATAGTGCATTGATTCCTTGATTCGATTGCTGTATAAAGAGTTTGGTGGGCTAACTATAATATTTATGGAGAAAAGTTTTATCGGTTGTTTTGTCAGAACATAATGCTGGTCATGAGTAAACTCTTATTTTCATGTAATGGATTGTAATCGGTGCTTGCTGGTTGAACTCTGATCATTTGTTGCACATGTACAAAGGATATTGTTGTAGGTATTACTTTTCTGCACTAAGTAGTAGTTGTAAGGTGTAAATCTGACATTGAAAAAAAAATGGCTAGAATCAGTGAAGTATTAGAGTTCCTCAAAACTCTAATGTCGTCTACTACTCATGATACATTAAAAGTCAGCAAAGTTTCTCTCACAGATATTCAGGTCTGTCTACAAATGCACAGGAAAAGATTGATTTTTTGTAGATTGAATCACAGCTATAGCAAGAAGAGCTACATCAAAATAGACATCATTCTGAACCTGTTTTTGTTCAGAACATTGAGACTGCAACCCATCAACAGCAAGTCAATAATGTTACCGTTCATTCAAATAAAGCAGCAGTTGTACATGCAGATGCAGAAACTCAGTTATCACTTCCCAAGCCCATGATCAGACCTTGGGAACAGCTTGTCCACAACAAGCACAGAACTGGTCTTGGATATGACAAGGACTTGTCCTTTCATATTCCAGACTATGCCAAGCCCATTCAGTTTTAGAGTGCTGGATTCATTCATGACAGTTCACCTGCTCCTCATGACAGTTCAGCTTCAGCTGTTCCAGACTCTGCCCCTCTTCCACAAAAACAACAACAGATCGTGAAATGCCAACACTGTGCCAGAGTTGGCCATCTAAAAGATCACTGTTTTGATCTTCATCCATGTAAGCACTGTCATAAAACTAGCCATTCTTCACAGAGATGCTTCAAAAACAAACATCCTGCAAGAACACAGATTCATCTTGGGTGGATTGCTTCTTGGCAATGGGCATCAACAGCCAAGAAGATATTCCAGTCACATGTTAGAACTTGTTCCAGAGTATTGAACAGTCTTGCAGTTGAGTTTTCTCCATCATCTCACCTTGTATCTGACAGGGGGGGAAATGATGGTCATCTACAAGCTTCAAAGCCACATCAAGCGAGCCTGAGCCACAACCTGACACACCAGTTTCAGAGTTGTAGCCAGAGACAAAGATGCCCGTGAACATGCCTTTAGTTGGCAATCTGGGACACTTCCTCTAGCAGAAGACTCCAGCTTCTTGCCAGTTTTGGAAGAATTCTAGGAACACAATTGGGGACACTTCCTCTAGCAGAAGACTCCAACTTCTTTCCAGTTTTGGAAGAGTTCCAGGAATTGCATTAAGCATTCCAGAGTTGTTGGTTATCCTTAAACCATCATAGGTTGAGACTTCCCTTTTCAGGTTGAAGTTTTACCTTTTATGCGGGGTGAGACCTCCCTTTTATGGTTGAAGGTTTCCCTCTTTAAAACAATAGGATCACTTCCTCTAGCAGAAAACTTCAGTTTCTTGCCAGTTTTGGAAGAGTTCCGGGAACTGCACTAAGCATTCCAGTGTTGGTGGTCATCCTTAAACCACCGCCCTTTATACCAACATTTCATAGAGCACATTCAGCCTAGTGCTGCCATGCATATTTGCACATTTTGTATTTCAGCTCTCTTCTTGGACTCATACATAACCCTTCAGATTAAGGGGGGGAATGTTGGACACCTAATCCTAAATGGGTTAGTGTGGAAGCTGAATAGACTAAGTAGTCCAAGAGACCTTGGGATGTGAAACCCAACGGTCACAACAATGTACTATAAATGTATATCAGTTGTTAATAAAAATTGTACTGCATGTTTTATCTTTCATATTCTCTCTTGTTGTCCATGTGTGTTTAACAGAGGTCACAAAATTTCCAAAGAAACCACCATATCGTCTTGTCTAGAAATATTGTTCAAGAGTTGGAAATCTCAGAGAATTCCTTATAATGATCTTTGTTTAAATTCATGCTTAGGAGGATTGATCGCAAGCCCTTATCCTTATATATATATATATATATATATATATATATAAGAGGATTGATCGCAAGCCCTTATCCTTATATAGATATATATATATATATATATATATATAAGGATAAGGGCTTGCAATCACTCCTCCTAAGAAATATATATATTATGGATGAAAGGGGATCAACCGATTTGCAATTCTTGGAAGGAGAAACATAATTTAAAATTCAAATATAGAGGTAAAGACCCTTTTGGGTTTTTGAATTTTAAATTGAATTTGCCAAAACCCTCACGAGCCCTTAATTTTAGAAACAATCATTCACAACTAAATTTTGAGATCCTCTAAGCAACATTTCAACCACAACTTTGATTAAAGATCGTACTTCCTTGATTTTAATAACAATTTTTCCAATGGTAGGGTGCCGCATCACCATCCTTTGGGGTTTTCCCACAAATTAGGTCCTTCTTCTTCAAACTGGCATAACTCACAAACCGTGAAGTCTCTCGTGGCGCATTGCATACCACTGAAATTGGTACGACACAAATCATCCAATGATGGTGATCTTGAGATCAAATTCATTGATTTGTTGCTTCAAAAACCTCCAATAAGTGTGGGGTATGTCCATCCCCTAGGAATCCAAACCCTAGAGCTAGGGTTTCTAGCCATCCTTCAATTAGAGCTTCTAACTTGATGAAATCTATACAAATATTAAGAGTGTTCATTAACGTACCTTGACATCAATAGAAACACCATTCAACATTGTTGGATCAACTACATGGAGAAATTTACTTAACCAAGCTAGATCTTCACTTAGGATATCATCAAATTAGAATGAAGACAAAACACATTCCGAAAATAGCATTCAAAACTCATGAAGGTCATTATGAAATTTTGGTCTTACTAATTCTACTTCCACATTTCAAGGTTTGATGAATTCCATTTTCAAACCCTTCCTTAGAAAATTTGTGTTAGTACTTTTGACGATATACTAATCTACAACAAGTCTTGGAAATATCATCTTCAAAATGTTAACAATATTCTCAAACTATTGGAGGAGAAACAATTGTATGCAAAACCATCAAAATGTTTCTTTGGGGTATAGGAAGTGGAATATTTGGGTCATATTGTATCTCATGAGGGTGTTAAGGTAGACCCTAACGAAATTAAAGCCATAAAGGAATGGAAAATCCCCACAACCTTAAGGCGTCTTCGAGGATTTATCAGGTTGATGAGGTATTATCGCAAGTTTGTTAAGGATTATTGGAAAATAGCAGCACCACTAACAACATTACCAAAGAAATATGCATTTTTTTGGAATTTGGAAGCTACTAAGACCTTTAAACATCTTAAAGAGGTGATGTTCCAAGCTCCAGTCTTAGCTACACCAAACTTCACAAAAACATTTATTGTGGAATGTGATGCCTCAGGAAATGGCATTGGTGTTGTTTTAATGCAGAAGGAATACCCATTGTGTTTGAAAGTCATCCAATCAAAGGAAATTATTTACACAAACCTATTTATGAGAAGGAAATGTTGGCAATACTACATTCTATGAAGAAATGACTCCCTTACCTAATGGAAATACACTTCAAGGTAAAAGTAGATCATGATAGTCTTAAATATTTCTTGGAACAAAGATTATCTTCAAAAGAGTAACAAAAATGGGTCACAAATATGTTGGGTTATGACTTTGAAATCATATACACGAAGGGGAAGCAAAATGTTGTTCTAGATGCACCCTCAAGAAGGGACAAGGATGTGGAAGTGTTTCTTTGTGTCATTTCTATTATCCAACCTGATTGGATAACTAAAGCAAGGGATGAATGGAAGAATAACGAAGAGGTATGGACACTCATTCAAAATTTGTATGTTAGGTCCCTATACTACTAGTGTAACCCCTTATTTTTATTAGTACAACCCCCTTATTATATTGTTGTGCCCATGTAGTCCCCATATTGTTATTATTGTGCCCCATAGAAGCCCACTATTGTTATTATTGTGCCCTTACATTATTATTGTTATGTCAGCTTTGATTATATTATGACCCCTCAGACTCCTATATATAGAAAGGAGGTCTTGTCATTTGTATCATCTAAGAATTGTTCATTTGTGTAATGTAAAGGAGGTTTCCCCCTTGAAGAGGCTTATTTCTAAGGCGTTGATCTATCTTTTCTATCTTTTTGTGAGCTGGTTTCATAACATTTGGTATCAAAACTTTGGATTCTAGAGTTTCGCTGCTCCAAACAGGTCATCATGGCATTTTTGCTATAACTTTTTTTCCAGGACGTTTCAGAAGCTAACAAAAACACCCATTTGAGACGAAACCACGCTAAACCTTGGGTTCGAATCTCAAATCTTGTCTCGCTATATTTTCGGATATATGATCTGAGGAAGTTAGGATTTTTGCATACTCCCGAATTACATTTTAAACAGGTGACCTTGGGAAAAGCGTCATAACTTTCTCTCTAAGCATCAGATTGAAATTTCGTAAGAAGTTTCATAAAGAGGACGGACTTTAGTTTTCTATGTATATTTTCTATACAAGTTTTCTCTTCTGAAAATTTATATAATCAAGTCATCTTGGGAGATTGTGCATATCTATTTCTTGGAGAATCCAATTTCGATTAGACTGGTGGCATTGGAAAGAGGATGTAGAGGACTACTACAGGTTGCGATTTCAAAACTTAAAGACCCAAAAGTACAAAGTCACTGTCATTTCAATATCAAGCTCCTAAAATCAAGAAAAAGCGAGATGAGGAAGTTTGATGGCAAGGATCCAGTAAATTGGATACTACAGATGGAGAAATATTGTGAACTACATGGTGTACCACTGTTACAAAAGGTATGTATTGCATCTTCATATTTAGAACTGGACCAATTTTTATGGTATAAAGGGATTTTTTATCGTAAACCACTTGTTACATGGTCAATTTTCACAAAGGAAATGATAGCACATTATGAGGATACAAAGAGAAACACCTTCTTTAGCCAATCGATAAATGTCAAACA
Source organism: Pinus tabuliformis (assembly GCA_031772625.1). NCBI lineage: Eukaryota > Viridiplantae > Streptophyta > Pinopsida > Pinales > Pinaceae > Pinus > Pinus tabuliformis. The sequence goes on along the minus strand of CM062820.1, from coordinate 216,950,060 downwards.
AAAGGGTTGAATGGCAAAGCACATTGAGGACTTTCAAAAATTGAATATAAGGGTAAATGATATTCTAGAGAAGCAAAAGATAAATCGTTTTATCTATGCCATGAAAGCTGATATCGATGGTATGAAAGCATATTGGAAGAAAGGCATGGAAGATTTGAAGAAAGACATGAAAGGTTTGAAGGAAGGTGGGACAAAGATGTTATAAGAAAGGCGTCCCAATGACAAAAAGGATCAAGAAACATCAAAATAAGTGGATATACAACGGGAACCAACCCTAGAGAAAGAACAAATCAATCCGACCATATCTTGTACTGCAATGGCGGGAATTACCACTCCTCAAACTCTCAAGATAGAAGGACATATGAAGAAGAAAAAGGTTCAATAAGTGAAAGATCACATTGAGAAAGAAGAAATGAATCCGACCATATCTTCTAATTCATTGGCCAGAATTACCACTCCTCAAACTATTAGGATAGAAGGACATATCAAGAAGAAAAATGTTCAAGGAGTGAAAGATTACATCGAGCATCAAGAAATGAATCCGACCATATATTGTAATGAATTGGAGAAAATTACCACTCAAATTCTCAAGATAGAAGGACATATCAAGAAGAAAAGAATCCAAGCAGTGAAAGATCACATTGAGCATCAACAACAAGTTCTCCAACTTTTAAAGGATAACGCCACTTTGGTGCATAATCGAATGAAACAACAGGCATATCAACATCGCAGTGAAAGAAATATTGATGTAGGCGATTGGGTATTTTTATGGCTACATCTCAAGCAAGCTATTTATGAGAAGGAAATGTATGAAATACTACATGCACTTAAGAAATGGTGACCTTACCTAATGGGAAGACACTTTAAGGTAAAAATGGATCATGATATTCTTAAATACTTTTTAGAACAAAGATTATCTTTAGAAGAACAGAAAAAAATGGGTCACAAATATGTTGGGTTATGATTTTGAAATCATCTACAAAAAAGGGAAGAAAAATGTTGTTGCAGATGCACTCTCAAGAAAGGATGAGGATGTGGAAGCATTGTTTTGTGCTATTTCTATTATCCAACCAGATTGGATAAACAAAGGAAAGGATGAATGGAAGAAGGATGAAGAAGTGTGGCTACTCATTCAAAAGTTGCAGAAGATCCCAGTTCAAACAATATTGTTAGAACTTGACGATGAAGGAAAAATAAGATTGGAACCTGGAGTAGTCCAAAAAACAAGAACCCGACAGCTACGAAATCGATCAATTTTAGAGTATATCATCAAGTGGAAGAACTTACCCAGTGAATATTCCACATGGGCGGACAAGAATTTTGTATAGAAGCATCAAGAACTACTCAAGCGTTGAGGACAACACTTTTTGAAGGAGAGGGGCATGTTAGGTCCCTATACTACTAGTGTAACCCCTTATCATTATTAGTACAACCCCCTTATTATATTGTTGTACCCATGTAGTCCCCATATTGTTACTATTGTGCCCCATAGAAGCCCACTATTGTTATTATTTTGCCCTTCCATTATTATTATTATGTCGACTCTGATTATATTATGACCCCTTACACTCCTATATATAGAAAGGAGGTCTTGTCATTTGTATCATCCAAGAATTGTTCATTTGTGTAATGTAAAGGAGGTTGCCCCCTCGAAGAGGCTGATTTATAAGGTGTTCATCTATCTTTTCTATCTTTTTGTGAGCTGGCTTCATAACATTTGGTATCAGAATCTAGGGTTTTCGCTGCTCCAAACAGGTCATCATGGCAGTTTCGCTATAACATTTTTTTTGCGACGTTTCAGAAGCTAAAAATAAAACCCATTTGAGATGAAAACTCGCTAAACCTTGGTTCTGAATGTCAGAGCTTGTCTCACTATATTTTCAGATATATGATTTGAGGAAGTTATAGTTTTTGTAAGCTCCAGAATTTCATCTAAAACAGGTCATCATGGAATTTTCACTATAACGTTTTCGCTACGAAGTTTCAGAAGCTAAAACAAAAACCCATTTGAGAAGAAATCGTCTAAACCTTGGGTCCAAATTTCAGATCTTGTCTTGCTATATTTTCGGATATATGATCTGAGGAAGTTAGGGTTTTTGCAGACTCCCGAATTACATCTTAAACAGGTGACCTTGGGAAAATTGTCATAACTTTCTCTCTGAGCATCAGATTGAAATTTCGTAAGAAGTTATAGAAAGAGGACGGACTGTAGTTTTTTGTGTGTATTTTTTAGATCTGAAGGTCAAAACAGTGACACGTGGCACGTCATACAAGTTTTCTATTCTGAAAAGGGGTATAATTAGGTCATCTTGGGAGATTGTGCATAACTCTTTCTTGGAGAATCCAATTTCGATCAGACTGGTGGCATTGGAAAGAGGACGTAGAGGAATACTACAAGTTGCGATTTCAGAACTGGAAGATCTAAAATTATAGAGTTACAGTCGTTTCAAGATCAAGCTCCTAAAATCAAGAAAAAGCTAGATGAGGAAGTTTGATGGCAAGGATTTGGTAAATTGGATACTACAGATGGAGAAATATTTTGATCTACATGGTGTACCACTGTTACAAAAGGTATGTATTGCATCTAATTATTTAGAACCGAATCAATTTTTATGGTATAACGGACTTTGTTCTCGTAAACCACTTGTCACGTGGTTAATTTTCACGGAGGAAATGATAGCACATTATGAGGATATAAAGAGAAACACCTTCTTTAGCCAATTGATAAATCTCAAACAAAAGTGTTCAATGGTAGAGCACATTGAGGACTTTCAAAAATTGAATATAAGGGAAAATGATATTTCAGAGAAGCGGAGGATTGATGTCTCCATAGGGACTTTAAAGGATAACATTCAACATGAAGTTCGTCTTTGGGAACCTGATTCATTGGAAAAGGCATTCAGGTTGGCAAGAAAACTGGAAAGCAAAATTATGGAAACAAGGAATTCTACCCCTCACAACTATAAACATGGAAGTGTTGTTTCTCCTAGCCTTCCACAACTACAAGGGTGACACCACAACAATTGGAATAAAAAAGAGAAAAATGGCTTGTGGAAAGCAAAATTATGGGAACAAGGAAGTCTACCCCTCACAACTATAAAGATGGAAGTGTTGTTTCTCCTAGCCTTCCACAACCTACAAGAGTTTCACCACAACAGTTGGAAGAAAAAAGAGAAAAGGGGCTTTGTTACAATTGTGATAACAAATACATTAAAGGTCATACGTGTGCTGAGAAGAAATTATTTTACATTGATTGTGGAGAGGCGGAAGAAAAGGATTAAGAAACGTCAAAAGAAGAGTATATACACCAGGAACTAACCCCAGAGAAAGAAGAAATGAATCCGACCATATCTTGTAAAGCATTGGAAAGAATTACCACTCCTAAAACTCTCAAGATAGAAGGACATATCAAGAAGAAAAAGGTTCAAGAAGTGAAAGATCACATCGAGAAAGAAGAAATGAATCCGACCATATCTTGTAATGCATTGGACGGAATTACCACTCCTCAAACTATCAATATAGAAGGACATATCAAGAAGAAACACGTTCAAGAATTGAAATATCACATCGAGTCTCAAGAAATCAATCCGACCATATCTTGTAATGCATTGGAAGAAATTACCACTCCTCAAACTATCAAGATAGAAGGACATATCAAGAAGAAAAAGGTAAGAGTGTTGATTGATTCGAGCAGTACCCATAGTTTTATTGATTGTAAGATAGCCAAGGAATTGAATTGCTTCCTATATCTAGCACCAGAGTGTCAAGTGATGTTTGCAAGTGGAGGAACCATAAATTGCTCTGGAAAGTGCCATAATATCAAGCTATCCATGGGAGAATATGTATTGAATAGCCCAATGCTTTCCATTCCAATGGGTGGTGCTGATGTTTTACTATGAGTCCAATGGCTACAATCTTTGGGTACGATAGTTTTTAATTTTCAATAACTTTTCTTGAAATTTTTTTGGGAAGGAAAGGAAGTTGAATTGAGGGGTATCGAAGGAAAACCTGGAAAGATAATCAACTCTAATATCATGACAAAGCTTCTAAAAAAAGAACAACGGGGTGTAATTGCACAATTATGTTCACTAGAGGATCCCACATTGAAATCATGTATTTCTCCATATCTCCAAAACGTTTTGGACAACCATTCCAAGGTATTTGAGACTCCCAAAGGCGTCCCACCTATTTGTGATCATGATCATGCTATTCATTTGATTCCACAAAGTGTTCCTCCAAACATCAGGCCTTACATATATCCATATGCCCAAAGGAGTGGGAACTCATTCAAAAATTGCAGAAGATCCCAGTTCAAACAATATTCCGAGAACTTGACAAGGAAGGAAAAATCATATTGGAACCTGAAGCAGTCACAGAACCGAGAAATCGAAAGCTACGAAATAGATCAATTTCAAAGTATCTCATCAAGTGAAAGAACTTACCCGCTGAAGATTCCACATGGGAGGACAAGAATTTATACAGAAGCATCAAGAACTACTCAAGCGTTGAGGACAACACTTTTTGAAGGAGAGGGGCATGTTAGGTCCCTATACTACTAGTGTAACCCCTTATTGTTATTAGTACAACCCCCTTATTATATTGTTGTGCCCATGTAGTCCCCATATTGTTATTATTGTGCCCCATAAAAGCCCACTATTGTTATTATTGTGCCCTTACATTATTATTGTTATGTCGGCTCTGATTATATTATGACCCCTTAGACTCCTATATATATAAAGGAGGTCTTGTCATTTGTATCATCTAAGAATTGTTCATTTGTGTAATGTAAAGGAGGTTTCCCCCTCGAAGAGGCTTATTTTTAAGGCATTGATCTATCTTTTCTATCTTTTTGTGAGTTGGTTACATAACATTGTAGCAAGATCCTAGTGCCTCTGATACATTTATTTGGAAAAAATGATTCATTATGGTACAAATATCGCTTGTATCTATGTAAGAACTCCCAACTCAAACAAAAGGTTATTTTGGAATTGCACACCTCTCCTATAGGAGGGCACTCAGGATTTTTGAAAACATACCATAGGGTCAAGAAGGAATTTTTTGGGGATGGCCTTAAATCTATTTGTGGCAGAATGTTTGGTTTGCTAACAAAATAAAGTTGAGATAATTAAGACCCCGGGTCTTTTACAACTGTTATCCATTCCAAGTCAGCATTGGGAGGAAGTCTTAATGGATTTTATCATAGGTTTACCCAAGTCCAAAGGAAATAGTGTCATCATGGTGGTAGTTGATAGACTTACCAAGTATGCACACTTTTGTGCACTATCTCATCCTTTCAAAGCCAGTATAGTCACTACTGCATTTGTGGAAACAATTCAAAAGCTACATGGAAACCCAAATATTATTGTAAGTGATAGAGATCCCATTTTCCCTAGAAATTTCTGGACAAAATTAATTTCTTTTCTTAACACTGAATTAGCTTATAGCTCATATTATCATCATCAATCTGATGGCAAAACTAAGATAGTGAACAAATGTTTGGAAGGATATCTTCTTTGCTTTGTATATGATAAACAAACACAATGGGTCAAGTGGTTACCTATGGCAAAATAGTGGTATAACACTTCCTTCCGTACTGCAGCAAAAATGACCCCATTTATGGATTTTTATGGATATCATTCACCATCCACCACATCATCTTTAAGAGATAATTTTGATACTCAAGCCAATGGAAGATCACATCGAGCATCAACAAGAAGTTCTCTAACTATTAAAGGATAACCTGACTCTGGTGCAAAATCAAATGAAACAAAAGGTAGATCAACGTCATGTTGGGAAAAATACTGAGAGGGGTGGTGAATCAGTGTTTTAAAAACTCACAATAAAATTTTCTTTTTTGAAATATATACGCGACTTTACTGAACCCAACTCGCGTATGTACGCGACTATTGTAACAGAAACTAGCGTATGCTTAGTAAACTTGTAAAACATCTAATTCTTTATCTGTTGAACTTAAACCAGAATGTAGGAGATTTATTAGGAATTTGATAAGAAGTAAGCAGGTGTAGTACATGAACACCAATATTTAAGGTGGAAACCCAATGTGGGAGAAAACCATCGTTGTTGTCGTCTCAATCTTCAAACTTACTAATATCAAAAACTCCTTACATTCTTGTACTGGTGTAGACCCATGCTAGTACGCAGGCACCCACCTGTTGAAGGTTACGACCTTCACTCATTCTCCAGCTCCTATTGGAAAGGAGCTCCAACCCCCTGATCTGATGACCAGCTACTACTAGCAGGAAGCTTCGACTTCCTCACTGAAGACTCCAACCCTCAACAACATCCGTGGACCACGTTTCATAAATTTTCACACGGGATCTGTTATGAAACCAGCTCATAAAAATATAGAAAAGAAAGATCAACGCCTTAGAATTTAGCCTCTTCGAGGGGGTAACCTCCTTTACATTACACAAATGAACAATTCTTGGATGATATAAATGACAATAATAATATAAGGGGTCACAATATAATCAAAGCCGAAATAACAATAATAATATAAGGGCACAACAATAACAATAGTGGGCTTCTATGGGGCACAATAATAACAATATGGGGATAATAGGGGCACAACAATAACAATAAGGGCTACCATGACAATAGTAATGGGGGAATCACTAGTATTATAGGGACCTAACATGCCCCTCTCCTTCAAAAAATTATTGTCCTCAACACTTGAGTAGTTTTGGATGCCTTTGTATAAAATTCTCATCCTCCCATGTGGAATATTTAGCAGGTGAGTTCTTCCACTTGACAAGATACTCTGAAATTGATCAATTTCGCAACTGTCAAGTTCTTGTTTTTGTGACTGCTTCAGGTTCCAATATGATTTTTCCTTCCTTGTCAAGTTCTAGCAATATTGTTTGAACTGGGAGATTGTCACCAATAACATTCTTTGAGCATGAAACATGGAAAACTAGGTGCACTCGAGAAGCTGCAGGAAGCTCCAATTTGTATGCCATAGTACCAATCTTTCGCAACAACTTGTACGGACCATAATACTTTGGTGATAATTTATTATACTTCTTAGCTTTCTTAAGGGACATTTGTTTATATGGTTGTAGCCGTAGAAATACCCAGTCACTTATATCAAAACTTATTTCACTGCGATGTTGATCTACATGTTGTTTCATTCTATTTTGTGCCAAAGTTAGGTTATCCTTTAAGAGTTGGAGAACTTGTTGTTGATGCTCAATGTGATCTTCCACTGCTTGAACCTTAGAATTTTCTCTTAAATATGATGTGATGGATGGTGGGTGATATCCATAAAGTGTCATAAATGGGGTCATTTTTGCTGCAGTATGGAAGGAAGTGTTATACCACCATTCAACCAAAGGCAACCATTTGACCCATTGTTTATGTTTATCATATACAAAGCAACGAAGATATCCTTCCAAACATTTTTTTACTATCTCAGTTTCCCCATCAGGTTGAGGATGATAAGATGAGCTGAGAGCTAACTGAGTACCAAGATAAGAAAATAATTTTGTCCAAAAATTTCCAGTGAAAATGGGATCTATGTTGCTTACAATAATCTTTGGGTTTCCATGTAGCTTTTGAATTGTTTCCATAAATGCAGTAGAAACTGTATTGGCTTCAAATGGATGAGATAATGCACAAAAGTGTGCATACTTGGTAAGTCTGTCAATTACCACCATGATGACACTCTTTCCTTCGAACTTGGGTAAACCTGTGATGAAATCGATTGAAACCTCCTCCCAACGTTGACTTGGAATGGATAAAGGTTGTAATATACCTGGGGTCTTAATTGTTTCAACTTTATTTTGTTCGCAAACCAAACATTCCGCCACAAAGTTTTGAATATCATATTTAAGGCCATCCCAAAAAAACTCCTTCTTAACCATGTGGTAAGTTTTTAAAAATCTTGAGTACCCTCCTAAGGGAGAGTCGTGCAATTCCATAAGAATCTTTTGTTTGAGTTGGGAATTCTTATATAGGTATAGGCGATCTTTGTACCATAATGAATCATTTTTCCAGCTAAATGTATCAAATGTACTGGGATATTGTTGTAACTTTTGAATGAGTGCCCACACTTCTTCGTCATTCTTCCATTCATCCCTTGCTTGATTTATCCAATGTGGTTGGATAATAGAAATGGCACAAAGCAATGCTTCCACATCCTCATCCTTTCTTGAGAGTGCATCTGCCACAACATTTTGCTTCCCTTTTTTGTATATGATTTCAAAGTCATAACCCAACATCTTTGTGACCCATTTTTGCTACTCTTCTGAAGATAATCTTTGTTCTAAATAGTATTTAAGACTATCATGATCCATTTTTACCTTGAAGTGTCTTCCCATTAGGTAGTAGGGTTTCCATTTATTAAGTGCATGTAGTATTGCCAACATTTCCTTCTCACAAATAGCTTTATGTAAAGCCTTTCCTTTGATTGGACGACTTTCGAAAGCAATGGGTCTTTCTTCTTGCATTAAAACAACGCCAATTCCATTTCATGAGGAATCACATTCCACAATAAAGGTTTTTGTGAAGTTCGGCGTAGCTAAGACCGGTGCTTGGCAAATTTCCTCTTTAAGATGTTCAAAGGCCTTCGTTGCTTCTGGAGTCCATAAAAATGCATCTTTCTTCAATAATGTTGTTAGAGGTGTTTCTATTCTCCCATAATTCTTAACAAACTTGCAATAATACCCGGTCAACCCAAGAAATCCTCGCAGATGCTTTATGGATGTGGGGATTTTCCATTCCTTAATGGCTTTAATGTTGCTAGGGTCTACCTTAACACCTTCATGAGATACAATATGACCCAAATATTCCACCTCTTGTGTAGTATACCTGGGGGGATAATATGGGGTACAAAGGGAGATACCCAAGGGAATAATGTAATAATGGGATGGGCCATAGTAATAAATAAGGTGGTTAACCCATATCATGTAAGGGACCACAAGTAGTTAGCAATAATGTAATAAGCCCATGGTATTAGATAAATGGTATTGAGGGAACCATGGTAATGACCGATGGTATTGTATGTATGAGGCCTATATAGAGGTTAGAGACTCCCCATTGAGAGATGTCAAGGATTATTATATGAACAAGCATATGGCTTGTGGAGTGTTCTCCTTCCTTAAGGAGTGAATGTATGGTGTTGCCCTATCTTAAGGGTTTGATTAATAAAGTGAATCATTTCTATCTATATTCAGATCTTGTTATTCTTGGGTTTATTTCTATTATCATATATTTTCAGATCAGTTATATAACATCTTGTACTCCAAAGAAACATTTGGAGCTTTTTGCATATAGTTGTTTCTCCTCCAATAGTTTGAGCACCCTGTCAACATGTTGAACATGATCCTTCCAAGACTTGTTATATATTATTATATCTGTTATAGACATATTTGGGCATTGCAACCCCAATCACATATGTCCATAAACCAAGGGCTTCTAAACCCCTAAAGTGTTGTTTCATACCCTAAAGTATCAAGGTCAACTGATTACATCATTTCCCAGAAGTTCTCCCTGAAAAACTGCTCAGAACTGGTCAAAACTAGACCATACAGACTACTCCATGCTAAGGGTGTGATGCATCTCACCTGCTACACACAAAGGGTGCGATGCATACTGAAAAGCCCTTTTGTAGGGTGCGATGAGCAAGAGCAGACAAATGGCAGAGGCAGTTTGCTAGGTGGAAACTCAGAGAATCTTCTAGAAACTGCTCATATGACACTTGCCTCTCTGAATTCACCCAAGGATGAGTAAGAGATCATGAAATCTCCAAGTGGAACCAAGAACTATCAGTGAAATGACACTAATCAAAATCCCAAAAGTTGACTCACCCACTTGCAAATATCTATATATGGATCCCTCATCCTAGAGATCCAAGGGCTGGAATTTTGTATTTTGTAAGAAAGTGTTGTTGGTTTCTCTGTGAAGCATTGTTTTGTTGGGTGATCTAACTTTTCATGAGGTGAAGAGGGCTTTAATGCTGGGAGGATGGCGCTAGATCAGACAGGTGGGTTGTAATCCTCTCTTCTACTACTTCTATCAATAAAGCTATTTGAGCTTTCCTCCATATACTTGTATATTTCTGAATCTTGTATTTATGTATGCATTTGTATGGTTAATGTACATCTGATTCTACATTGTTTATGGTTATAGATCTCTATGCTTTGATGTTATTTTGTTGCTTTGACTCTACAGGTGTTCTTTGAAGTGGGACAAGTGAGAAAGGAGTGGCGAAAGCTCTATCAAGGGAGAGAGGAAACAAGCAAGGAGCCAAGTGAAAGACTGAGGTTGGTGCTCTCTGCTTCTCTCTCATCTATCGCTCATAAAGGAAAACACAAGTTACTTTGAATTGTTTGTTTCTAAGATAGCTACCTCTATCAGTGGGACTAGCAGCTCTGAATAGACACTAGTTTGCCTGGAAACAAAATGGCGACTTCGCTGGAGAACAAATAGTTTGTTTGTTTGTTACTGTTGTTTTCTTTATAAACTACAAACGGAGCCCAAAGTTAAGCCAGCTAACCTTCGAACTGCTTTTGCTATGCAACTGCAAAGTAGATCAATGCTGCTTCAGTCAATCTCTGGGTTTGTTTATGAACTAAACATTTGACTTGAAAACATCCTAAGTGCCCTGGTGGTAGCTCAAATAACATCATTAGATCAGCCCCTATACTTTGTGTTTACTGCCTATCATAAGCTCAGCCTAAATCCCTGAACTTCGCTGCAAGCTGTGAGTGAAAACCAAGCTCAGTCTCATCCCTGGACCATCGCACTGTCTCTTACTAGCAGTCTGGATGCATCACACCTCCCGTGTGCTGTAGGTGAGATGCATCCCTATTTCCCTTAAGGACAGGTGCGATGATTGAGTGAGACTGTTTCTACCTCCAGATTTTGGTTTTTTCTTCATTGTTTTCAGCTCTATTCAATAGTTTTGTTGTCTATGATCAGTATATCATTGTTGAAACCTTCTTCCTTTACATTATTCAGCCTCCATTGATAAGGAATTGTGAATGTTTTTTTATGTATTTTTCCTCATTTACAGTCCTCCTTTGCAAACAGTAGCTTAATCGAACTGTCGTTTTCAGTCAATAAAAAGAGTGTCGTAAAGTCTTCCTCTTTTAGATAGTCGATTACACTTTTGCCATTGTATTTGATTTGTATTATCAATTCTTTGAAGTGTTGAAAGCAGTTTTCCATTCAGAATTCAAAGTGTCGTCTTAGTCTTCCTTTCGTTTTTGAAAAGAAATTGCTAAAGTGTCGCTTTGAGGAAAAGTAGTTCAAATATGTACTTTGTTTTCTTTTTGTCATTCTCACATTAAGGAAACAGGAAAAAAAATACATGCATGTGCATTTGCATTTAGACTGCATACGGAAATTGATTTAAGGAAAGTGCATTTAGTGTGTGCTCTCTGCTCTATGTTGAAAGAATTTTTTACTCTTCTTTCCTTAGTAGCTAGGATTTTCATTGCTAAAAGAAAATAAACAACTGTTTATCATTTAGATTGCATATTTAGGAATTGTACATCTACATCACGCGGTGAACCTTGAAAGGTAAACTTCTTAAGAAAGATCAAGTGTAAAATAAAACTCAATGAACATAAAAACGCTTTGGAACCTAATGCACAACATATAGAAGTCTAAGCTAGAGACGTATTCCGGTGTCGTAAAGCCTAGTAACTATCGTTTTCATCGTAGGTTGGGTGATTCCTCCTCTTTGATACAACAAGTGCCAGTACAGACTTGTGCTCCCACGTACCGTCGAGTATATATTGGGAGACCACAATAGGCTGATATCCTTTATCCTTAGGAAGTTGTGTCTGCCGCCCTATTGATCGCAATGCACTGAACACAGCATTCAGGAAGATTGACTATCGTACATAAAGTCCTCGGTAATTTCTCTATAATTTACCACCGAGGTGTATATTGCAGTTTTGCGATTGGTTTGGTAATCCCTCTGTCTAGACTTCCAAAGTAGTAACTTTCGTTCCTTTTCAGACTCCTTAAAAGAAAAGGTCCATCTGAGCACTTGTCACTTCAGGCTCATTAAAAATCGAAGGTAGCCCGAGTCATCTTTAGCTTTTTCTTGACTCTTAAAAATTGAAAAAGCAAGTTGTGTCAAAGCATCATAAAATTCATTTAATTCGGAATAACATTTTCCCCTTTTTAATTTTGAGTTGATCAGGTAATCCGCAATCGTGGAAGAAATTCAATCAAAACCCCATCGTTCGTGGAGACTAACAAGTCAACTGTCTTTGACTCCAGAAACGAAACCATTCCAGGCCAAGCGATCTTGTTTAACTGGGTCGAAATCTCCTGGTTTATTTGAAACTTGTGTTTCAACATCATCAGAGACTCCAGTTACTCCAATTATTTCTGGTACCCCTACCTCTGCAGAAGTTCCGCAGTTACAAGAGGACATTATAACTAATCCTAGTGTAATGGTAAACACTTCTATTCCTGAACCAGCTCCATCTAGGGCTGATTCGGAAGGTGTCACCTCTCCAACATCTGTCGCTACAGAGTTTATACCTTCTTCGGCACCAAAAATATTTTACAGACCTGATAGCCTACCTCTTCCACCTGGTCTAATTGCTATAGAGGAGATTGTGGAGGATCCTCCATCCAGTTCCCCATTGCATTTTGGAACTGGGATCCACTTATATCCTTCTGCCACAGAAGTTAGTTCATCGCAAGTTCCAGTAGAATCGCTAGGAAATCTTTTGGATAGACTCGATATGTCTGAACAACCATCAACATCTAGGACTATGTCATCTGATATAGCAGCATCAGAACCTCCTGCCGCTACTCCAACAATGTTCGTTGGCATACCATCTGTCCCAACTAGTTCTCAAGCGCTAGATGGAATCCACCCTGGGACTATTTCAGCAGCATGGTCTGTTCCTATTTGTTCGTCTGGAATCTTATCTGGAATTTCTTATGTTGAGTCTCAGCAAATTGATCCTTCGCATCAATATCAATTTGGGCAGTCCAGTCTCCAAAGACCAGTTTACCCTTTGAACACCAGATTGCTGCCATATGGAGGGCAGTATGCTTTTTCATTGTTCCCTTCGGGAGAACAACCATATGAGAGTTCACAACAAAATTCGGGTCAAGCTGGAATTGCATCCAGTGGTTGGGTGCCAATACTGCCTCAACATCCAAGGGTTGTATATTCAATACAACCAAATCAAGCTGTGTCAAACATTCCCACTACACCGATTATTGTGACAGTGTCCCAAGTATAAGCGTTGCCTGTTGTATGTCAACCTAAAGCCTCTCAGGTCGTAATACAACAGCCTCTTGTCTCTGTGACTCAATCACAACTGTCGATTAGTGGCTCCTTAACTGAAGCGACTCAGGCTCAAACGGGTACTATCACCCCTCATCTTGGTCAAACATCCAGTATTGGACAACAACAAATGGTTTCACAACCATGGCTGATGCAATATCAACAACCACAATTCTAGAAAGCATACCGAGGACCTGAGCAACAAAGCTTTGCGGGTAATGCGCAACCATATATTCAAAACGGTTACCAACAATCATATTATAATGGTTATGCCCATCAACCTTATCAAAGTTATCAGCATCAAATACATTATGCTGGTATGCAAAGACCCACTGTTCAAGCGATCCCATCTTATCTTGGGTATGCTTCGCCAAACCTGAATCAACAGTTGCCTTTCGTAGCAACGTCAGAATTACCAGATCTAAATCGGCTAACAAATGATCCACTTGCTTACGCCCCTTCGTGGCCAGTGATTCCTCATAAACTTCCATCAGATATTCCTAAATTCAATGGAAATCTGGGTGAAGATCCATCGAATCATGTGATGACCTTTCATCTGTGGTGTTTGTCCAACACCCTCAATGATGATTCGATTAGGCTTCGCCTTTTCCAGCGAATGCTAACTGGTCTGGTAGCGAAATGGTACATCGAATTGCTTAGAGCTTCATTCGATAACTTCAGCGCCCTCGCCACCACCTTTTAAACCCATTTTCAGTTACCTATAAGGTATGAAACAGGAACAGAGCTCCTTACCAATTTTAAACAGACAACAACCACTCACATATCTGATCATATTCATGAGTGGCGACGTCGTCGTTGAATGGTAAAGACATATGTTCTTGATCAGCTGTTAGCTGAATGGTTTATTAAGTCATTGTTACCTTCTATTACAGAAGATGTGGCCAAGGGAGGAGTTGTCACTGAAGAGCAAGTCATTGCTCATGCATAATATCTAGACTTGATCTATACCCAGTCTGGCACCCTCTATGACAAAATTCCTAATGCTCCTAGACCAGAGTTTTTCGTTCCTCCTCCTCCTAAATCGAACAGGGACTCTCATGCCGGCGACGGTGTGATTGGCACCTCAAGTATGCAAATTGAAAAGGCACCATCTGGTAAAGCCCTTGCAGCTTCCAGTAAAAAGGCAAATGACAAACTTCCTGCCTCGAAGGTTAATGCTGTGTCAACTGACAAAGGCAAAGAACTGAAGCAACCAGGGGGCAAGAAGAAAGGGAAAAACAAAAAGAAGAAACAAGATGATTCGTCTCCTGAAAAATCTTCTGGAAACCCTTTCGGGCAAAAGAAACCTAATCAGCCATGTGTCATATGCGATGAGGACCATTGGACGAAGGATTGTCCGCATAAAGCTGAGATCAAGAAGTTCTTTAAGAGTTCGAATACCTCAGCAGTGTTGACTGATCCGTTTCCAAACCCAGAAACCAATCTGGTTGCTAGCGAAAATGCTTCCCCATCCCAAGTGCTTATGTTGTCCATTTCGAAACAACAAAATGATGCTTTGATATCGACAAGGAATAAAGATTATGGGAATCCACAGATGTCGAACAACAAGGCTACAGATCAACCTAGTAGTTCGACAACAACTTCGACCGAAGTTGTGCCACCCATCATTCTTGAACTAACAATAAAGCCGCCAAAGGGAGTAGTACACAAATCGACATTTAATCCTCATGCTCGAGCAGCACAAAATTATAATATAGTAGAGGATCTGGCCCAATCGCCATCCGCTATGTCGACACTTGAAGTACTGCAAAATTGCCCCTCCCAAAAGCAGGCTCTATTATCAGCAATAGGTGGGATTGACCCAGTGGATTCCAATCTTGTGGCCTTTAATCATAAAGGATATGAACCTCAGTTACTGGCTCAACTCGCTTTCCTCGTACAAGTGAAAGCCCTCAACAAAACTGTTCATCGAACAATCATTGATGAGGGGGCATCTACCTGCATTATGTCAATGAGTTGCTGGAAAACTTTAGGCTCACCGTCGTTGTCAAGATCATCAACAACACCAAAAGCATTCGATGGATGAACATACACCCCATACGGGATTTTAAGTAACTTGCAAGTTGAATTAGGGGGCAAGAAAGTAGAAATTGATGTCGAAGTTATCGATGGAAACCTCAATTACAATATCCTACTGGGAAGGCTCTGGATTTATGCTATGGCTGTTGTTGTGTCAACGTACTTTAGAAAGATTGCTTTCCCTTTCAAGGAGGAATTACAATCGTTGATCAACAAACCTTCCTCCCCAACAGTTCACAAGCTACTGGAAGCATTCCATTGATCCATGGAAGTTCTCAATCACTTCAAAATATTGGAGTAGGTCACCTAAAAAAAGACCCTTCCTTAATGGGTACTTTTGCCCTCCCGCCTCCAAGTAATCTGGCTGCAGTGGCCATAGTGGAAACCTGTCATATGATATCTTCTACATCATCAAAGATTAAGAAGAACTCTAACCATTTTGATACTATGGGTCACCGAGGACAGTTCTTATCTTGTGTCAACCTCGTTATAAAATGAAACAAGGGTTATGAGGATAGTTCTTTTACTGTGTCAACCTCATTAAAAAATGAAACAACTCCCTTTCCAAATCGAGTCTTTGATTACGATCTTGTAAAATCCAAGTCGAGTCTTTCAAAGATCTCGAAGGTAACCCTTCATTCCATCCACCGCGTTGAATGCAATGAAGCTTGGGGGGCATGCGCCTTGATTTGCGTCATTATGCTGGGGGCATGCGAACTTATAACAAGCATAGTTTTTCGTTTTAAGCTTGTGTAAACATGAAACCAAAGACGAGCAATGTTTCTACAAGGTTCAAGCTCGTTAAAAATAAACCTGCCAATGAGCATATGTTCCCCCAGAGTTCAAGCTCATTAAAAAAATGAACCCACCTTCGGTAAATAACCTTTGTGTTCGCATTGCTATCAGCCTTTTGAGCCTTGGTCGTGTTCTTACCGTCACCTCCACTCTTTTAGCCGATCATACGCCTCCACTTGATTGTTCACCCTTCTGAGGAACAGCTGCGACGAGTGATTCTGTTAGCCACCTTCTTTACACTACCGTGATTGAAAAGTTCCAAACCTTACCTGGAACCAGTTGCTACACGAAAACATCACTCGTTCCTCAAAAACGAGTCTCTTTTAAGCTCTTTTTAGACTCATAAAATATAAAGAGATTACCGAGCAATTGGCCTCTCCAGCTCGTTAAAGTGATTGGAAGTGCCATCCTTCCTCTATATTTTAATCTTTTTGAACCTGAGGGATCATTACACAAAAATATCGAGCGCTTGTCTTTTTCAGCTCGCTAAAGTGATCGGAAAAGTCATCCTTTCATATTATTTTATACTTTTTCGGACTTAAGGGATTATACTACGAAAAAGGACTACTGGAGTTTCCTTTCCGTCTCTTTTCAAACTCTCTAAAACTGAAAAGGAAGGAGTTATCTTTGTCGTTAAACTCGTTAAAACAATAGCGACAAACTTGTCCAT
This sequence comes from Pinus tabuliformis, assembly GCA_031772625.1. NCBI lineage: Eukaryota > Viridiplantae > Streptophyta > Pinopsida > Pinales > Pinaceae > Pinus > Pinus tabuliformis. The sequence goes on along the minus strand of CM062820.1, from coordinate 216,933,273 downwards.
ACAGATAAGAGCGAGTTTCACCGTCGTTAGGCTCGCTAAAACATAGCGGCAGGTTTGCCCGAAGGGAAAATTATAGAACAAGCATATGTTATCCTCCTTAAGCTTGACAAAAACAAAGAGGTATTGGTCAGCAATGACTGGGGAAAAAGGGAAGAAAATTTGAAGAACTTCATCGGTAGCAGGTCGCTCTTGAACATGACACTTTCACTCCGTCACCATGATTGAGTCGGGTTGGGTTATTCCATTCACCAGTCATATCACCATTGGTCCTCCGTACCATCCATTTTTGGGGTTAATGCTACCAATCCATTTCAGTGTCGTTGAGGTGTTCAAGAGAAGTCGCTCAGAAAATTCACCAACCCAGCTAACGCCTCATCCACTGCAATACCTTCATGCTCCATTTTTCATGACCGCCACCTTGAACCTTGTATCATCAGATCATTTTAACCTCCAAAAAATCATTTGCTCCGTTCCGTGTCGTAGATGTGGGATTCATTAAAGCCCTTCTACGACGGGTCACTTCTTATTAACATCAGCTCATTATCCAAGAAGTTAATTTAGGAACAACCCTTTCAGTACTTTGAAGCTTGCATGCCTCAATGGCAAGTTTCTCACTTTCGGCGACAGGTTTACATCAATGGCCTTCAACTAAAAGATTTTGCGTGGTGTTCGACATCGACTCATGTATTCACACCACGTGAATTTGCGGTACCTTGAGGGTCATTATCATTATCAGTTATTCCTCTCGCGCCTATTAACAGCTTACATCATTGGCTGGTAATCAGGCGATGTCTTCCCATGTTCGACTTCAGAACATCTTTTCACATGGATCAACTTATACTTCGGGGGAAGATTGAACAGGTTTGAAGACCCCGGATCTAGTTTCATCCATCCGAGCTATGATATATTTAGGAAAATAAAGACATCAAATGTACTCCATAGCTGCACAGATAATCATCCAAGCTAAGGGATGATGGCTCTACTAGAATCGTCAGTCTACCACACAGACGATTGTCTGTCCTATGTACATGAAAATGAATTTATAAAGTTGAGCATGGGAATGCCCACCTCAGCTAAATCATGAAAATATTATGAAGATAATGTATTGTATTGTATCTTATTACAGGTCACCTTCCAGTTCAAAAAACCTCGGATCCTCATGATAAAGCATTTCACCTGACATCAAAAGATTTACGACCTCATGCTTTAGGGGGCAACTGTTATAGACATATTTGGGCACTGCAACCCCAATCACATATGTCCATAAACCAAGGGCTTCTAAACCCCTAAAAGTTTTGTTTCATACCCTAAAGGATCAAGGTCAACTGATTACATCATTTCCCAGAAGTTCTCCCTGAAAAACTGCTCAGAACTGGTCAAAACTGGACCATATAGACTGCTCCATGCTAAGGGTGCGATGCATCTCACCTACTACACACAAAGGGTGCGATGCATACTGAAAAGCCCTTCTGTAGGGTGCGATGAGCGAGAGCAGACAAATGGCAAAGGCAGTTTGCTAGGTGGAAACTTAGAGAATCTTCTAGAAACTGCTCATATGACACTTGCCTCTCTGAATTCACCCAGGGATGAGTAAGAGATCATGAAATCTCCAAGTGGAACCAAGAACTATCAGTGAAATGACACTAATCAAAATCCCAGAAGCTGACTCACCCACCTGCAAATATCTATATATGGATCCCTCATCCTAGAGATCCAAGGGCTGAAATTTTGTATTTTGTAAGGAAGTGTTGTTGGTTTCTCTGTGAAGCATTGTTTTGTTGGGTGATCTAGCTTTTCATGAGGTGAAGAGGGATTTAATGTTGGGAGGATGGCGCTGGATCAGACAGCTGGGTTGTAATCCTCTCTTCTACTACTTCTATCAATAAAGCTATTTGAGTTTTCCTCCACATACTTGTATATTTCTGAATCTTGTATTTATGTATGCATTTGTATGGTTAATGTACATCTGATTCTACATTGTTTATGGTTATATATCTCTATGCTTTGATGGTATTTTGCTGCTTTGACTCTACAGGTGTTCTTTGAAGCGGGACAAGTGAGAAAGGAGTAGCAAAATCTCTATCAAGGGAGAGAGGAAACAAGCAAGGAGCCAAGCGAAATACTGAGGTTGGTGCTCTTTGCTTCTCTCTCATCTATCTCTCATAAAGGAAAACACAAGTTACTTTGAATTGTTTGTTTCTAAGATAGCTACCCGTCTTAGTGGGACTAGTAGCTTTGAATAGACACTAGTTTTCCTGGAAACAATATCATCAAAAAATACTAACACAAAATTTTGTAACGAAGGGTTTGAAAATGGAATTCATCAAACCTTGAAATGTAGAAGGTGCATTGGTAAGGCCAAAAGGCATGACCAAAAATTCACAATGACCCTCATGAGTTCTAAATGTTGTTTTCAGAATGTCTTCATTCTTCATTCTAATTTGATGATATCCTGAATGAAGATCCAACTTGGTGAATTAAATTGATCCATGCAATTCATCCAATAGTTCACCAATGATAGGAATGGGAAATTTATCTTTAATAGTGAGCTTGTTGAGCTCCTTATAATCCAGACACATGCGCCATGATCCATCCTTCTTATGAACCAATACTACTGGGGCACAGAAAGAACTTTGACTAGGTTGAATTATACCAGCCTCTAGCATTTTTGCAACCATACGTTCAATTTCACTCTTTTGGGCATAGGGATATCTGTAAGGCCTGATGTTTGGAGGAACACTTCCTAAAATCAAATGAATAGCATTATCATGATCACAAATAGGTGGGAGACCTTTGGGATTCTCATATACCTTGGAATGATTGTCCAAGAATTTTTGGAGATCTGGAGAAATAGATGATTTTGATATGGGAACCTCTAGCGAACATAATTGTGCAATTACGCCTCGTTGTTATTTATTTAGAAGCTTTTTCATTCCATTAGAGCTGATTATCTTTCTTGGTTTCCCTGCGATACCTCTTAATTCAACTTCCTTTCCTTCTGAAGAAAATTTCATGAAAATTTCTTGAAAATTAAAACCTATTGTACCCAAGGATTGTAGCCATTGGACTCCTAATACAACATTAGCACCATCCATTGGAATGGAAAGCATTGGGCTATTCAATACATATTCTCCCATGGATAGCTTGATATTATGGCACTTTCCAGAGCAATTTATGGTTCCTCCACTTGCAACCATCACTTGACACTCTGGTGCTGGATATAGGAAGCAATTCAATTCCTTGGCTATCTTACAATGAATAAAATTATGGGTACTGCCCGAATAAATCAACACTATTATTGTTTTCTTCTTGATATGTCCTTCTATCTTGATAGTTTGAGGAGTGGTAATTTCGGCAAATGCATTACAAGATATGGTCGAATTCATTTCTTCTTTCTCTAGGGTTTGTTCCTGGTGTATATCCTCTTCTTTTGACGTTTCTTATTCCTATTCTTCCTCCTCTTCACAATCTATGTAAAATAATTTCTTCTCTGCACACTTATGACCTTTAATGTATTTGTTATCACAATTGTAACAAAGCCCCTTTTCTCTTTTTTCTTCCAATTGTTGTGGTGTAACCCTTGTAGATTGTGGAAGGCTGGGAAAAACAACACTTCCATCTTTATAGTTGTGAGGGGTAGACTTCCTTGTTGCCATAATTTTGCTTTCCACTTTGTAACAAAGCCATTTTTCTCTTTTTTATTCCAATCGTTGTGGTGTCACCCTTGTATGTTGTGGAAGGCTAGGAGAAACAACACTTCCATGTTTATAGTTGTGAGGGGTAGAATTCCTTGTTTCCATAATTTTGCTTTCCACTTTTCTTGCCAACCTGAATGCCTTATCCAACCTGCGTGTATACACACTTTTCTGTAGAGCAACCTGCATACATATCTCAATATACTAACAACTTGTAATTATGAATCAGACACAGAGTTGACTAGAGTTATTCTGAAATATTTTGTTAGCTTACAGAACCCTCATACAATTAGCAACATCAATAATCTTTTCAACCAATCAACATGTAACCAAATTCAACTTCATCATTCAGTCAGTTCTACTTCAGATAGTATCACTCAACCCAAATCAACATGAGGACACCATTGATAGACAACATAGATATAGCAGCATTGATCAAGTTGATCAGTCATTTATGAATAGAAACCCCTCCTTTATATATGTGAATTTGAAGAAACGAACCTGCGTGTATACGCGACTTCACCGAGAGCAACCTGCATACAGATCTACAAATTTTGACCTAAAATTGTGCAACTCTTCAGAACTTTAGGGAGACCCATATCATAATATTCAGAGATAAAAACACACGTCAGTACTTAGATCTAGTCAATCCATGAGTAGATCATACAATGGAAAGTCATTTCAGGTCTCATGATCTTGATCCATCATTGTGTTCATCGGTGCATAATTATTTCAGATCTATGTGTCAACTATGGCCCTTACAAAACAAATATCCTTTATATTGAAGTATTCATCAAAAAACCCTTTAACATGCACACTCAACACTTTGATCTTCACCTCCTTATATAATTAGAGCCTTAGCCAATACCATGGGTCAAACCCTTAGTTATGTCGATGGTATTCTTTGACGGGATCAATATCCATTGTCGCACTCATTACTATGGGCCAATACCATGGTAAAGACCCCTGGTATTTAGAATACCATGGTGCAGAAACTGTATGCGACTTTGCTTCACCAAACCTGCGTGTATACGTGACTTAACCTTGACGAACCCACGTATAGATCTTCAAATATTCACGTTTATCAAAATTCTAATTCTAATCTGTAAACCTTTGTCCCATCGTTTTGTTATTATGTTCCATCACTCTATCACCTCTGAACTGACCTGTGGATTCATCTAGTTACCATATACTTGCTCTGTTATAAGTGAGTTGCCATCAAGGACAATACATGCATCATAATGCACATCACAGTGAAACAAGTTTTGATGTGGGTGATTGGGTATTTTTACAGCTACCACCATACAAAATAATTTCCCTCAAAGAAGCCAAGAAGGATAATAAATTATCACCCAACTACTATGGCCCTTACAAGGAACAGTACTGTGGCATATAAATTGTATCTTCATGCATGTTCACGAGTACACCCAATTTTCCATGTTTCATGCTTAAAGAAGGTTATAAGTGACAAGCTCCCAGTTCAAACTATGTGTCCAAAACTTGACAAGGAAGGAAAAATCATATTAGAACCTGAAGCAATCATAGAAACAAGAATCTGATAACTACGAAATTGATCAATTTTAGAGTATCTCATTAAGTGGAATAACTTACTTGCTTAAGATTCCACATGGGAGGATGAAGAATCATCCAGAACTACTCAAGCATTGAGGACAACACTTTTTTGAAGGATAGGGGCATGTTAGGTCCCTATAATACTAGTGTAGCCCCCATATTGTTATTGTTGTGCCCCATAGAACCCCCATATTTTTATTTTTGTGCCCCATAGAAACCCACTATTGTTATTGTTGAGCCCTTATATTATTATTGTTATGTATGCCCTATTATATTTTTACCCTTTAGACTCCTATATATATCGATGAGCTTTTTCCATTTGGATCATCCAAGGATTGTTCATTTATGTGATCTAAAAGGAATTTTCTCCCTCAAAGAGGCTTATTTTCAAGTTGTTGATCTATCTTTTCTTTTTCTTTTTTGATCTAGTTACATAACATTGCATTATCCTAATTCAAAAATATTTATTTTTTATAACATTTAGTAAATAATTCCACTTTCTCAACATCACATAAATACCCTTGTCCAAACTCCACAATTTGTTTTTATCACATAACAAACAATTGTGTTATAATAATCTAGACTATATCTACTTGTTTAGCTATTCTTATAATAACATACACATGACGACCACCATAGTATATCTATCACATGTATGTTCTCATATATACTAATAATGATCAACTAGTAATCCTAGTCCACAAGGTTTTTGTAACATGGAATGGTTGTGCAACAACATATCAAAACATTCAAAGCCAACAATAATCAAACAAGAGCATTAACAACATCAGTTACTTCTCATTAAATATCTTATAATTTGTAGCCCAATTATCCCTTTCTTGGTACTCAAATGATCTATCTAATATCCCATCATTCGCAACCCCTAGTTATCCCCTTTTTTTGTTGTTGGAGTGATATCAATTCTCAACTTCCAATTATCCTTCTCTTAGTCTTTGAATTAGTTTTCAAATCTCTCATCATTTGTAGCCCCTAGGTTTCTCTTCCTTAGTGCTCAAATGATCACTAACCATGGAATACGTCCTTCAATTAAGACTTATGTTTATAACTCATCACAGAGTTGACTATAATAGGCATAAAAAATCACAACATCGCTTTAAGGCTATACTTGAATTCTGACATCTTGTGGGCCTTATAGCCCAAATGAACCTCTCCTAGCTAATCTACCTAGACTATAATATAAGTTCATGATAGCCATCCACATTACTTAATCCATATTGAGGAATAAATACTTTACAATGTCTCTCATGCTTTAGCAACTATAGAAGTACCCATGATAGAGTCCTTGCATCCATTTCATCCTATTTCTCATGACTCAATTAACCTCCCAACATAGACTTTGGAGGCCCCTAACTTGTTGTCATATTGAAGAAACCCCAATCACCTTCCCCCCTTCAACACACAAAAACGCTTTACTTCATAAAACTTCTTACATATCCCCCTTTCCCCTAAAACCACACTACCCCTCTTTTCACTAGAGCTTGAACAACCCTCTTAAACTCTCGTCTCTTTAACAATAACACCTAAAGAAACTTTTGTCATGTATATGTTGCAAACCACTAGAAAATGCTTCAAAATTTGTATGTGTACCCTTTTGCCAATTTTGAAAGTTCATGCACTAGAAGATGGTTGAGTAGGTTTCAAATTAATTTCCTTAGTTTCTAGAGAGGAAGAAACTGGAAACATTTTATTAATAATTTGGTTGAAGCCCTTTAAAAGGTTAGATGAAGTAATGATTGATATATTCTAGGATTGTATTTAATATTTTATAAAAACATGTGAATATTTTGAACAAGAGAATGAGATTTTGAAGTCCCATCTTGCATAAGTTCAATGTGTACTTCTTGCTGCACAAGAAATAGTGAAGCATAACAAAGCGTTCAGCAAAACAATGTTGAATTTGGAGAGACATTTAGTAGAGATGAGGAAGTCACATTTGAAATAAAAGAATGCTCACCAATCCATTTATACTAAGTCAAATAGTCTCGCTAAATTCATATAAGTATTGGAGTTGATAGATCTCAATAATGTAGCTTTAACAACAAGTCTATAACGTTATCTGGATGTTATTCATGAGCTTTGGTAGAAGCACATCATTTTAGTAGAAGTACACACTTATCTATATAGAAAATTTCTCATTCACGTGGTTTCATGTTATCCTATAATGTGATCAAAATACTATTTAACAACACATATTAGATTCACCACACAAAACAACACTAGCACAATGGTGCTACACTTTGTCTTCAACTTCAAAAATGATAGATATTAGGAAGATTGATGTTGGAAATTTACAAAATCAATTGATTATTTGATTAGATAATGTGGTTATATTACACATTAGTTTCAATTTTCCATGCCACCTAATGTCGTGTCATATATTGCATCAATGATTCAGGATTTATGAATAATGCGTTGCTCAACAATGTGATAGGCTCGGAAAGAGCATATTATTTTATGCTATAAATTTGAAATTTTTCAGCCATGCCAATTCAAATTGAAATTTGTAATACTTCCACTGGTCTTGTGAAGTGAAGCATTATATTGCTCCTTGCTAGTTTTCATAAAATAATATAGTGACTCAACTTGGATTTTTGAAATTGTAGAGGAAATAGTCATTCTATGTGCTAGCATATTTGATTGAGTTTTTCCATGATTTATTGATTTTCATATTGATAGATTGATTGTGTTCCCAAAAGTGCTAGAGTTTGCAACATATAGATGGCCTTTTCTTCTACACAAACTTCATATTAATCAAAGTTCAGTTTGCAACATAAGCACCACTTGAGATATTTTATGATGTTAAGATATATGTTTTGTAGTTTATAGTAGGCCATTGTTTCCATGCCAACTTTTTATAATCATATTCTTGTAGAGCTAGTGTGGGCTTTCCACAAACTTGATAAATAGTACAACTTCCTTACAAGTATATGTGCTTCAACACCACTTCAAATTTTTGTCATTCAAAGCCATATATCATTGTGTCAATCATGCTTTAGTTTGAAGCATACTTTTAGGAATGGATAATGTTAAGCTTAGATTAACACAATCTTGAAATCATTTAACACCCCTTTAGATATATCATCTATGTGATTGAATATAAATAAATTTGTGATCTTCGGTGAAAGTAGGAGGGAAGGTCGGATGGCGCCGCTAGGGTTTGATCCAGGAACCCTAGGCCTAGGGTCTAGCTGAAGCAGATGGCGCAGAGAGGACAGAGAGAGTACAGGCTACGGGCTAGCTGGCATCTCCATCAAGGACGGCAAAGGCAGGTTTCGGCAGTTAGTGACAGCTGGGAGCAGGTTGGAAAGTGGTCTCTACGACAGCGACAAACGGAGTTTTCCCTGCCCTGCAGCTGCTCTTCCGGTTTCCTGAACACGACGGTTTGGTCACGGTTTCAATCTCGTGAAGGTCTTCAAACTTGGTGGTATTACCCTGAAACGGCACCCGGTGGCGGTTTTGGACAGTTTCCTCTTCGGGCTTCGAGCGTAGGTCGGTTACAGTTTTTTACGGAGCGTTTTTAACCATGGTAAATTCAAATGATGCGGTTGCACTGGACCCGGCTCCTGAAGATATTCTCACTGTTTGGGGCAAGGAAGTCACGGAGAAGAGTATTAATGAAATTATTGGGCAACCGAACAGTTTCCCTGGTGTGTTTTTTCCGGCAGGTGTCTCGTGGCGGCATAACCCGGTGAAGGGGCTTCTGGAAGAGAGCTTGGAACTCTCAAGCAGCTATGGGGGTGGAGGAAGACTCACGGAGCCTTTAAGCCCTCACCATTACCTCGGCATACAGAAGGAGAAGGTCGGCACCTCCCCCGTTGGTAAGTCCTCCTCTCCGTCAAAAAATTTTGTTTCATCGGGCGGTCTCGAGGATATAATCAACTCGCCCCAACTTCATGGAGTATGGAGATCGGTGGGTGGCGTTCAGAGTGTGGGGAAAGTTGGGGGAGAACAGCCCTCCCTGGAGAATGTAAAAAGAAATCTGATTTCGAAGGACCGTCTGCCGGGTCTTCTTGAAAGGGATGAGGGTAATGCGGGTCAGTTCCATTCTATGCATGAGGGGGTCTTCTCAAACCATAAGCAGTGCGAAAATTCTTTGCATGAGGGACACTCGGCCCTAGGAGAAGCGGGCAGTCCTGTGGAGGGTCTGGTTGATTCCTCACTGGCCAATGAATTCCAAAACCCTAAGGACAAGGGGAAAACCTTAGGGCAGGAGGAAGGCGATCTACCTTCGCCTACTGTCGGAAAGAGCCCGGAGCCGGCAACCGAGAAAATAGAGGATAAGAGAAAGAAGGCGAAAGCGTGGAAAAGGAAGCGGGTTTCAAATCTGGTTTTGGGCATGGATGTCCAGGTCGAAGAAGCTTTGGAGGTTGCCGAGTGCACTCTTGTGGGCAGAGCAAGAGGGAGGTACGTATCTGGAAAATTCCTAAGACAATGGGCTGAGAGCCAATGGTTGGAGACCCCAGCAAATTCTTTCAGAACGGATACGCTGCTTAAAGGATGGTTCAGGGTGAAATTCGATTCTAAGGAAGCCATGGAATGGGTGGAAGCTCGGAACTGGGCGTTCAGGAGCAGACCGGTCTTTTTCAAACGCTGGACCCCCATGTTTGATGCAGCAAAGGAGAAAGTTGATGAAATTCCTGTTTGGGTTCGGGCCCCAAATCTCCCGCCACATTTATGGGTGGACTCAGTCTTCAAATCGATAGGGAATCATTTGGGTACTTTTCTGGATGTGGATAGATCCTATCTCCATACTTTTGAAAGAGGAGTTGCAAGGATCCTGGTTAGACTCAATCCCTCCGAAGGACTAGTGGAATCTTTTCCTCTGCAATACAAGGAGTATGTCTATGACCAATTACTGGATTATGAACTCTTTCCTTTCAGATGTCATGTTTGCCATGAATACGGGCATTTAGCGAGGGACTGCCCTTTGGGGAAAAGAAGAAGGGGATTTCATCAGAAGGAGGAGGAATGGGAGGACTTGCTGGGATCACCCAAATCCCAAAAGAAAAATGAGGAAGTCCCTGAGGAGAATCTCCAGTTCGAAGTTCCCCCCTCACAAGGGGAAGAGGATGTGCAGCAGAAGGAGGAGTGCCTCAACCATCGACCGGATGATCAATCAGGTCGGGAGACCCCTGCGGCTGAGAAGGCTGGTCCTTTGGAGGATCCAGCTCCCGGTATGCAGCCCCCTTCTTTTTTGTCCCCTGTTAATTCTGTTTCGTGCAATGATGATTATGTGGCAACCTCTTTTAAGTTACAAAACTCAGAAGATCTCTCACATAACATAGAGTGTCTGTCGGAAGCCATCCCGTCCTTAAATCTGAACAGTGAGGTGTTTCCAAAGAATAATATGGGAAAGGGTTGTCCTTCTGTCTCTCGTACCTATAACCTAAGGTCCCTCCATAAGCCCTCTCCTCTCACCAATGATTTTCAGGAATCTGTGGGTGGTCTAAGTCCTGAGTCTTCTAGGGGTCCTTCAAAGAAAGGTAGAGGTAGAAAATCTTTGTTATCAAAGACTCAAGTCAAGGCAAAGTTTGATGTGGCTGATGGGAAGCAAATGACGATTCCTGGGGCGCTTAGAGCAGCGAAAACCCCTGAGGCGGTTCTTAAATGATCTGTATGTCCTGGAATTGTAGGGGTTTAGCTAGTAAGCCCAAAAAACTAGCACTGAAAGACCTCATTTCTCGTCATCATCCGGATGTTGTTTTTCTTCAGGAAACCTTGGGTAAGGGAATCGATGTTGAATCTTCTATGTGTTCCCTCTTACCGGGTTGGTCCTTTACTGCTCTCGACGCTGCTGGTCATTCTGGAGGCCTTGCTATAGGTTTCAAAACCGGGAGGTTAAAGATCCAAAGCATTTGGGGCTCGGATCATGTTTTGGGTTTGGAGGTTCTATCGTCTGAGTTTGACCAGCCACTGCTGCTTATTAACATCTATGGTCCTTGCCAGGGTAGAGTTTCTTTTTGGAATAATTTTTTGGCAAAAGAGATCCTAAGGAACAAAAATTTGGTGATTGGGGGGGATTTAAATTTCTCCTTGGGACTGGCGGAAGCTTGGGGACCATCCGTGAGGGAAGATCCATTATCAGATTTCTTCTCAAAGGCCCTTCAGAGTGCAAAGCTGATTGATGTAAATATTATAAAGACAAAGCCGACTTGGAGGAACAGAAGAACGGGCGAAGATAGAGTAGCTAAGAGGTTGGATCGTTTCCTCATCAATGAAACGATGGCGACTTTTATCCCTTTGTTCCGTCAATGGGTGGGTGAGGGGGGAAACTCGGATCACTTTCCAATCTACCTCGAACTCACTAAGCCCCCTGCAAAGCCGGCTTCCCCTTTCAAATTTAATGCCTCCTGGCTTCAGGAGGAGTCTTACCAACAACTGTTCAAAAGCACCTGGAGACATTTGGGGCCGAATTCTCAGGTCAGCAAAGGAGGTCATTTTATGGAAAATCTGAAGAGACTTAAGAGAGCAACCATTGATTGGGCTGCTGAGAGAAGAAGGAAACAGAATGAGGAGCTGGTAAAGATTGAGGAGGCTATTAGGGTTCTTGAAGACCCTGATTCAGATGCCTATGCGTCCCAGGAAACAAAAGAGAAAATTATGTCTTTAGAAAAAGGTAAAGCAAAGATTTTGTTGGAGAAAGAAGAGGAGTGGAGGCTGAAAAGTAGGGCCATTTGGCTAAAAGCAGGGGATGAAAATACAAAGTTTTTTCATAATTATGCAAGAGGGCGAAAAATAGCAAACACCATTTGGAAGATGAGAGACCCAGATGGAAGGGAAGTGTCCTCTTTTGAAGCAATTTCTTCTTTAGGGAAGAATCATTTTCAAGCCCTCTTTTCAAATCCAGGGGGGATCTCCTTGGCGGAAATTATTAGAACAGCTCAAGCATTTCCAAGGATGGTGGATGAAGAAGATGCAGAGCTTCTCTTTAGGGAAGTGGACAAGGAGGAAGTCGAGCGTATTATAAAGACAATGCCTAAGGATAAAAGCCCGGGACCGGATGGCTGGACGATAGAACTTTTCACTCATTTCTTTGATATTATTGGTGATGAGCTTACCGAGGTGGTGGAGGAGTCTAGAATGAAAGGAGAAATCTTCAGCTCTTTCAATTCCACCTTCATAGCACTTATTCCAAAAAATGAGAACCCCTCCTCTTTTGAAGACTTCAGGCCTATCTCCCTCTGCAATACTATTTATAAGATTATTGCAAAGATCATTGCAGTACGCCTGAAGCCCTATCTATCTGAGTATATCTCAAGTGAACAGTTCGGGTTCCTGGATGGTCGGCAAATTCACGAAGCAATTGGAGTTGCACAGGAAACCATCCACAGTATCAGACAAGCAAAGAAGAAAGGGGCTGTTCTAAAAATTGACCTGTCCAAGGCCTATGACAGGATTGACTGGTCGTATTTAAGATTACTTCTGACCCACCTGGGGTTCAAAGTAGAGTTTATAAATTGGATTATGGGGTGTATTTCAAATGTCAATTTTGCGGTCCTGATAAATGGGGCGGCCTCCCAGTTTTTCAAAAGCCAGCGAGGTCTGAGACAAGGGTGCCCGCTGTCTCCTCTGCTCTTTCTCCTGGCTGCAGAGGGGTTGAGCAGACTGATCTTAAAAGCAAAACAGGCGGGCTTGTTTACAGGTTTGGAGGTTGCTGTAAATTTATTCATTTCTCACCTATTGTTTGTTGATGATATTTTGTTATTCTTAAATGGGAACCTAGATGAGGTAAAAGTTCTTAAAGATATTATTGACCTATTTCTGAAAGCCACGGGACTTCAAGTTAATCACAGAAAATCTCATTACATTTTGGAGGGCTTCAATAGACATGAGGTAAGTGCAATTACTTCCATCATGCCATTTGAAACCTGTCCGATGGATGAGCCTTTCAAATACCTGGGGTTTTGGCTGAAACCATCATCTTATCACAAACAAGATTGGTTCTGGTTAGTGACTAAGATTGAACAGAGGATTTCGCATTGGAGCTATAAGTGGCTCTCTCGAGCCGGCAGACTGACTTTGGTCAATTCAGTCCTTCAAGCCATCCCTGTGTTCTGGGCAGCTCTGACATGGATTCCCAGAGGAATTATTCATAAAATCAGGCAGATTTGTAGCAGATTTTTGTGGTCAGGCTCAAAGGAAAATGTTGTGCTCCCCTGGGTCGCCTGGGACAAGATTGCTAGACCGAAGGAGTGGGGAGGATGGGGAGTAAAACAGCTGGTGGATTTCTGCCAATCCTTGGCGGCAAAATCAGGTTGGCGAATTGTTGTAGCTGAAAACCTCTGGACCAGGGTTGTTAAAAGGAAATATATTGATCCAACCCCATTGGAAGACTGGATAAGAAGCCCAAACAAAAAAGGGAGAAATTGCTCGGTCATTTGGAAGGCAACAGTGGACGCCTTTAAAATCATTGAACAAGGATTAGCTTGGCAGGTGGGGAATGGTGAATGTGTGCGAATTGGAAAGGACCCTTGGGTGGGGTGTAATGAATTATTTGCTCTTTCTCCTGGGTTGCTGGAACACCTAGCCTCTAAAGGAATCAATCAGCTTTCTCAGATTGCAAACCCGGGATTATCTTCAATTTGGGGACAGGGATGGAAATCAGCTGAAGACTTGGATCTGGATTTTCGTTGGCAAGAAGAATGGAATGCTTTCATCCAAGAACTTAAACGATCGAATGTCAGATTAAAGGATGTTCATGATTCACTGGTCTGGGCTCATGCAGAAACAGGCCGTTACTCTCCAAAGGCCGGATATGGTTTTTTGATGAGTAGAAAAGGGTGGGAACCCCCGGTTTGGTGGGCAAAGCCCCTCTTCAAATTAAAATGTCCTAAAAAAGCCAGATTATTTCTTTGGTGTGCGCTAAAAAATAAAATTCCCACTTGGGACATTCTACAAGCCCGTTTCCAATTGGGGCCAAGCAGATGTCCCCTTTGTAAGGAAGCCTCAGAATCGATTCACCATCTTTTTGTCAGGTGTCCTTTCTCCAGGGCAGTTTGGGAGGAGATTTTCAAACTTCTGAAATTCTCAGGGAGATGGGAAGGGGATACTTTATCTGCTGCTTGGGATTACTGGTGGGATCACTACCCCGATAAAAATTTGAGAAATCTTCCGCCCATTGTTTGTTGGGGTATTTGGATCTCCCGAAATGGATGCATTTTCAACGAGAAGCTCACCCCTGCACATGTTATTGCTCTTCAAGCATCAGCTATTTATGCTAGTCTCCCTGAACCTGAGGCCTCTACTTCTTCAAACAGGCGGGCAGATTTTAATATCAGAGAGGGCATCCCCTATGCTTTTTTTGACGGAGCTGCCCAAAATAATGTCACTGGGGCCGGAATCATTATACATCTCTCTCCTTCACATTCCTTAAAAGCCTCTGTAGGACTTGGGTCGGGCACAAACAATTTCGCAGAATTATCTGCCTTAAAACTTCTCCTGTGCTGGTTCATCCATAGAAACATCCTCACTGTTCAGATTTTTGGCGACTCGGCAAATGTGATTCATTGGGTCAATGAGAAATTTATATGCAGAAATTATATGCTATTCCCCCTGCTGGAAGAAGTAAAAAGTTTAAAGTCTCATTTCAATAACTTCTCCATTGCTCATATCTACAGGGAAAATAATGAAGAAGCCGACCGGTATTCTAAAACAGGTCTGCAGCAAGTTCTGGGAGTTTGGAGGATAACGGAGCAATCTCAGGACCTGATCCGTGTGTCGGATCACCCACCTTTTCCTTAGTCTTTTTGTATTCCATACATCTTTGTGATGTTTCGTTTATAGATGATACTGTGTTTTGGACCGACTGTTTGGTTCAAAGTTTCGGCTTTAAGTTTTTTTTAAAACTCATAGTTTTTTTGTATTGGGCTGTTTTCCCGTAAAAAAGGAGGCCCAAGATCTCTAGTGGACGTTTCTGAACTTCTATTTTTGATATGGCCGTTTCAGGCTGAAATCTAGGAGGACTCAAAAAGTCCTTTGGTCAAGAAAGACATGGACAACTATGATAACTCAACAGAGATAAATTTCTCTGTGGATCTTGCAAACAGAGGCTGAATGTTAACGCATTCCTTTTTGTAGCTTTTTTATTACTTCATTAATAGAAAAGCGTGGTATTTTTTCCTTGGAAAAAAAAAAAATAAAACATCCTTATTTAAATATGTCTGATGGACTCAAATAGTATACACTATATCAATTGAAATGTATAGGCTGTTATGGAGAATCCAATCACTCTTGATCAGTGAGTACATCTAGGCCACATTAATGCATTAACTCAACAATTTGCAAGTCCTTTAGACAAATTTTTAAAGTTTATTTTCTTGTGTTTACGTCGTAGAAAAGTGTAACACGCAACCATCTTGTAGGTTGCTACTTGAAAATGCAAGAGTGCACTAAAAATAGCCCAATTTTTTCTTTCAAATATGAAATGTATAAGATTTCAATGAGAGATCATTTGGCCATACATATGTGCAACCCAAATATGAAATCCTAATGATTTGAACCACCATTCAAGCACAGATATATATATATATATATATATATATATATATACTTTCTCACATCTACAGGGAACATAACAAAGATGCTGATAAACTGTCCAAGGAGGCAGCGCTGATGGACCAAGGCGTTTGGGGGATCACTGAGATTCTGGACCAGCAGGAACAAAATTTTTATCATCGCCCTTATATAGCCCCGGGATACCCTACAGCGGGTCTTCATTCTACTTGAAAAGAACATACAGGAATATGGCAGCAGCATTATTTTGATAGCTCTTTTTTGTAACAGACTGATGGATGCCGAAAAGGCTATAATTTTATAAACAGCTCTAACAGTAATACCCTGCGTGGTATAACCGAACAGCAAAATCTAGAAATTTTTGTAAAATGTACAGATGTACAGAGACTATGGCATATGCGAAAGGCATCTACATATGTAATTTTTCATATTAATGAAATATTACAGATTTTTCCAGTGGGAAAAAAAAAAAAAATATATATATATATATATATATATATATATATATAGATAAGTCTTCATTAGAGGAAGAGGTCACTCATCCATATGTTGAAATTATAACCTAATATATACCAAACTAAATTAGGAAATCCTTAGTCCTAATCCTCACATCAAGAAGAACTTCAATTGTTCTCAAATTTTCACTTAGTCTCTTTTTGGGTTTGTTGAGACACTCCTTGTCTCCCCTCTGATTATGAGATCAACATCTTTATCTTAATATTGGTATGATCAATAGTTGTGGTTGTAGGAACCCACATTAAGATAGTGTAGTTGTGATATCTGATCGGTGCCTAATTTGGCATCCTTTTACCAGCCATATAATACTTTTTGTACATGTTTTTCCCATTTTCCTTTCATCCCAACACCCTTTTTATCCATCAAGATGGTTTTTTGGTCAAGGTACAATTATCTTCTTAATATACCATTTAGGGATACAATTACCTTTATATTCTAACTAGTGGTGTTCAAAAGGAAACGGAGTTGCACAAGAACCTTCAAACAAGAGCATAATGCAGGTGCTTGAACTCATTATTGATGGCTACTACAACTTATTGCTCAAATATAGGTGTTTTGACTCATTGTTCCAATGTAGATGCTACAACTTTGAGGTGTTTCAATTCCAAGAGCTACAAATTTGAGTGCTTCCACTCATGTTGCAACTTCTCATTGTGCAATTTGCACATCACCATTGTTGCAACTCTCTCCAAAAACATTGTTGCAACTCTTGAATAATTGACCATTGGGGAAGGGTGTTACAACTATAAGACAACTAATACAACACATCATCTCAACCACATAGTCGTCACCAACATATTTCCCAAAGTAGCCAACCGAACAATATCCTAATGAAAGAAAGTGACAAAGGCAATTGGTCACTTAATGAGGAAAGATTGATCCAATTCCTCCTTGTCACATAGTTGAATGAGTCAGCACTTGCCCAAATTTTCTATCTTTTGGTGGAATTGTTGTAAATGGATGAAACAACTAGATTCCTATGGTTTTCCATCGAATACTTGGGTAAATTTAGGTATTTGACATCATGTACAAAATATTGTGTTATTTTCATGCTAGAGGGGATTTGGAGGTTAGAGAATCAACTAAGTCAAGTGAATTGTGATTATAATTTGAGTTTTTTCAATACATGTTTCCATTCTATTCTGATTCAATTTGATGGTGTGTTGATTGATTAATGCCTTATTGTTGGTTAGGTAAAACTTGACTCAGTGAAAGAGTCAAAGTTACTAGGACAACAATGGTGGTTCTTGGCACATGGTTTTGGTTGTCCATGGTTTTGTACCCATGGATTTCATGTAATGAAGCCTTCAAAAGGCTTGAAAAGACTCCATTGTAAGTGGCCCTGGGAGGGGAGCTGTGAAGGCTCACTTTTCCAGCTTGGTTGGGTCTTGACCAAGGGACTAATGGAATTTTGTTAGTTGGTTTTTCCCTAGATTAAGATTTTTCCAAGATAAAAAATCTATGTATTAAGTTGCTCAGTTTATGTATGTTTTTGTTGCTATCAAATTTATCTCTCTCTGTGAATTTCTCTTGGAAATTTTAACATGGTATCAGAGCCAAGTTACCCTAGACTCTCGAAGGAGATTGGTTTAACGCAGAGGGAAAGGAAGAGTTTGTTAGGCATGAGGAAATCATTGGAAGTTGTTGTAGTGATGGGAAATTTCATAAAGAGGATTGTACCTACATGAAGAGTGCATCGAGGATCTATGATTCCTAAATCCATGACGAAAATAATTGTGTCAATTTATGGTAGTAGTGGTCGATAAAATATTTTTTAAGAGGTCACGAAATGGAGGTTCCACCCTCCTGAGTGCATGATGCCATGATAACTGGTTGAGCATGCATCACCAAAGGAAGCATATGACTAGGTAATTTATGCCCAAGATGCACACAAAGTTTTTGACAAAATGCATCAATGAGATGATTTATTCTGGATTTGTAGAATGTGGGTGTGCATGGGTGAGGAGAGCATTAGGTGTGCCAAGTTGAGGGGATGAAAACATAAGTGTTGGGATAACAACAATAATATATATGTATATGTATATGTGTTTGTGTGTGTATCATTTTTTCCTAGGGAAAGTAATCAACCTCTCTCTTAGCCCAAGGGTTCTAAGTGAAGTTGTTTGTACCAACCAACCCACAAATATACCTACTTAAGAGTTCAAAAGGATAGAATCCAATGCAACAATATTTATTGAGGAATTATAGTTTATCATGTCACTAACAAGGATTTAAACTTGGGTGGGGAAGATAACAACCATCCCACCCAACAACCCGAGATAACCCTAATTGACTATGTGTGTGTGTGTGTGTGTGTATTTATATGTATATGCATATGTATGTATGTATGTATATATGTATTTATGTAGAGAATGTAGTCGAAATTTCTTTCAATTGCATGTAAATGGGCAAACAACTGTAAGACTTGGTAAAGCATGCCCACCCCTACGAAGTTATAGGTAAAGTTTGGAGTTAGACCTAGCTGATAGGAGGGAATGCCAAATTACTAGATACCCTAGATATAAGTTGTGAGAAAGGTAGGGCTTGGAGGAGAGTGGTGCTGACTCATTTAGCTGGTTTGGCCAGATTCGGTCCAGGCAAAACCCAGGTCAAGGTTTAAAGGGGGATTATTAGGTAAAACTTGACTCACTGAAAGGGTCAAAGTTGTTAGGTCAACAATGGTGGTTTTGAGCACATGTTTTGGTATCCCATGGAATTTGAGCATGTGGTTTACATGGGATAAATCCTTTAAAGGGTTGGGGATACTCCATTATAATGAGGCAAGATTTGAGTGAAACACTTATGTGGTTGGCTTGGTCAGTTTTGGCCAAGGACTAATACATCTATTAGTTGGGTTTTCTTGATTTGGTTTTTAAGGATAACACTTGTGAGTTTTATGTGTTGTTGTTATGATTATTTTATCTCACATTGTCTTTATTTTCTCTCAGGATTTGTGTTTTGGTATCAAATCTAGGTTAACATGGAATCTCAAAGGAAAGTGGTTTAATGAAGGGAGAAAGGAAGAGCTTGTTGGGCATGAGGATAGTCATTGGTAATTATTGTAGTGCTAGGAAATTTCATAAAGAGGAGATGCACCTACACAATGAGTGCATAGAGGATATATGATTCCTAAAGCTATTAGGAGAATAATTGTGTGAATTCATGATCATTAAATGAGCATGTGACACATAAGGAAGCATATGATTAGGTAATTTATGTCGAGGATGCACACTATGTGTTTTAAAAAATGTGCCAATGAGATTATGTATTATGGATTTACAGAATGTGGCTATACATGGGTGGGGAGAGCATCAGGTGTACCAAGAAGAGAGGATGGTGTCATAAATTAATTAATTAGTTAAAAAAGTTAATTGCATGCAAATGGGCATATGACTGTAAGACCTGGTAAGGCATGCATACCCTTGTGAAGTTATTGGTAAAGTCTGGAGATAGACCTAGTTGATATGGGGCATGTCAAATTATTAGATACCCTAGATATAAACTTTAAACGAAGTAGGGCAAGGAGGTGAGTGGTGTTAACTCACTTGGCTGGTTTGGTTGGATTAGTCTAGCGTGTTGAACTTTGTAGCTATGGTAGGTCTTCATAATTATTATTTTTAGCCCTTTATATATATATATATATATATATATATATATATATATATATATATATATATATATATATATATATATATATATATATTTTCCACTGGAAAAATCGTAATCTTGCATTAACTTTGAAAAATTACATATTGTAGATGCATTTTGCATATGCTGTAAGTTCTTCTGCCACATGTGGGTATAGCTATATATCTAGTCTGTTCAAAATCAAAAATCATCACGCAGGATGTTCATTGTTGATCTGTTATATATATATATATATATATATATATATATATATTGCCACGCAGGGCTGCAAGTAGATAATATTATCAGCTATGTACAATAAGTTCAAAAAGTATCATTTTTCAGATCTGTATCTCATGGGCTGGCTGCCCTGTGATAGTGTGTCTCTATATACGGATGGTGGTAGTAGTGGTATGCATTTGTTCCTCGCTGCTCCTGAATCATCCACTCTCCTCTGGGTAGTGTCGTAGCCTCCTTGGATAGTTGGTCGGCACTGTTGTTGTGTTCCCTGTAGATATGTTGACAAGAGATATCAATGAATTGTGACTTTAGTAAATTTATATCATCCAAAATGTTGTTGAGAGTGTGTGTGTGGCAAACAGTAATATTGTTGAACCAATCAATGACTATCTTCGAATCTCCATATATATGAATATGCATGCAGTTGTGTCCCAATGCAAAATGCAGGAGGTGTCGGAGGGTGATAATCTCAGCATAATTATTTGTGCCAGTTCCCAACCCCAGTTTTGCTTTGTAGAAATGTTGTTCATTGATGATATATATATATAGATATATAATGTAAGACATGTTCTTCATATCGGTTTCAAATGAGAAAATTTTGAATTTTGTTGAAAAGTGTAACTAGGTTCGGTCTTCATAATTACATGTGTAATTATGATTTTTATGTAAAGAAGAAAATAAAATTATTTGTAATGCTTGAATCATGGGTTTCATGATCAAGGAATTTTACTCTTAGTTAAGGATCCCATTGTGAGCCTTTAGGATTAGTCATCATGTCATAAAAGTATATTGAGTCAATGTCATGTATGGAAGACCCTTATTGGGCATGTTACATATGTAAATGAGTCATTAAAAGACCCTCCAAGACCAAGCTCAAGCACCTCCTTCAAGTCGACCTAAAGATATCTCCAGAAAGGCATGTTAGCCTTGTCACTAAGAGAAGTCAGCTTATTTGATGGGAAAACCACTATAAATAGGCAGCTCGACCTTCATTCTAGAGTGAAAATTTCAGTCAAGGCAATCTGAATGAGAAAAGGTGCGAAGATCACAAAAGGTGAAGTATTATCATCAAGCGAAGAAGGAGGAAGATAACTGAGTTCATTTGGATACGTTTTTAAGGCTAAACTCTTCCACACGTGCGAGATTTCAGAACTGTCGATTGCAGAAAGGGCCAAGGTATTACAACTATCTTAAGAAGGCAGATTTAGGAAGGAATCAAGTAAATCCTCAATTCAGGTTGAGGAAGGATAGTCTCCATCTCAAGCAAATAAGGTTGAAGGTAAAAGTTTCTCAAGGTTCAAATCTAGGGCTTCTAAAGAAGGATCAAAAAGTGCAAATCTGAGCCAAGGAGCGAAATCTGAAGGTTAGCCAAGAGAACTAGGGAGTCTTGTGGCTTGGTCTTAAAGAGGTAAATAGGTCAAGGGTCTTGGTATTGGTATTCGTCAATTGAAGTCTCTATAAGAAGAAGAATTTGTTTGGGTTTTCCTATCAAGTTGGAGAGGTTTTGGCCTTGGCTGATCGCCTACATTCTGTGTCTCTTGTCTCTTTATTATTTATGCATTGGTAGTTTTTTGATGAAGAAGAAAACTATAATAATCTAAGTAAAGAAAAGATCATAAGTTAACGAAATAAAAATCATTCACAAGCAGTTATGCTTAGAAGAGAAATCTCTTATTTTCTATGCCCTAGATTTCTCAACATGGTATCAGAGCTAAAGTGACAAAATCATGGAAGGGAATCTTATCAAGGGACACTCAAGCATTCAAGGATCAAATCTTGAAGGAATTCAAAGCAAGGTCAATATCTACAAGGAAGTGTCAAAACCCTAGATCGAAGAAGAAGTCTTCACCAAAATAAGTCTTGGGATCCTCGCTCAAATCATCATCAAAGAAAAGGACCTCAAAGACCCTATTTCCACAAAAGAAAGGAAGGACTTGGAGTTAAAACATCTTGAAGACTACTCATCCAAGGGTAGCTAGATCAAGGGCATTGTCATCATCAAAGATATCAAGGAAATCTCCCTCTCATTGAAGCAAGGTCCTTATCATTGAAGAAGATCATCCAAGAAGCATCAAGACATCATCAACAAGGACATCACCATAAAAGGATCTAAAGTGATCTCCTTCTTTGTGGAGTCAATGATCACTCTTGAAGAGATCTATCTTCATCAAGGAGAAGTTATATATCAAATATATTATCATCAAATTCAAGGAGGCAACATGTGGAAGAAGCATTTTCACAAGTAAGTATATTTTTGTCTACAACTGAATCTGTTAAAACGTTCATTTGCAAGGAAAACAACAAATTGGTCGGGGCTTCAAACTATCTTGCATGGAAGAAGAGGATAGATTTGAATCTCATTGAAAATGAGGTGATGGATCATGTCAAAGGCTTTATCACTAAACCATCAAAAGAATATGCTCAAGCACTTGCAAATTTTATGAAAGGGGAAGTATGGGATCAAAGGATTCTCATAGAATCCATCCAGGATCCCCTCATCCCTTATGTATCTAAAATCGACACCTCAAAAGAAATATATGACAAATTGGTAGAGTTATTTTCTGTAAGCACTACAAGAGAATTTATATCTCTAAGGCGAGAACTCTACAAGCTAGGGATATCAAAAGAAGAAGGAATAGCCTCATACTTTATGAGGATATCTGAAATAAGGGATCAACTTCAAGATCTGGGTGAAATAATGTTTGACAAGGAGATGACCATTGTAGTACTAAATTCACTACCAGAGGAGTGGGGTAACTTTACTTCAAGTATTTATGGGAAGAAAGAAGCTACTCCATTCTAGGATCTATAGTCACTATGCAAGATTGAAGAAACCAGTTTAAAGCCTAAAGCTGATGTGGGATCAAGTGAGCAAAATCATGCATATGTTACTATGACAAAAAGAAGAGGAAATTCTGGGAAATTTGGTCCTCAGAAAAAGAAGAAGAACCTAGCTAAGGTTCAATGTTATGGATATCAAGAATATAGGCATTACAAAATAGATTGTCCTAAGCTCAAGAAGGACAATAACAAAAGAGGTAGAGAAGAAGCCCATATCACTGAAGAAGTGGAGGAAGCTGAAAAGAATATGTAACATCCCTGGTCAAAATTCCATGTAAAAGTTATAAAGGCAAAAATAAGACCAAGGTCATGGGACACATATTCCAAGCTGAATGGTGGGAAAAACATCCTAATGGGTGTTCGTTCGGTTTATTATGGCTAAGGAAATTAGAAAAGGAAATGGAAAAGGCTTTGGAAATGAAAATTGGCATTTTTGGCACATTTATTTATGAAAATAATGGAAATAGGAGAAAAGGTAGGTGAAGAGTCACAGGTTGCATGTGAGGAGGAAAATGAAGGAAAAATGGAAATTGAAGAAAATAGAGGCCTCATTAATAAAAAGGCTTCCAAGGATCAATTGACAAGATTTTTGCTCAAGCTTTTGCTCAGGCTTGGTCATTGTAACCTTTTTTCAGTTCAGTTTTGAAGCTCTCTCTTTCTCTCTCTCTCTCTCTCTCTCTCTCTCTCTCTCTCTCTCTCTCTCTCTCTCTCACACACACACACACGCGCGCGCACACACACACTCTTGGACACCTAGAGTTTTCTTGGATCATTTCAACATTGGATCAAGAAAGGCAAAGGAGGCAAAGAGAAAGTAGAGATCAAGCAAGGAAGAGTTGGATCAAGTAGCTACAACAAGATTCTTTGTAGGTATTGATTTGCATGTGTGGTTTCCCTACTATATTTGGCATGCATGGGGTTGCATGTGTGTTCTTGGTTCTCTTTATGTCACTTTCATGGGTTTTGCTAGGTGTGATAGTGTTTTTCAACCTAGCCTTTCCATTCCGGATAACCATGGTGTGATGGGGTTTTAATGTTTTGGTTGATCTAGATTGTCAGATGGATTCGAAGCTGAGTGAGGTGGATCTATAAATAAAATAACACATGGCCTAGTAACCCCTGAATTGGATTGTGGGTTACGGTAAGCCAGATTTGTGTTGCCTTGGTGGGCCTAGAAATCCTTAACCGGTGAATGGTGGGACATATGGTAAATCCTAGAGGTGGTTGCTCTCTATCAAGCCTAGTAATATTGGGATGTGATATACGGTAAAGACTGGAGAGTGGAGTCTTGATTAGGGCCTAGTGATCCGATGTGGATTGCGGTAAAACCTAGAGACTAGGAGATAGGAAAATTCCTCACGATGTAGGTGGAGAAATTTGGTGGCATCCATGCTTGTTTTGGCCTAGTGATCTGGTGGAGATCATGGTAAAGCCTGTTATTACATGTTTATTGTTTTGGCCTAGTGATCTGGTGTGGATTGCGATAAAGCATGGTTTCTATTGATGAGGGTGAGGTGGTTTAGCCTCGGGATGCCCTAGTTGGTTCTTTTGGTTTGAGTCCCACATTCATGCTTGGAATATGGCACGGGGGTGATTGGATAAAGAGAGATTTGGCTTAGCCAATCTATGGTTAGGTGGAACGTGGTAGTCCCATATCAGGTTGGCTTTTGCATTCATTAATAAAAGGTTCTTTCCTTGGTATCTTATGTGTAAATGTATTGGTTTATATGTGGATTATATGGTCGATGTATCATTGATATTTCTCTTGTTATTATGTTGGTTATAAACATGTATTATGACAGTGATGATGTATGGATCTCCTCATTTTTTTTATTTGTAAATGAATGAACAATGTATCTATGACCTAATAGATTATAATGCAACTAATGATATAAGGGAAAAATGCTTCTTAGTGATATCAGATAAGTATGAGACCCCTATGCTCAGATCTGTTGTTTAAACCTATAGATTACATATTTGTGACATGTTTGATGAAATTCCTGTCATGACTAATAGGAGTTCAGTCTAGAATTTTCAAATAAAATTTGATAATTAGCCAGTGTCTAGGTCATTACTACTCCCTCCATATTCAAGGTCATAAAATGCCATCTTGGTCATGCCATCACTTATTGTGATAAGTCATCAATAAAGTGTCTTAATCACCATCTAAGTCATCATATCATGGTCAGTTATACTACAAAGTTCAAATGTCCAATTCATTAGTTCATAAAGGTCCTTTGTTGATGTTTTTATTTTCCAGGGGTTTGATGCACTAAAACTTCAGTTGGTCTCAGGGGTTGGTTACCTGAGTTGTTGGGATGGCCCCTGGGAGTTCTGTTATTGATGTGGAAGGTATGTGTGGTGTGTTTCTGTTGATTTGACTTCCTTAAGGTGACTTAGGAGGTCAAATCATATCATAGTAGCCTCTCATCGCATATTTACCCTGGTTGGCTGGTTACTTGGGTAGATGTGGGATGAGAGTGTTATAGAAGAAGTCCAAGAAAGAGGAAGTAAGAGATCTCTACTATGATTTAGATATTCTTCCTCACCTAGTTCTTTTCAAGTTTTCCGTTGTAAGATATGGCTATCATGAGTCACTAAGGAAAATGATAGGATGCATCATGGCATCATAGAAGCATTGAAAGCAAGAGCTCGTGACATCATCATAGAGAAGCATGGAAGATGGTTGAAATATAAGTCTATGGAAGTTCCCTATGAAAGGATATAGCTCTTGGTAACTTCATTAGAAGCATAAGTAGTACTTATGGG
Source organism: Pinus tabuliformis (assembly GCA_031772625.1). Classification (NCBI taxonomy): domain Eukaryota; kingdom Viridiplantae; phylum Streptophyta; class Pinopsida; order Pinales; family Pinaceae; genus Pinus; species Pinus tabuliformis. The sequence continues at coordinate 216,907,480 of CM062820.1, read as the reverse complement.
ACAAGGAAAAAGTTATCTAGTACAAAGATCATCATGCATCATTCAAAAGGAAACATTTTCTAGATGAGGATAATTAAGATTCTTTATTGGAATATTCATTAGAAGGTTCACCATTTAAAATGGATCAAGTGTGTCATTAAGCACTCTAACTTGTGGAATTCATGAGATGATGGTATGATGACAAAATAGTTGAAGCAGATCAAGGGATTGAAGTTATTTCAATCAAGGAAGTCGTTGAAGGAAGTCTAGATAACCTAAAGGAAAATGAGGTATGTATGCTTGTATTCAATATTGTAGAGTCATGTCATATGGTTGTAGATAACATGGATAAATGCTCTATCTCGAGAGCATGATCAAAAGAAAAGAATCTCCTCCATTGAAAAGATGCAGGAAGGCATGGGTCACACATTGACTAGATGAAAAAAACATAATATGTCCTCATATGAAATATTGGGTGGTTGAAATTAATTGGAGGAACTATGATCAGAAGTTCCTGGAAGCAAATGTGTGAAGAAGAAAGGAAGAGATCGTGAAATATGTAACTATGGAGAAGGAGATAAACATTCGAGGACTAAGATATTTGACTGTGATATCTCCATGAAAGATATGAAGAAGTTTGAAAATGAAGGAGACCCTTAACAATGTATATCTTCTGGAGATGTGTCAACATGTATGCAGGATGTTGATGCAAATAGAAAGATGTCATGATGAAAGACCATCACAACGATAATTTTGGTTTAATGTTCATTTCTTATTTTTGAATGATATCTGGATGGGCTTATGCAGGGTTTCCAAAGGAAGAGATATGGATATCTTCCACCACTGATGACCATGTAGCTAGATGAAAGATCCTTAAAGAAACATGGCATGAAGAAGGCAACAAAGCATGAAGGAGGATGAGATATGGACTTATGGATCACTTTCCAATGAAAGGAATGATGACATGACTGACTCATGGATGAAAGTGATGGATGGTCTATGCCCTACGAAGAAGTCCCGAAAGATGTAGACTCTATGACAAAGAAGAAATTCATGACATCAAAGGAAAGAGTTCTACAAGCAGCTGGTTGTCCCATGATCTCCACCTGAAGAGCTGCTAGAAGCAAGTCCCTAGTCAAGAGGGAGCTTGGTCAAGTCCCTATTTAAGAGGGAGCTTGGGTACATACTTGTCTATAGGAATGGGTGCATTCCTTTAATGGAATGAGTATGTCCTCCCTAAGTTGAGAGGGGGAGATATACACATCATTCTTGTCTTCACCTGGGAAGACAGAATGGAGGATTGGGTAAACATCTAGAATCCAATTCTCTTTGAGGATGAGTTATGGGATCCAAGATAAGAGTAGTCATAGAGGACCATATTCTTTGAAGACTGGGAATCCAATATAAGAATAGTCATGGTAGAACATACTTTGAGAGAACCCAGGTGGGGTATGTTCCAAGAGAGACAATGATGAGGGTGTGTATACATCATTGGTCTTGCCAATATTGAGCTCTAATCTTGTGGAGAGATAGAGTTGTTAGTCAAGGCCTTATTATATGACAATGTTGGTTGATATGATATTATACAGATGGGTTACCAATTTGACTCTTCTTATGAGAATTCTTCAGATTGATAATGTCTAAGTACCTTGTATGGATTATGAATACCTCCCTAATTAAGAGGGAGCGTTGAAAAGTGTAACTAGGTTCGGTCTTCATAATGACATGTGTAATTATGATTTTATGTAATTGATGTAAAGAAGAAAATAAAATTATTTGTAATGCTTGAATCGTGGGTTTCATGATCAAGGAATTTTACTCTTAGTTAAGGCTCCCATTGTGAGCCTTTAGGATTAGCCTTCATGTCATAAAAGTCTATTAAGTCAATGTCATGTATGGAAGACCCTTATTGGGCACGTTACATATGTAAATGAGCCTTAAAATACCCTCCAAGACCAAGCTCAAGCACCTCCTTCAAGTCAGCCTAAATATATCTCTTGAAATGCATGTCAGCCTTGTCACTAAGACAAGTCGACTTATTTGATGGGAAAACCACTATAAATAGGCAGCTTAACCTTCATTCTAGAGACACAATTTCGGTCAAGGAAATTTGAGTGAGAAAAGGTGTGAAGATCACAAAAGGTGAATTCTTATCATCAAGCAAAGAAGGAGGAAGATAACCGAAATCATTTGGATTTATTTTTAGGGCTAAACTCTTCCACACGTGCGAGATTTCAGAACTATCGATTATAGAAAGGGCTGAGGTATTACAGTTATCTTAAGAAGGAATGTTTAGGAAGGAATCAAGTAAATCCTCAAGCTGAGTTGAGGAAGGATAATCTCAAGAAAAGAAGGTTGAAGGTCAAAGTTTCTCAAGGACCAAATCTAGGGCTTCTAAAGAAGGACCGAAAAGTGCAGATCTGAGCCAAGGAGCGAAATATGAAGGTTAGCCAAGAGAAGTGGGAGGAGGAAGAAGTTTGAATATCATTATCTCAAGGAAGAAGAATCTAAACAAGGGAGTCTTGTGACTTGGTCTTGGAGAGGTAAATAGGTCAAGGGTTTTGGTATTCGTCAATTGAAGTCTCTATAAGAAGAAGAATTTGTTTGGGTTTTCCACTCAAGTTGGAGAGGTTTTGGCCCTAGTTGATCACCTACATTCGGTGTCTCTTGTCTCTTTATTGTTTATGCATTGGTAGCTGTTTGATGAGGAAGAACACTATAGTAATCTAAGTAAAGAAAATGTCCTAAGTTAACGAAGTAAAAAACATTCACAAGCAATTATCATTAGAAGAGAAATCTCCTATTTTCTATGCCCTATATTTCTCAACAAATGTTTGGCTCAAAACTTGTCAATTCAACCCTCCTTCAAGTCAAGTTAGCCCTAGTGAAGAGACAACCATTCAAGTCAGGAAGAACACTATATATAAGGCATTCAACCTCCTCCACAAGGCATAATTCGATCTCACACAAGACAAGATATATTTTGGGAATCCAAGCAAAGGAGAAGAAGAAGAAGGACAAATAAATTCAAGCGTGTTTTCTCTCTCTCTTTTTAACTTCGCATGTGCAAGTTTCTGGGCATATTTTGGATAGTAGATCAAACTCTTGAGCAACAATTTTTGGGCAGAAGGGTCGAAATTTTGGGTAGAAGGGCCAAGTTTCTAGGCAGTTTATAGGAGGTTGAATGTCAACCTAGGCAGATCAGACAAGTCCAAGTTGTTGGGCAGAAGATTGACTTGACAAGAGGGTTGTTTGACCAAGTTTGACCATAGAGTTATTGGTCAGTTTGACCATCGTAGTTGACTAGCATAATTAAGTGTATCTCACATTGAACTGAAGAATTTCTCTAAGTAAAAGGTTAGTGGGTTCCCCCGCAAGAGTGTTTTCCCAGGGTGAATTTTATGTTGTCTTTGTGCATTGTGATCTCTATTGTCCTTGCACATTAACAATTAAATTATGAAGTGTAATTGCTTAATGATAAACCATAAGTGTTAAAAGAATATTTACATCATTAGAAGTAATTATCAATTTTCAGAAATTAGTGCTTGTATCTATTCCACTTGAAAATCAACATAGTTTCGGAGATTTGGTGAAGGGCACTAAGATCACTCTTGATGAGATTTGGTAAAGAAAAGGGCATTAAAGAGACCTGCATCTATAATGGGTTCCTCTACAAAGTTAGAGAACAAGTTGGAAGTAGCTACAAATTATAGAGCCTGGAAGACAAGGATTGACCTCATCCTTCCAAAGAATGATGTCTTGGATATTGTGAAGGGCAAGGCTACTAAACCTTCAAATGATGAAGGGAAAGAAAAATATGAGAAGAAGGGCATCACAGTTAGAAGTATTATTGTGGATTCTATAAGAGATCATTTGATTCCATATGTTGCAAATCCTAACACTTCAAAAAAGATGTATGATGCCCTAGTTGGATTATATACTATCAACAACATTGGTCAAGAAATGAGTTTGAATAATGAGGCTCATCATGATAAAATGACAAGAATTGATATTGTGGACTCATATTTCATAAGGATATCTCAAATAAGAGATAAAATTCAAGCAATTGATGAAATCATTTCTAATAAAGAACTTGTGACTACAACAATTAATGGCTTGCCTACCTCATGGGATTCGTTTACATCTAATATCTTTGGCAGGAAGGAGATTCCATTTTTTGAGGAACTATGGATCTCATGTACTTAAGAAAAATATAGACATATAAAATGGAAGGATTCAAAGATCTAAAGAGGGTGACTCTCAATCATTTGCAACACATTCCAAGAAGGTTGGAGGAAGAAATAAGTTTGGCTTTCAAAGAAGAAATGAAGATAGAAGACTTGAAGTTAGAGGACCTGCTCCTAAAGGGAATAATAATATGTTGGAACATTTAATGTTATCATTGTCACAAATTTCGTCATTATATAAGCCATTGGCCTGAATTATCGAATGATAGAAAGAGAAATGGAAAGCAACATGCTACCACAACATACGTTGATGAACATCCAAAGAAACCTAAGAATGAATATTTAGGTGATAAATATTTCTTGTATTTATTTTCTCTTACAGGTTATGTTGTAGATAATGATGACCTGCGGTTGGTAGATAGTGGTGCCTCAAGACACGTGACAGGAGATCATGAAAATCTCACAAGTCTAATGGAAAATAAATCATCTCAAAAGGTAGAGCATGGCGATAACAACAATGATACAGTTAAAGGCATTGGAAAACATCCATTGAGCTAGAATCAGGTGAAAACATTCATCTTAGCAACATATTATATGTACTAGGTTTGAAAAAGAATTTGGTTTCTATTTCATGTTTGGAAGATAAAGGAGATAGAGTAGCATTTGTTGATGGTAAATTATGTGTATGGCCCAAGGGCTCAAGTATAGACTCTACTAGAGTAATTAGAGTTCATGAAGGAAGGTTGTATAGACTCTTGAAACAATAAGCTCAAGCATTAGTGTATAGTGATATAAATCCATGTGAACTATGGCGTAGAAGATATGCTCATATTCGCTATGGAGCTTTGACTTAGATGTTCTAGAATTGCAGATGGAGCATGAAGGAGTAAGTGAAGGTTGTGTGCTTGGGAAGAATGTCAAGAAGTCTTTTACAAACAATGAAAGTAGATCCAAAGAAATTTTAGATCTAGTTCATATCGATGTATGTGGTCCAATGTCAGTGAAATCTCTTGGAGACTCTCTATACTAAGTAAATTTTATTGATGAATACTCTCGCAAGACATGGATTTACTTCATGAAGACCAAGGATGAAGCCTTCATCAAGTTTCAAGAATTTAAGGTTGAAGTTAAAAACTTGATAGGAAAGAAAATCAAATTTCTAAGGTCAAATAATGGAGAAGAATACACTTCCAAGGAACTTGTTTCCTTTTGTAAAGAAGCTTACATTAAGAGGGAGATGATAGTTTCTTACAATCCACAACAAAATGGAGTTGTTGAAAGAAAGAATAGGTCCATTGAAGAATATGTTAAGGCAATGATGCATGATCAAGACTTTCCCATGTTCTTATGGAGTGAAGCATCCATGACAACAGTCTATATTCAAAATAGAAGTCCTCATCAAATCTTGGAAGATAAGACTCTTGAAGAAGCATTCACCGGACATAAACCAAAGGTTGGAAATTTGAGAAAATATGGTTGTCTAGTTTACGTTCATGTACCCAAACATAAGAGAAAGAAACTATAACTTTCAGGAAAGAAAGGAATATTAGTTGTATACAATGAGTCATCAAAGGCCTATATAATATATGTTCCAAGACAACGATAGATTGAAATCAATCGGGACATTACCTTTGATGAGAATGTTTCCTATTGGAAGTCTAAAGAAGTTCCCATGGAATTTGATGATGATGAAGAATATGAAGCTCCCAAGGAAGAAGGCTTAGGTCCATCCAATCCTTTAGAACATCTTGTAGATCATTAAGAAGAGCCAGAAGGGCCTAATGAACCAATGAATATAGTTGTTGTTCCAAGAAGAGGCCAAATTGGCTTAGATCTACTTTGTAGGAATCAAAAGGACATGCAACTCCACATGATACCTTCATGGAAAGTAAGACACTGAAGAGGTATTTTGGATATGCAACATTGATGACAAATCTCATTGATTTTGAACCCTCCGACTATGAAGAGGCAACTAGACAATAAGTTTGGAAGGATACAATGATGGAAGAATACCAAGATATTATGAAAATGATGTATGGTATATTGACTGGAATGATGGTGAGCCAAGAATAGTATGTACACCATGTGTTAGATGGACCAAAATTATGGTGACTAGTTGATGCTAATGATGTACCTTATGTCATGAGTATCAACCAAGATTATGGTAAGGATACACCATAGGTCAAAGGTACCAACTGAAATTATGGTAACTTGTTGACATTGTTGTTTACCATGTGTCAAATTTGTTGACCATGATTACAATAATTGGATGATGTTGATAATGAATTGTTATAACCTTTTATTAGAGAAACTTGTCAACAAGAGAACATCTGGATAGTCATTATGAATACCTCCCTGGTTAAGAGGAAGTGTTGAATTTTGTATCTATGGTTAGTCTTCATAATTAATATTTTTAGTCCTTGATATATATGATGAAAATATAACACATGTTTGTCATGACATTTTATTTATTAGCCCATGAAATGATTAATATAAGACATGTTCTTCATGTTAGTTTCAAAAGAGAAAATTTGAATTTTGAATTTTGATTTTTTGCTCCAAATTTGTCAAGTCGATGCCAGTGAAGAGACACCCATTCAAGCAAGGAATAACACTATATATAAGGCATCTTCTCTCTCTCTCTCTCTCTCTCTCTCTCTCTCTCTCTCTCTCTCTGTGACTTTGAAAGTGTGAGTTTCTAGGCATATTGTGGGTAGCAAGTCGAACTTTTGAGCAACATTTTTTGGGCAGTAGGGCCAAAATTCTAGGTAGTGTATTCAGGATAGAAGGGTCGAGTTTTTGGGAATTTTTTGGGAGGCTGATGATCCGCATGGAAAATGGCATCAACCCATGGTATTCATCCACCCATGTTATTCATCCACTCATGGAATTTACCCATGGTATTGTAAGTGGCATCCACCCATGGTATTTATCCGCCCATGGTATTGTAAGTGACATCGACCCATGGTATTCATCCACCCATGTTATTCATCCACCCATGGAATTTACCCATGGTATTGTATGTGGAATCCACCCATGGTATTGTAAGTGACATCCACCCATGGTATTTTCCCATGGTATTGTGACACCCACCCATGGTATTCATTCACCCATGGAATTGACCCGTGGTATCAGAGCAAGTTATGATTCCATGGGAATGAGGGTTTGATGCATATTTCAGTTTAAATTTTACAGCAGTATTCAACAAACTTCAGGCATGTGCTACGTCTTCCACAGAGCATTTTCTTGGGCCAAGCAAGAAGAATTTTTCTTTTTTCATTTTTTTGCGGGAATGTTTTTAGGCGGCGACTTTGCAGATCAAATCTGAAACATTTGGTACAAAATTTACAAAAACAAATACCAGATCGAGATTCCTTGCGAAAAAATACCAAAATTCAAAAAAAAATCGGCCGATTCAGAATCCGGATGATGGAGATATCCCTGATTTAAAATCAGCAATGTTGTAGATTTTTTTTTTATGACAACTGTTGAACAACGACTCTCCTATATTTTTTTGCAGTTTTTATGCAGAATTTCAAAAAAATGATTATAGATCTGAGTTCCTCTCGAAAAATCACCCAATTTCAAAAAAAAAAGAAGGTTCGAGTCGGAGTTCGGATGTGGGAGATATCACTGATTTAAAATCAACTATTTTTTTTAGAACTTTTGTGACAGCGGAACTGTTGCAACACGAATCTGAGATTTCAGAGTGTCCAGATAAGGATTTACAACACGTGGGAGGATGCAAAATGATCCTTTTGTTTCCAAAAACAGGTTATAATAAATATTCTGAGTTATATTGACTGAGTTATGTCCATTTTAATTCTGGAGCAATATTCGGAGCGAGTTCCCTTTGGAGACATGCCCTTCCACCCCGCTTTAGTAGTCACATGGTTCACATTCATCAGTTTCATCATAGCAGCATTTTTCTTGGGTTCTTTGGAGATGTGCCCTCCCACCTCAGGCTATGTAGGCACCTGCTACTTCATCAACAACCAACATCACCGTTATGGGTCAACTGCACAAAATCCTTGTCATCGAAGTCCATTTGTTAAGCCACACACTGTTAGCATCACAGTTGGTCACAAGCATTACAGGTCTCTGATCTTCGTTTGTCATGGTTATGGGTCATCCACAAACCCACACTCCATCGAACTCCATTTGCTAGGTCGCACACTGTCAGTATCACAGTTGGTCACAAGCATGACAGGGTATCTCTATCCTCGGATCTTCATTCATCATGGTTATGGGTCATCCACAAACCCACACTTCATCGAAGTCCATTTGCTAGGCCGCACACTGTCAGTTGGTCACAAGCATTACAAGGTATCTCTATCCTCAGATCTTCATTCATCATGGTTACGGGTTAACCACATAAAACCCTTCTCTTTAGTGGGTCTTCATATTCAACAAAGACTTTGCAGGAGGGAACTTCAGACAATGGGGACCATTACTTCTTAAGGAGGGAAGAATGATCCGAATGGAAAATGGCATCAACCCATGGTATTCATCCACCCATGGAATTTACCCATGGTATTGTAAGTGGCATCCACCCATGGTATTGTAAGTGACATCAATCCATGGTATTCATCCACCCATGTTACTCATCCACCCATGGAATTTACCCATGGTATTGTAAGTGGAATCCACCCATGGTATTGTAAGTGACATCCACCCATGGTATTCATTCACCCATGGTATTTTCCCATGGTATTGTGACATCCACCCATGGTATTCATTCACCCATGGAATTGACCCGTGGTATTGTGACATCCACCCATGGTATTCATTCACCCATGGAATTGACCCGTGGTATTATGACATCCACCCATGGTATTCATTCACCCATGGAATTGACCCATGGTATTGTAACTGAAAAATACTATAAGTAACAAGTCACATTTTGTAAAAGGACAGTTTGTCTGCCATAATGTAGCTCTTACAATTATTCTCCATTTTAATAAAAAATATTCTTTGTGGTTTTGTTTATTGGGCATTCTCCTCTTTTTCTTCTGGCAATTCAAGTTTTTAGATCTTGGGGGTCTCTCCTCCCAAGATCCATTTCAATCTTTTAGATCTTGGGGGCCTCCCCCCAAGTAAAAAATATTCTTTGTGGTTTTGTTTATTGGGGAGAATAATTGTAAGAGCTACACTGTGGCGAACAAACTGTCCTTTTACAAAATGTGACTTGTTACTTATAGTATTTTTCAGTTAGAATACCATGGGTCAATTCCATGGGTGAATGAATACCATGGTTGGATGTCATAATACCACGGGTCAATTCCATGTGTGAATGAATACCATGGGTGGATGTCACAATACCAAGGGTCAATTCCATGGGTGAATGAATACCATGGGTGGATGTCACTTACAATACCATGGGTGGATTCCACCTACAATACCATGGGTAAATTCCATGGGTGGATGAATACCATGGGTTGATGTCACTTACAATACCATGGGCGGATAAATACCATGGGTGGATGCCACTTACAATACCATGGGCAAATTCCATGGGTGGATGAATAACATGGGTGGATGAATAACATGGGTGGATGAATACCATGGGTTGATGCCATTTTCCATTTGGATCAGCTAATTTCAGCCTAAGAAAATCAAACAGGGCCAAGTTTGTTGGGCAGGAGATTGACTTGAAAAGATGGTTGTTTGACCAAGTTTGACCATAGCATTATTGGTCAATTTGACCGTCATAGTTGACTAGTAGAATTAGGTGTATCTCTCGGTCAATTTGACCATCATAGTTGACTAGTAGAATTAGGTGTATCTCTCGTTGAACTGGAGAATTTCTCTAAGGAAAAGGTTGATGGGTTTTTCCCCCAAGTGGGTTTTCCTAGGGTAAATCTTGTGTTGTCTTGTGCATTGTGATCTCTATTTTCCTTGTGAATTTATGGTTGAATTTCTGAAGTGTAATTACTTAATGATAAACTGGAAGTGCTAAACAATATTTACATCATTAGAAGTAATTATCAGTTTTCAGAAATTAGTGCTTGTATCTATTGCACTTGAAAATTCAACACAGGGAAACCCCAAGTCAATGTTTAAGGGGGGATTGTTAGGTAAAACTTGACTCGATGAAAGAGTTAAACTTGGTCAACAATTGTGGTTTTGGGCACATGTTTTTGGTTTCCCATGGTTTTATGTATGTGAATTGCATGTAATGAATCCTTTAAAAGGCTTGGAAATATTCCATTGTAAGTGGGCTAAGAAGGTGAGTAATGAAGGCTCACTTGGCCAGCTTGGTCGGATTTTGGCCAAGGGACTAGATTGGGGTTTTTCTAGGATAAACATTGTGTGTATTTTTATGTTTGTATATGTTTTTGTTGTTAGTAAATTTATCTCACTCAATTAATTTCTCTTGGTAATTTTAACATTGTTTTCTTAACGAGTGCCTGGCTTAAGAAGGTAGCCTCCCTCCTTATCCAAGCATTGTCATTAACTTTATAGTGTAGCCATAGTTTCATTTACAATTTTTTTACTTCAACAATTACTTTATTTCTTATCTTGTTGAAACTCTGATATTTAATATTGTTGCAACTCTCTTATTTATGTAGTGCTACAACTCTCTATTGTAAACATAGTTGCAACCTGTTAGTTAATATTATTATAAATCATGAACTGATTATTAGCGCAATTCATGTGTGATCATAGTTGTAACTCATGATTTAGATTATTTATACAACTCCACATTTATTATTATAATGCTCTATTTTACAGATTCAACTAATTACTTCGTTTTCGGATTGATTTCTACTTTACTTTGTCTTCCATAAATTGCAATTATTAATTCAGTTCATGGTGTAATTCTTTATATCACAATGTGGTTTGAATCTCTTACATCGTATGGTTTATTGCAGTTTGTTAGCCATTGCATTTCATGTGCATTCCCATTATAGAATTCAAGATCATCTAAAAAATTAAACAAGTCACTTTTTAATGCCAGTGAGATTTATTTTTTTCTTATGTGGTGTGTCTAAGTGTATTGGAGTTACAACACCAGTCTTCCTAAGCCCTCTATGTATATTGACATTTACTTTCCTGCAAATTAGATTAGTAATTCTACATATGCTAGGGGTTATAACATTAGTCTTCCTGAGCCCACTAGGTAGAGGAGTGACATTTACTTTCATGCAACTTAGATTATTAATTCTACCTATGCTAGAGGTTACATCATTAGTATTCCTAACCCCACTAGGTAGAAGTGTGCTCTTTACTATCCTGGAAGTGTGGTTTTGATTGCAAATGTGGCGTGATTTTCCTAGTGACTTGTGAAAGCATCTTAATATTTTTCCCCGTGAAATAAATTTAGAGTACAACAACTTGAATAAAAAATCACAGATTGTACTAACATATATGGTGTGCGACAGTTTTGCAAGTTCCATACAAACCTCAAATTAACAATTAAATGTACAACTCTTTAGTTGTCTACTAAGTAATTTGGAGGTAATTGGAAAGCCCATGAATAGCGACATTAGGTATAAATTTATAATATTCACTTTTGAATTATATTAATATAGATCTCTCTTCTTTATGATCTCACCAAATAATATTGTTATTTATTGGTATGTTACTATATTTGAATTATGGTATTGTTAAGGAATTAACTTACTTGGAGTTAGTTAGGGTTAATGCTTCTAAACTCATATTTTTCATTTGCAATGCTTGATTGGATATGAGAAAAGTCTTTCTTGGCTGAGTTATGTGCATATATCAAGGGGAATATAGTTCTAGGGGTTTGTTTGATCAATTGGTGATGAATATCAAGAACAACATTGCTTTGTGAGGTTTTCCCTTGATCTCTTGCATTTTATTTATAAAGCATTTTCCTTAAAAATAAAGACTGTGAATTTACCCTTTTCTTTCTTATTGAGATCCCAACCATCTTAGTGGGGAATTGTATTTGGGTTAGGTTAAAATATCTCTTACATAGATAGATTATGATTGTATTGTTTAAGGTAACTGATTAAGATCTTGTATCATATGTATTATAGTTGGAACGCATTAAGATATTATTCTAACTATTCACATCTGATGCTATATTTGTGTTAAGGTTGCGGGTTGTGTTTCTTATATCTCAAGTTAGTGTAGTGATTGACCTTTGTCTAGATTACGACATGCATTTGTATATGCTTATGGATTGTTTTTTATGCCAGTAAAAAATTTGATTATGTCTCACTATGGTCTAGGAAGGGCCCATAATACAAAAAACAAATACAAATATCAGTTTGAACCATATTTACCTCCACTTCTTTAATGTAATTTTCATTAATGGAACATTTTGTCTCACACTGCGTGATGACTCTACAACACTATATTAATATCTACTAATCCTTGTGGGTATGGTAGAGGATTGTCATTTGGTTATTTTTTAAGGATTCAAATATCATACTTAAGTATAGTAATCTAGGCAACTATTTTAGTCCAAAAAACATACATGTAGATCTGTATGTGAATAGTTAATTGGGGTTATCTTGGGTGGTTGGGAAAAATGGTTGTTATCTTCCCCACACAGGTTCAAATCCAAACTAATGACATGATAAGCTATAATTTGTTGATAAATATTATTGTAATGGCTTTGGCCTCTGAATATTGTTGTATTGGCTTCAAGCCTTCTAAACTCTTAATTAAACATATGTGTAGGCTAACATGGTACCAACAACCTCACTCTAGCCCTCAAGTTGAGAGGTAGGTTGATTTCTTTCCTCGAAAGAAGAAGAAGAAGAAGATATGTACGTGAATACTTTATTAGATATAGGTGGTTTACTATTAATACTTGTAACAGTTTAGTAAATATCACAAATCTAAACATATGCTAATTTTTGAGTGAAAATGATTAGTTGGTGAATATATATTTTTAGAAAAGACCAAAAACTAACCAATAGGTGAAAACTCACCACTAAATAAAATACCCGATGATCATTTACTTCCAAACCAAGCTTACTTACTAGGTCCTCTACTATGAAGTTGGCTTGTGAACCAAAGTCAAATAGAGCTTCCACCTTTGTTTTCTTGGATTAAATATTGACATGGAAGAGCTTACTCATCTTCTTCTCTTACCTATGATGGAGAGTGCTTATGTTCACTTCCCTTTGTATTATGGCATAAACAATATTTTCATCTATAGCGTTACTTTGTATTTATTTCCCTAAACCCATTCCTAGAATGTTCTTCTGTGTAGAGTATTCTTTCTTACAACTCTTTAGATTCAAATTAAGATGTATATTTCATCATTTTTTTATGTGCCCATTATATTGCATTGGTTACAATGGTTGTTTGGATTATTGCATTCATGCATAGTTGTAAAAGTCTTCTTCCATTTCCTCTTATTCTCCTTGGAAGAGCCCTACTAATCTAACTACTTTTAAACACTTAGTTGTGTGTTCTTCTTGTCCATATCTACATAGTGTGCTTGAACAAAACCTTCCTTAATGGAATTAAGCTCAAAGACCATCACTCATCCCCCTAAATGACTAGTGTGAAGACCACCTAGGTACTTGATGATTATGGTTTTCCACGAGAGATACCTAATTGAATGGCTTGTTTTCTAAACTTGGTACTATACTCTTGTACACTTTTCCCTTAACAAAGAATAATAAGGTTCTTGAAGACCTCCTACTTAGTCACTAGTTGGTCACTTTGTAACCTAAGTGTCTTTTGATATCCCACCAAATTTGAGCATGACCTTCTAGTTTTAGTTGTGATATTGTTATCTTTATCTCTTCTCCTACTTTATGCAGATTGAAATATAATTTCAATGTTATATCCAATGATTAAACTTAATAGCATCAACCTCACCTTTGTAGCGTTTGATGTACACTTTGGCTTCCACTTTGAACATAGGATGGGAAGATATGTTGTTGGAGCTTCACCTTTCCTTCTCTAGTTCTTTGTTTGGCACTTCTTTCTCTTCGTTCTTTTAATTAGAGTTAACATTCTCATTGTATTTGGCATGCTCTAAGACAACTTTGAACTTGTTATCTATGGCCACCATCAATACTACCTTACCCTTAGAAATATTGAAGACTTGCACTTCTAGTCCTGCAAGTATCTCCTTTGAGACATTCTTTCATATATTATTGTATGCATCCATCTGTTACAAATATATCAGAGCTATTCCATAGAAAACCAATGAAAACAATTTGATATCAATGCTATTTATAACCCTCTATGATATTCCATGATACAACACACCACAAGATATCTTAAAATGCCACTATAAATATAGTGAGGTTGTCCTCTAATATGCAATGATTACTCATGATAAACTTATAATACTAGAAACATATTACTTTTAATGTGGAAAATATCTAAGAAGAGAAAATACAAACTACAATAGTGAAAAGAACACACCATTAATTCATTAAACATAATATGTACCCTAGAGAACTATGAGGGGGAACACTTTGAACAAAAAAAATAAAAGTTTTTGCCTTCCTCTCTCATTCACATATTTGTAATGCAAAATAAAAAGAAAGATAAGCACTCATGATGGAATATATTAGTGTCATGGCATGAACTATGTTGTGACAATATCACCTTTTTTCTTTGTTTTGCTTTATTATCCCACTTCTTTCAATTGCTTGTCTTTGGAACATAAAATCATTACAATAGGAATGAGACCTTGTTCTTGGGCCTTGCAACTCAAGTTTTTAACATGTCTTGATAGCCATTAGGGTTAGAGTTAGGGTTTTTACACTCCTAAATTACTAAGTAGGCTTAGGGTTTGTGACCCTCTAGGCTATCCTTAGAAGACCCTACATGAATTATCCCATGTGTGAGATATGGAAGTTGATGTGCTTCCACTAGGCACTGTGGTGGATAAAGATATGGTCAACTTCCGAATGGCATAACTTTCTCATATGAACTTTATTTTTTAGCACTTGATACACCATTGAAAATATCTCAATGACAAGAAAGACTAGACATATTTGTTGTGCTCTGTTAGTGAGATTTTGGCCTAAAATATGTTGTTTAAGTCATTAAAAGTTGAATTTGTAGATTTTACCCTTGCCTAGTAGGATTCAAAGATGAAATCCATAAGAAGACACATCCTCAACTTAGGATACAAAGATAATTTCGAATTGAAAATAAAATGGAAACTAGCTAACCCTTAATAATGAGAAAAAAACATCTTGTGGAGGTTATAATGTCGATAAAAAATGTGAAATAAAGAAGAAGGTGAATGAATGGTTAATAATGTCATTTCTGGACTCATCACACATAATATTGTTGCACAAGTTGTAACTTTGATTCAATTCTATTCAAAAACCCCCTAGTTGATAACCGAGTCATATGGTACAAGTTTGATGGCCTTAAAGTTTGATAAAAAATTGACAATGAAAAATTTGGTAATAAAATTTGACATTAAGTTTGAATGGCAACATTTGACACCTCTAGCTAAGGTTTTGAATGGCAACATCAAAATATTAATAATTCCATTATGAAAGAGCACTTAACACTGTCATTAGGAAATTATAAGAGCTTAATAATCATAAATAAGAACCAAATAACAAAATGGATTATGTTATGAGGATTTCAAGAACATTAATTAACCTCAAAAGGGCCAACATGTTTTTAATAATCTTTTGATGGAGTTAGGAAAATTAATATGAGGCATTAGAGATTTTTACCATGAGAACAATCTTTCTTCCTATAGCAACAAGAAGTATCTTTAAGTAGGATGTTGATTAGATCAAACTACTTGTTGACATCTCAAATTATGAGATTCAATAATTTTGTCCCATGTTTTCATATCACCATAACTTCTTAACTTCATAGAACATTTGTAGCACCTTCCCAACTAGACGTGGGAGAAGATTTCAATTGATCAATGAAAAATCAAAATTTCCACATCTAATGTTTTTTTTTTTTTTTTTAACAGAATCGGTTACTTTTATATTGTAAAAACTCAGAAGCATAATTCTAGTACATAGATATCGGAGGTTTGGGCGAAGAGGATCAAAACCGGGTGCGCAGACCCATTTTCCTCGTTTCTGCCTCTATGATGACTGAAATTGAAGAGAAAACGGCTATATTGCCTTACAAAAGCGCCTCCTAACCAACAGAATTTACAGACCATAGATTTTTTTAAGGGAATTTTTGAGTGGCCGAATCATCCGGCATGGGATCTCTCCTTGCACTGGCTTTGGTGGAGGCTTCGGCTTGATAGCTCTGGGAAAGGGCTCTGATCTGTTCGATGGCTTCCTCCATATGGCTGCACCTTCCTTTCAGATTTTCAATCTCTTCCTTCTGCTTCTCCAATTTCTTTCTCTTCGACCTGCTGTCAGCTTCATAGTCGTCTTTCAGGTCATTAAAATGCTTGACGAATCTGTTAATCATGATTGTGTGGGTTCTGCACATGGTGCACTCATTGTTGAAAATCCTGTCTATTGGATTGATTGCTGGCTCCTGAGCGTTCGGCTGGTCTTGATCCGCCATGTAACTGGACTGATTGAGAGAATCTGAAGTGTAGGGAGAAAGGTGGAGATCGGGGAGAATGGGAATATCGGGAAGGGGAGCAGTATTACAGTGAATGTGGCTCAGAGATGGGAGGATCGAAGAGCGCTGGGGGAAGGGGTGGATGTATAGCGATGTAATACAAAGGCCTCTGCAACGATCAAAGAACAAGAAGTCAGCTTTAAATAAAACGACAGAGCGAAAACCAGCATTTACCAGGAGCGAGGGGCGAAGCTCTGGATCCCGATGAGAGTTGGAGACATCAGATTGTTGCCAACGCTTGATGAGATCACAGCGGAGATGCCTTGCATAGCCACGGACTGAAGAGTTACTGAGGATCACACTGCAATTTATAGATATAGAGGTGACCCTCAGATGCTTGATCCAGTTCTGTGAATATCTGTTCTTGGGAGAGGAGAGATCCTCTGTAATGATTTTACTGCGGTCGAGGAGCATGCCTACGGGATGGGCACGATCACGTTTCCTGAGAATGACTGCGCTGATCAGAGAGTGATTCATGATGAGACAGTACCTGCCTGTATGAACCGGATCCTGAGGGCGGCTTATTCTCCTTTGGTACCAGGGTGGGCAGTCGAGAAGATTTGAGGGTGAGGAGGGAGATTTGGGGAAGGACCAGATAAAGTGGAGATGATGCCTGAGGTGACCGATGTCCTGAGATGGGGGGGAGAAAGCCTGCTTAGGGTATATCTTTTTCATAAACCTTATCATTCTCCCTGACCTGGCCTGTGTGTCTGCCTGTAGCTTTATTAGCTTGCTCATCTGCCTCCATGTTGTTTCCTCTTAGAATGTGCTTGAAGGTTACTTCGCTGAAACACCTGATGTTTTCCATTATCCGGTCTTTGATTCTATTTAGAGCTATTTGCTTGAAATCTTTCCCTGAGTTCATGGCCGCTATTATGATAGCAGAATCGCCCATGACAAGAAGGTTTTGGAGGCCGAGTTTCCTAGCGATAGAGGTCCCCAGTAGGAGGCTATATGCCTCTGCCTTATTATTTGACATGGTGCCTAATCCCCATTCATAAGTGACTATGGTTTTCCCCTGAGAGTCTCTGATAATTCCACCAGCTCCAGCTTGGCCCGGATTATTTTTTGATGCTCCATCAAAGTGGAGGGTGGATCTCTTTTGTTTTTGTATCCAATTTTTGACTTCATCCTTGGTCCCTCTCAATTTCCAGTCCAGATGTCCTATTCCTGTGTTAGCATTTTTTTGGGCTCTTGTTTCATAATTGAATCTGCTCATCCACTCTTTTATACTGTCATCTGTTAATTCCGAATCTGCCTGGGGTATGCCATTTGCTTCAATGGTCTCTGAAATGAGTGCAATCGTTTTGGCCAGGATGCTAGAGATACTTGGCTTCTTGTTGTTGAATATGCACTTGTTTCTGGCGATCCAAATCTGCCAGCAGAGATTTGAGGGAATACTGTTCCACATCCTTTTAGCTAGGTTCTTGCTTTTGTTGGAATGAGGGAAACTTTTTCCCCAGCCTTTCTGAAGGAGAGTGATCTGGTTAGGGAGATCACCTATATTTAGGGGGCTGGTGATGAGTTTCCAACAAGACTTTGCAAAGGGGCATTCTGTAAAGAGATGGTTGCTGCTTTCCTCAGCCTCCTTGCACATGCAACACATTGAGGGGCCTTGTATGCCCTTCTTCCTGAGGTTTTCCGCAGTAAGAATTTTGCCATGAAGAAGGGTCCAGTTGAAAAGTTTTACCTTTGGCAGGCATTCAGTTCTCCAAGCTGCTTTATGGAGTGGCCAGTTGTTGATTGCTGATGAATTTTGGAGTGCTTTGTAGCCTTCTTTAACCGTATAGCTGCCTCCATTGGGGTCCCAAACAAACTTGTCATCTGACATTCTGTTTGTTGGAGCTGAGCCTATGAGAGAAAACTTAAGGTCGACCCAGAGGTTCTTGAGATCATTGGGGAGAGAGAAAGATTTCCAGCCTGTCCAGCAGTTCTGTTCCCAAATAGAGATATCATAAAGAGTTTTGAGATTTGCCTCTGTCATCCACTGTTGCAGGGGCCTGAATTTAGGGAACATTTCCCTAGTCTCCGTGCCCATTATTCTATCCTCCCATATGCTGATATGTCTGCCATTGCCCGGAGCTCTTGAAATACAGGATTTGAATTGGGGGAGAGTTTTTTTAATTAGTTTCCATACAGGTGTGCACTGTCTATCGATGATGGCTTCTGAGAGGATATTGCTGTTGACCCCGTTCAGATATTTCCTCTTGATGACCTCTGTCCACCAGGTCCCTTTCTCATTGAGAATTCTCCACGTCAATTTGAAGCCCATAGCCATATTTGCTAATCTTGGTATTCTAATTCCGAGCCCTCCTTTTTCTAAGGGAAGAATGACCTTGTCCCATTTTACCAGGCTGAACTTTTTTGTGTCTTGCTTTCCCCCCTTCCACAAAAAGCTTCTAATAATCAACTCCATGTGCTTATGGATGCTTGCCGGGGCGAGAGTAGTGGCAAATTGATAGATAGGGAGGGCTGAAAGGATGGCCTTGATAAGGATTGTTCTGCCCGCCAAGTTAAGCCAATACACCCCCCAGCTCTGAAGCTTCCCTCTCAATTTCTCAATTAGCTTGGCCCAAATCTCGGTTTTGATTGAATCCTTGGCTAATGGTAGCCCCAAGTACATAAAGTGGGACCAGTTCGATTGGGCAGGGATTTCCATGATCATAGAGATTCTTTGGGTTATGTATCTTGGGACATTCCAGGTGTAGACCATGCACTTGTTGTTGTTTAATTTACCTCCAGAGGCTTGGAGAAAGAGGTCCAAAGTTTTCTTGAACCTCCTGGCCATAAGGCTTGAGGCACCTCCGATTAACAGAGTATCATCAGCAAAAAGGGAGTGATTGATCCCCTTGGTTCCTCGGACAATATCTACTCCTGTTATTTCCTTTAACTTGCGCTTATTCTCCAGGTGCAAGCTTAGCGTTTCAGCCATGATAATATAGAGGAAGGGTGATAGCGGGCATCCTTGCCTCAGGCCTCTTGAACTTTTGAAGGCATTGCATGGCCTACCATTAATAAGGGGAGCTGTCCAGTTGAAGGAAATGCATTCCATGACCCTGCTGATGAAGTGCTCAGAGATACCAAATTTCTTTAGGACTGCCTGTAGGAATGAATGGTTAACCCGGTCAAAGGCGTTCGCCATGTCGAGCTTGATGATCATGCCCCTTTCATTTCTAGCTATGCTGCTGTGGATTGCCTCCTGTATGAGAATGACATTATCCGTTATATGCCTCCTAGGGACAAAGCCTCCTTGGTTCTCGGAGATGAGGGAAGGGAGGATTTTTTTTAGCCTGTTTGCCAGGATCTTAGTGATGATTTTGTAGGAGACATTACACAACGATATAGGTCTGAATCTATCAAATGTTTGGGGGTTGGGATCTTTAGGGATAAGAGCTAGGTGGGAGGATTTAATACTGCTGCCCATTTTGCATTTTGTGAAGAAGTTTTTTGCCATTCTGATGTAGTCCTTCTTGATGATTTCCCAATGGGTTCTGTAAAAGCCCACTGTGAAACCATCAGGGCCTGGAGCCTTGTCTAAGGGCATGCTGTGAATTGACCATTCAATCTCCTCCGTCGTGATCTCTTTGTCCAAATCTGCATTTTGGGCTTCTGAGATCTTGTTCTCAATTATATTGAGGAAATCCGGGTTTTCCAAGTATTGAGGATCAGCTGTGAGAAGAGTTTGAAAATGTCGGGACGCTGCTTCCTTGATTTCCCCTTGTTCTGTTAGCTCTCTTCCCTCCACTGTTATTCTTTCAATGTTGTTCCCTGCTCGCCTTAGTTTGAGGCTGTTATGAAAAAACGAGGTATTTTTGTCTCCTGATTTGAGCCAAAGGCATCTTGATTTCTGCCTTTGCTCTTCCTCTTCCTTTCGATTCTGTTTGTATAGCTCCTTATACAGTTCATTTTCTTTCATTTGATCTTCTTCTGTGTCTTGGCCTCCTTCCTTTTCTTGATTCCACTGCGCTATTTTCGTTTGGAGATCGATTTTTTTTTTCCCTTCCTCTATTGCGTATTTTCTTGCCCATTGCTTGATGGCTGTTCGGAGGAGCTTGAGCTTGGTTTCCCAGATGTAATGAGGGGAGCCCGAGATTTCAATTGCCCAGTGATCCTTTATCAAGTTTCTGAAGTCATCGCTGCTGTCCCAAGCTCTGTTATACTTAAAGGGAAGCGGGCCCATGTCTTTCCCTTTATCCAGATGCAATGCCACTGGTTTATGGTCTGATATATAGCCTTGAATAATTGTGCTTTGAATCCTTGAGAAGTTAGCCACGATTCTCTCCTGTGCCAAGATACGGTCCAGCCTCTCTTTTATATTATTTTTGCCTGTTCTCTTATTTGTCCAAGTGAAACGCCCATTTTGAGGTGGGATGTCAACTAGACTGTGAGCTTGGATGATTTCTTCTAATGCATCTCTTGAGGGATCTGCCAGGAAATTCCCTCCTATCTTCTCTTCCGCATTCCTTATTAAATTCAAATCTCCTCCCAGGAAGATGTTCCTTCCATGGGCAGTCATTAGATCTGAGGTAAGTGACTCCCAGCAGGAGGCTTTTTCTCTAAAGTGGGGGGGAGCATAGACATTATATATTGTGTATTCTTCTGTCATGGTTATGTTTTGCATATCTAGTCTTATCCACCATCTATTCTGCCTGCTGTCTTTGAGTTTCCATCTGTTTTTGTCCCAAATTGTCCCTATTCCTCCTGAGGCCCCTGCTGCGCTCAGTGCTATTCCTTCATAACTTCTGCTTCTTTTCATGCTGTTTTGAAATTCCTGTTCAGTGATTTTGGTCTCCTGGAGTAGGAGAAAGTCTGGATGTTCTGTTTTAATGAGATCTCGGACTGCATTAGCTTTTAGGGAGGAGCCCATCCCCCTACAATTCCAAGAGACCAAAATCATCATTTACTTTGTTTGTTGTGGGTCCCGCTTTTCTCCTTCATCTTCTCTCCACTTCCCTTGGTCTTGTCTAGATATGTATCCATTGGCTGTTGGGTCCCTGTGGCCATTTCTTTTGCAGCATTCTCATCCCTTATCTCTTTGTTTGATTTCCTTCCAACTTTTCTGGGGGGGTCCGAGGTGGTGTTGTTTTCCTTCGACTTGTTCCTAGTTAGGATTCTTTCCACTGTTGGGGGAGGGGAGGTCTGGAGGGGAGAGGAGGGGGTTGCCCTGGGGCCTTTCGGGGAAGGAGGAGGGGATGGGGGTTCCTCTGCAGACAGAGATTCGAAAGGATTGGAGGAAGAAGGGAAGGAAGGGCCAGATCCAGAGGGTTGAGATGAGGGGATGGGGGTTTCAGAGGAGGGCTTTGAAGATGCCCCTGGAGGGGGGTTTGATTTTTTCTTCTTGACTATTTCCCATGCTTCTTCAGGAGCTTCATCATTGTTATTAGAGTCTATTGATTTAGATTTACTACATCTATTAGCAAAATGCCCATATTCGTGACATACCTTGCACTTGAAAGGCAGTTGCTCGTAGTCCACTTGCTGTATGTGCGTCCACTGGTCGACTTTAAGTTTGATTGCCTCCGGTAACCCTTTCCCCAGATCAACTTCTACACATATCCGTGCACATGCGTGCATGTTCTCCTTTGGTTCCGATCTGTCAATATACTTCCCTACAGCGTTCCCAATGGCTTTCACCGATTCATCTCCCCAGCAGTGGAGAGGCAGATGGGGAAGGCGGACCCAAACAGGGACAGCGTTGGGAACATCCATCTCAGGATCAAAGTCAGGGGTCCATCGGTTAAGATAAAGGCCTCTGGTATCCATAAAGTAGGGACCATTTCTGAAGATGAGATTACGATCCTCCACTGATTCGAAGAGGAAGGTGAAGAACCCCCTCCCACAGAACCTTATTGCTATCTTTCCTTGGACCATCGCGTTCCAGTTCCTTTCTACCCAACGTTGGACCGTGCGGGGAGAAGGCCATAATCCCGTGAACTGGCCTACCAAGCCACGTTCAGCCAGGGCCACAGCAGCTCTCCTCGGAAGGGCAGGAGGGAGCGATACTTCCGGGATTTCATCGAGTTTTTTGATAAACTTTGAAGCTGAAGGGCGGATTCTCTCCGAGGTGTTCTCTGGGATGAGCGAAGCAAAAGATTTCTCCAGATCTTCCTGTTCCTGAATGGGTGGATCCATTGCCGGCTAGGTCAGCTGCGCAGAGGGCGCTCCAGCGGAAGACCAGAGGGAAGGGAGGGCAGAAGGCCCAGAGAAAAGAAAGGGCAGGAAGCCCCAGGCGTGAGGGGGATCAGCAGAGGGAGGATGCAGCCTAGCAGCAGCGCTGCCAGGCGCGGGCGCGCTCAGAGGGGTCAGATCAGAAGCGCAGCAGGGCGCGGGATGCAGAGCGCGCAGCCAGCCATCCTCTTTTTAGCCTATACATCTAATGTTAGCAATATGAAGATTCACAATAAATACATTTTTGAGCCTACTCCATACAAAGTAAAGTTGGAAAATAATTGATTGTTAATGTGAACTCTTCAACAACACAATCAACATCTTCAATGTGGTGTCCAACACTTATAAGGAACCAACTTTTTCATTAAGGCCAATTACTTAGCACATGCCCCCCCAACACACATATATGTATCATCTCTACAATGATGCTATGTCCACACACACATCATCTCTACAATCATTTTGGGAGCCATTTACTAGTTGTCCCATACAGTTTAGTAAATGTTTATGTTGTTGTGTATATTGTTAGATGGTTATCTTAATTTACATCATACTAATAAGAAAGCTATAGAAACAAGGAATGAATCACTATTATAACATGATGCTTTATAATTCAGCTAGGTTTAAATTTTATATTTTTTTTAAAACATTATGTCTATGTGAGACCCACAACCATGCTAAAGATCATTTGTAGGATAATAATATAATGTCTCACTAGATTATTTAAACATGTACATGTAATCTAAAATGAGATAAATCTTAGTATCTAAAATTACATAAAAACATTGAGAACCAAAATTATGTCATTAGACATATAACAATGCCAAATAATGCCAATAATTAAGGGGTGTAGTTCAAGCATACATTACCATTATCCTTAGGGGTGGGTCTCTATTATCATTAGTCAACTTTAAACTTAGAATGGTTAGTCCCCAACTCTCTTTGTCTCGTTCAAGTGGGTCAACTCTAAATTTAGAAGGTTAACTCTCAATTCTTTTTACTTGGTTCAAGTTTGTAAACAATTTCTTTGTATAGTCAGTCACATGGATGACCCATAGGAATATGTCATTTTAAGAGGCTGTTTAAACATGCCATGATTTAAATCTTTTATTGGCATATTTTTTGACAAATTTTGTCTAAAATTTGGCTAAAAGTTTAGAAAATTTGTTTGAATTGTAAATATCAATTGTCTAGATTACAAAAACTAGGTGCCAAAGAGTTTAAAGTTGGTGTAATAGGGGGTTTTTAGAGTGATGGATCCATTTATATATTTAAAATTGCAATTTTAGCAATGAAAATTTGCATTTTGTTCAAAAATTATATAATCAAATATTTGTAATAATTGTCAAAAAAAAGTTTAAATCATATAACATTTAAACTTATCTATCATTTTATTATGTAGTTAAAGAGAACTCGCAATAACACTACTCACATTTTTCATAAACAATTCCACAAACTCTAAGACAATGTCTTCTTTTAACTCCCATGACTATTTTGATAAGTTGATTAGGTTAGAATGTTCATAAATAATTCCCTAATCTATATTATATGGAGCATACCCTAATACTAAAGGAAATAGTACAAATACCTCACATCCAACATGACATTATACATTAAATTTTTTATTTATATTTACAAATTGACATTAAAAAATAAATTTTTTTATCATATCAATATCTTATTTTATAATATAAATATATATCTTCAACATAATATCTTCCTCTATTAATTTTTAATAAATTTTATCTTTTTTGTAAGTTTGGTAGGACTACATCTTTAGCATGTCCAATTTCTCATCCTGATCGTAGGATAGCATAAGATTTGAACCCAAAGCTTCTGGTTCGATGAGACTTCATGTCCACGGTCCAAACTCTACCTCCATAATAATTTATGAACAATGAAAATGACTTTCTAAAATATAAATGTAAAGACTTCTGAACAATACCATAAAAGATGTTTAAAGTATTCAAACTTATTGAAACTTCCCTGCCCCCAGATTGAGGAATCATGCAATAAAAATGCGCCTTTTGGCCAATGTCTTTCAAATGTCATAGAGTTAAAAGTGTGAAGTACACACTAGCCATCCATAGTCTTTATTTTTCTTTGAGGCCGTATCCATGTTGTTCCAAAATATCGTTTGGATTGGTAGCTGACCACATTTGATATTGAGTATTGATTAGGGTACTAAATTCAAGTTTTAATATCAAAAGTATTTTAATAATATTGAAGATTTTTAATATTATAATTAAATATTGTTTATTTTAGTTTTTTTAAATGCAATTAAATATGGATTATATAAAATTTGATCTTTAAATAATAAACCAAATTTGAAAATTTAACTTTTTAAAAGTGGTGGGATTTGAGCTCTTCACCTTAACCTGCACTAGAATGACGAATACACTACATTATTCTTCTAAGCCACTCAACCTTCTTTGAACTTAGAAGGGGATCGCTGGGATGAGGATCGTTAGGATTTTCGCAGGCATCACATCTCCCATGGTTGTCGTCAAGCTTCAGCTGGTCTGCGAGGCTCTTAACGATCATGTTCCTAGAGAGCCGCTGTTTCGGCATCAATTCAGTCATGGCAGTGGTTGCGTTGATTTCTCTTTGAAGCGTTTTTGGCCTCGTTCAAGATCTCTGATACCCAAGGTCCTTTTTAATGTGGGAAGGTAGGCAAGTTGTCTACGGATCACAAAGGAATAACAGCCTTAGCTTTTTTGTGCGGACTTGAGCGTGTTTTGGATTTGCCTCGTGAAGCGGTGAAGGTAGATATCCACTCAACTGATTTGGCTTTTGATGAACGAAGCTACTCTAGTCGTAGATATGCTCTATATTCCACATATGTGGTAGAGAAACACTATAAAACCACAGATCCGGAGGAATTTTTTCATTATCTCCACTAAAACTCTGAAGAATATATTTCTCGCCATCTTGGATCTACGACTATATGTTTGGGGTTGCGCACATCTGGCTTTTGACAGGGATGGAGGATTCGTAGAGTTTTCTATTCATGCTTTTGAATATCTAGATCCAGATCGTTGCATATCGCAGAAGTATTATGGACCTGGCTGAAGGAATATATCCTAGATCTGGACTATTCCCACTATTTTTTTTGGAGGCGTGTTCTTTAGAATACAATTTTGGATCTGGAGGAGTTTCTTCAATTTTTTTTGAAAAACCTATATAGGATTTTTTTTTTCTCGTAGGGGTTCAGACCTTGGATTTAATGAAAGATCTAAAAAAGGTCCAATATAATTTGGCTACACTGGAACGTAATTCCACTATTATCATAAATGTGAGGTTGTGGGGGTGGAGCTCTAGAAATGAGTAACCTAATTGGACCAGCTTTGTCTGCTGGAAATCTTAACGGTCCAACCTCGTGGACCTCGTTCAAGGATGTCTCGAAGGGGAAATTTGCCATACGAGATGGACATAACCCAAATTTATCAACTCTAGGTCCTTACATTGTTGAATAGATGGAAAAAGTATTAGATATGTCACTAAATTTTCTAGAGGTATGTGGTCCTTTCACAACCTTCCAAGCCAAATGGATTCAATGGTTTATGGCCTAAGTCAGATAATCTACATCAGTGTCTTTACCAATTGGATCAATAAGTGTCATATTTACTTGCGCTCAAAAGGGCTTTTGTGGTACAATTCGATAATCACAAAGATATGGAATTTGCTTTAAACGAGGGACCATGGTTTTGGGGTAAGGTGCGCATATTGGTAACTCCATGGTTTCCAGATTTTGATGATATAACAATTGTGGTTATGGAGATGTTAGTATGGGTGAGACTACACAATCTCCCTCTCCCTTTTTGGCACCACCACGTGTTAGAAGGTATTGGAAACACATTGGGGAGATTTATGAAGATGGATCAAGAAAGAATTGAAAAATGTATTTTTACTTTTGCCAGGATCTGTGTAGAGATAGATCTTAGTTGTTGAGGAACCATTAGGCTATCAAATTAGGGTTGATTTCTCTTTCATGATAATTACTTGTGAGTGTTTGTTGGCTTATTATTATTATTATGTTATGTTCTTCTTCATCAAGCAATTACCAAAATGTACATGAAGATCACAAAGAAACAAAGAACACAAGATGTAGGCTCTCCAAGCTAGGGCCAAAACCCCACAAGGGGGAAAACCCAGAAAATTTCCTCTTCTTATAGAATCAAATCAAAGTGAGATATCCAAGACCCAACATCAAGACCAAGGCTTCCACAAATGTTGAATTAGATTAAAGTGAGATATCCAAGACCCAACATCAAGACCAAGACTTCACAAATGCCTCAATTCAGCCCTCCATCAAATTTTCTTCTTGCTAGTCAAAGTCCACAAAATCAACATTGGTCAAACATTTGAATTCTAGCAAATCCCTGAATTTTTTGTCTCCCTAAAATACCAGCCTTATAATTTCGGGGCTGTAACACCACAAAAGCTACCTTAGAAACTCGCATGTGTGGACAAAAAAATTAGGGGAAAAAACAGATTTTTTCTCTTTCTCTCCTTTTACTTTGTTGAAATATTTCTTTTGCGCAAAAGTCGAAATGGATGATGGATGATAAAATGAGTTCAAAGTCTCTTGCATATATAGCTGTCCAAATGGATGAATGGGTGCTTCTTCTAAGCTGACATGTCTTGGAGGGCCGACTTGGTCTTGTGGGGACAAATTGACTCTTTTGACTCAATAAAAAAATTCTTTCTTACAAAGTGTCCAAATGGACTTTAACTCAATTACATTTTCTTCTTGACTCAATGACCTTAAGATCATGAAGAACCTGATTTGACTAGGAAATAGTAACAATTTTTCTTTTTCTTCTTTTTGCTTTTTCATGAAATACATAATGATACAAGTATAATGATAATTATGAAAATTGAAGCTAGTTACATTTTTCAACACTCCCTCTTAACTAGGGAGGTATTCATAATTACACAACAGGATACAAGGATACTCTCAAATTGAAATATTCTCATAAGAAGAGTTTGGATTGATAAGCATCATAATCATAACCAACATTGTTAATTACAAAATAGCAAGGCCTTGACTGACAAGCTCTAACTCTCCACTAGATTAGAGCACAATGTTGGGAGGCATACATTTGGACACCACCACAATCGCCTCTCAAGGCACATACCCCATCCAGATGTTCACTAGGTATGTCCTTACAAGACTATTCTTATCTTGGATTCCCAATCCTCAAAGAATATCGATCCTCCTCAAGACTACTCTTATCTTGGATACCCTGCATTATCTTCAAAATGTATCAGTACTCGGGACTACTCCTATCTTGGATTCCTAATCCTCAAGGAGTATCGGTCCTAGATACTTATCCAATCCTCCATTCTCCCTACCAGTGCCTTCACTAGACTTATGATTGTTAGTCTTAGCCTAGTGCATGACACATGGAGAATATAGTGTTCACCATCACTCCCTCTCAACCGGGGAGACAAAACGATAAGCTTCAGCGTGTCTCATGCTTCTACTAGATCTTAGTAGTAACTTACAAGGCTTATCGGCTCCTAACAACATCACATCATATCGAACTTCGACCTTCTTGGATCTTGACAATCTTCATGCAACTTTGTCATCAAATGGTTCATCTATCATCTTCAAGGAGCCAAACTTCCTTATAACTGATAGCACATGCCTTCTTCCTTACATAACAAAATTCTGCCCTCATGCTCTTCCAAGCCATCATCAGTGTTGTCCACTCAATCCATGTGCTCCCAAATCGAATTAAACAACTGCTGGTACAATATCATCAAACAAGTTATCTCAACTACTATCTTTCTAGCTTCTTCACATACTTCTGCAATATGTCCTTTTAGGAAGCCAAACCATATCCCATCATTATCAGAGTTTCCAAATCACAATAGCTTCTAGTCAAGGTGTGGGATTCTTCATGTCAAATTCTTGCTGCTTGCTCCCTCTGAGGTCAACATTCCTTTGCATGGTCTATCTTCATATTGCAACAGAGTTCTGCTTCATTCTCTTCAGCTTTCAATCATCAATCAATGTGTTCTTTGTTGGTACAACAATACCATAACTCTTCAACTTCTTTGCTTAAAGATATTTCCCTAGATCAAATGTCATCTCTTTTGGTCACAAGCTTCTCTGGGTTTTCTGCCAAGCTTCAATTAATATCATATCCATCAAGGTCTTTACAACTCCCTCTTTCCATTTGAGGTACATGAACTTCTCGCCTTCTACTCGACTTCTTTGATGCATGCTTCAAACTGCTCCCTTCTTCTTCATCTTCATGTTTTGTCATGTTCTTCCACTTCTTCCTTCTACTAGTCAAGCTTTAGATAAATCTTGTCTTGACTTGCAACCTTTATTAGAAGACCATGAAAGAACAAAAAGGACAAGGCACAAAGATAATAAACAAGGAGATATAAATTACTTATCTTTTGAGAAGGATTAGCTCCCTCTTAATCTTGGACCCCATGTTACTTGGGAGCGGGGAGCGGGAGCGAGAGCGGGAGCGACCATTTTCAGAAGCTCCCGGTTTGGAAGCAAATCCCGGAGCGATTTTTTAAAAATATATATATTTTTTATATTTTTTAATTTTTGATACATATATGTCAACAAAAACATGTAAAATGATGAATTAGATATAAAAAGCATAAAAAAGCATAGATTGAACCATATAACAACAATCATCTAGAAGTTATAATCTTCATCAACCACGTTCGCAAGTTAGTAACATACAACATATTGAGTCTCATGATTCATCAATCTTAAAGTTTCAAGCTTTCAAAATTCAATATATAACATTTATCATCATTGATCACCAAAGTTGTACTTGTAAGCTAAGTGTAACCATTACAACAAATAATATCTAACATGAAATGAAATGTTATAAAATGAAATGAAATGAAACAACTTTCAACTTTCATGAAGCATCATATTCATAATTCATTACTAATGAGTTATAATTGCCAACTTCAAACTTAAATTGTCATATATTGTTTAAAAAAATATCATAATAAATATGAAAGAGTCAATAGTTATAAAAGCTACTAGAAACTAGAAAAGAGAAGTAAATCTATTATCTATTTCTTATGCTTGGGCCTCTTGCCACCACGAGAAATGTCTAATTTTTTAGTCTTGTTGCAAAATCAGGATCTTTGTCATTAATATCACCCTCCAAGCATTAATATCCAGAGGTATCTTTGTCATTACCTTTGTCTCTGCATGGGGATCTTTGTCATTAATATCACCCTCTAAGCATTAACATAAGATAGAAAAAGCATAGCATGTCAAGTCAGGATTTTGTTTGAGTGATGCGTACATTTTTAGAAGGGTCATGATAGAGGAGTTCGACAACCAATGTCACTAACATCAAGGTACATAGAGGGATTGGTACTCTTGATTAAATACGAGTTCCATACCCTAATACATGACAAAATTCAATGGAAACATTGCAATCCCCCAATCCTGAAATCCTGAAAAACTGATAAGTCTGCTGGATTTTGAATGAAATCTAAAATTCTACTTTCTCCATATGAAATCCAATGAGGATGAAACCACTCTCAAACATCCTGAGTCATTTCATGGTAATGTTAAAAATTTAAGTAAAAGGATGAAAATGAAAATTAAAGAAAATGTCACTTTTACTTTAAGAATTTAATACTAGGGCCTAGACTTGATCATTAAGCTGCCCCACTCAAAACCTATTTGTTTCTTTCAAAAAAAATTGCATTTCGAACATTATTACAAAAAAAAAAAATGCAAAAAAGGCAAAACGCTCCCAAAAACGCTCCCGAAAAGGCAGGGAGCGAATTTTTTTTAGGGAGCGCGCTCCTGAAATCGCTCCCTTTTCGGGAGCGATTTCGGGAGCGTGCTCCCGACCCGCTCCCGAGTCGTTCCCGCCCGGAGCGCGGATTGGGAGCGGGTGCGAGAGTGGGGGGGGGCGCTCCCCCGCAACTATGCTTGGACCTGTTCACTAACCTTGTCCTCATATTAAACATCAAGGGTTAGATCTATTTTTAATAGTGATCATGATTAGATAGGGTTCTGCTCCTAGGATTCTTCTTGATCCAAACTATGCAAGAGTTCACAAACCCTAAAAGTCCTCACGAACTACTAGTTATACAAACTCTAGATTCTCAAGGTCTTCAAAGCATGCAAAAGGATCAATTGCAAAACCCTAGTGACACTATTTCATTTCTTGATCTCAAGACCTAACCTTCACATTCAACTAAATACTTGGAGTGCTACCATATCAACAATTATATGTCACTATCTCTGATCTATATCTATGCAAACCCTTTTACCATCTTTCAAATGACCATCAAGATCCAGTGAACTTGCACGCCAAAATTATACATACCTTTGCAACCTTACTTTGTCTCTTCTTTGCAAAGATCTGATTCTTCTTCAAGTGCCAACATTCTTCAACATATGTTTATCTTCAACACAGGTGCCTTAGTTCTTCGTCCTTCGTGCTAGGGTATGGTCCGCAAAGTTCTTTGTTTCTTACGAGATCTCAGCCTCCAGTGATGTTTTACATAGTTCTGGTCCTTCCTCAAGTTATATATCACCAAAAGGTGACTCAATTTTGTGTTGCTTGCGACTGCGTTTTATTCCTTTCATGTCAGCTTCAAGGCGAGATCCAATCTTCCACTATGTATGGGAGTTGAGATTGCTTCACGTGCCAATGCTACTCAAATATCTTGATACTGTCCTTGCTGTTACATGTATTGGTGTTTCAGAGATAAACTTCACAGTACTGAAACAAGTATCTTTGCCTTTGTCCAATGCTTCAAAAGTAACCTCGGACCTGCTTCAGGATGTACAATAGAATTCATCATATACTTAGAGATAACTGTCCATTCTTCTGTCCAGAATTACTTGAACAACCTTAACTCGTATTAGATTCCTTTGGTCTTTCAAAATGATGTAGGCTTTCCACATAAGACTATAGTGCTATAGAAAAGCTAGGATGTAGATGATTGACATCATTATGAATGCTTGTTTTGTAGCTTGTATTTGCATCAAATTATTTCTCCAAAGTGAATGTTGACACTATCATAGATGGTTCAAATGTCTCAAAGAGGGCTCAGATACTTCTTATGCACCACAGTGTCAACCTTCTTTGTTCATATTAACTCCTTCACTTGATGTATATTTACCTAGAGCTTGCTCTATTACGTCAATCATGATTTTTACAAAATATCAAACTGTTCATGCATATGTATCATTGTTGTAATGATCAGTGATGGCTTCGTTTTAACTCACGTAATATTAAGCCTTAGATATTATTGCATTGAATTATGCCACAGGAATTATGTGCCTTTGTTTAAAGCTTCAAAGTTTTCCTTTGCAACATAAAAACTTCGGTCCTTGAATCTTCAAAGTTCATTGCTATAGTGAGCTTCAGATACCTTTTAGAAGTGCCACAGCGTCTTTATATGAACAGTGCCTCAGAGTCTTATTTACATGCTTCAGGAGCTTCAGATGCTAGTGTCTCAGAAATTTGGAACTTTCTGAGCCTCAGAATTCAGATTTTATTATCCTCAGAACTCAGACTATAAAACTCAGATATGTGTGCTTCAGATCTCAGACATGTATGCTCCAAAACTCAGTTAGGTATAGTGTCAGTCGGATGCCAAGTTTAGAGAGAATTCAAATAGCCATTATAGCTTGTATTATCCTTGAACTTGGACTTTAAAAAAATGATAATAGCAAGTTTATGTAGTAACTTCCTTTGGGATTCTTAAAGTCTTTTTCTTTAGCTTTGAGATAGAGAGAATTCAAATCGCCATTATAGCTTGCATTATCCTTGAACTTGGACTTTAAAAAAATGATAATAACAAGTTTATGTAGTAACTTCCTTTGGGATTCTTAAAGTCTTTTTCTTTAGCTTTGAGATAGAGAGATACCTGCTGTAATAGTGCCCTCAAATGTAACTACTACAAAAGAGTTAACTGCTGTAGGAGAGTCTTCAAATATGCCAACATGTGATCTCCATACGATCTTCCTTCCACCTTAGTTCTGATATCATGTTGAGAAACTATTAGGCTAACAAATTAGGATTGATTTTTTTTTCATGATAATTACTTGTGACTCTGTGAGTGTGAGTGTTTGTTGGCTTATTATTAGTATGTTATGTTCTTCTTCATCAAGAAATTACCAAAATATACACGAAGATCACAAAGAAACAAGAAAACACAAGATGTAGGCTCTCAAAGCCAGGGCCAAAACCCACAAGGGGGGAAACCCATAAAATTTCTTCTTCTTACTAAATCAGATCAAAGTGACATATCCAAGACCCAACATCAAGACCAAGACTTCCACAAATGCCTTAATTCAGCCCTCCATCAAACTTTCTTCTTGCTCGTCAAAGTCAAAGTCAACGTTGGTTAAACATCTGAATTTTGGCCAATCCCTAAATTTTCAGTCTCCCTGAAATGTTGGCCTTGTAATTTTGGACCTATGACACCACAAAAGTTGCCTCAGAAACTCCAACATGTGAACATAAAACTAGGGCAGAAAAGTGAACTTTCTCTCTCCTTTAACTTCTCTCTTTCACTCCTTTTACTTCACTACAATTCTCCTTCCTCTGCACAAAAATTGAAATGGATAATGGATGATCAAATGAGGTTGAAGTCTCTTGTATATATAACTGTCCAGATGGCTGAATGGGTGCTTCTTCTATGCTGACATGTCCTGGAGGGTCGACTTCGTCTCATGGGGACAATTTGACTCTTTTGACTCAATAAAAAGTTTTCTTTCTTTTTCTTACAAAGCGTCCAAATGGAATTTAACTCAATTACATTTTCTTCTTGACTTAAATGACCCTAAGAGCATGAAGAACATGCTTTGACTAGGAAATAATATTGTTTTTTTTTGAAATACATAATGATACAACTACAATGATAATTATGAAGACTGAACCTAGTTACATTTTTCAACATTAGGAAAGGTCTACCAGATTGCATCCATCTGGCTCATAGAGATTTTAAGTGAACCCAAATATTAGACTTTGAAAACATGACATTCAAGTGCCGAATTTATCTTCAATCAGGGAATTCGTAGAATACTTTTACAGAAACAAAAAAATGACATAGAAAAGACCCCAAAAGTCAAAGGGGTGGCAATTTCTAGATCCGCATTCTTTAGAAGACGAAGACTAAGACGAAGAAATGGATGAGAATCATCAAAAAGTGGAAGAACAAAATCAATGAGGCTCTCAAGTGTAGGAGAGTGAAAAGACGCAGAATGATCCCGAAAGTCACACTAAGAAAGACATTGATTTAGCAATGATCTGGGTTCCAGAAAAGCAACATGAGGACATATGCAACAATCAAAGAGCAAGTAGAACAAAGAGAACACACACATTTGAGAGTTTTGACTCGGATAGAAAAGTGCCTCTGAAGATGGAAGGAGAAGAAATAGCAATAATAATTGCCAACTCAAATTCTGGGGGTTGGCAAAAAGCTCAGAAGAAGAAAAGTAAAAAAGAGAAGTTCAATTTTTTTTGGGTAATGTAAATCTGGTTTGGGATCTTTTTTTTGCATGTTATGAATGCAAGCAACTATGCAACTATGCATGCATTAAGCATATACAAAATGTAATTTTATTTTTCTTTAATGAAATTACAAGTTTTTTTCTTGGAGAAAAAAAGCTAGAATGACAATAATTAAAATCACTTAAAATTTCTTATTCAAGAGAGTTCTACAACAGGCTCAAATGCATCTTTAAGGTTTCATTTCAATTTTTTCAACACCCTAATAATCCATTTCACATGGAAAACCTAAGTCCTATATGCATCTTAATGATCTACATACCTTCCCAATTTATGGAATAACAAAGCAAGTTTTAGTGAACAAGATGGAAACTTGTGTCTCCATCTCTGTTAACCCAAAGAAAACTATAGAAAGCTTTCTCAAGATGGAAGTGTGCATTGTCAAAAGGTTCTTAATAACATGAATAATACAAATCTTGATTTTGAAAACAAACGTAATGGATTTTCAGTGCGCAGGTTTTCATAGTTACTCATCATCTTGTTCAACTTTTCAAAAAAATATTGTATGTGACTTTATGAAACATATTATGTTTTGAATAGACACTCTACCCATTGAAAAAAATATAAAAACATTGTAATACTAATTAAAAGAATGCTAGATCATAGATTTAAAAAGGTTTTTTTTTTTAAAGTCATTGGAAATTAATATTAAAAATGCATAAATAACCATTCACAAATAATCACTAATAATTTTTCTTTTTAAATTTTATATTCAACATTCTTTCAATTATTATCACAACTTTTACATTATTAACTATTAACTATGAACATTTTTTTTTCAACATTCTCTTAATTATTATTACAACTTACAACTTCTATATTTATCATTTTTAATGATACATAAAATTTACATTCAAAATATTAACAATTTCACAAACTCACATAAAATTTACTTATACAAAACTTAACAAAACATTATAAATTATATCAAAAATAAATGCTAAATAAAATTTACATTAAAATATTAAAAATTTCATAAACTCACACCGAATTTAACAAAACATCATAAAATTTACTTACACAAAACTTAACAAAGCATTATAGATTTTATCAATTATTTTAGAGTCTTCTACCACGTAATAAATAACCACATCCATAATATCCATAACCATAATGATTGGAACACTAGAATACTTATAAATTTAACATCCTAAGTTAAATATAAAAACAAAATCCTTATAAAAAATTAAAAAATAAATGTTACCTAACACTGAGTTTTAGCCTAGATCTTGCATAATTTAGCCCTGATTAAGAGCTTGGTACCATATAATAAAGTGATTGGAATACCTATAAATTTGACATCCTAAGTTAAATATTAAAAAAAAAATTTCTTTATAAAAAATTAAAAAACAGATGTTGTAAACCCTACATGTAACATTGAGTTTTAGCCTAAATCTTGCATAATTTAGCCATGATTAAGAGCTTGGAACCCTATAATAAAGTGGTGGGGCTAAATGGCAAAAATAAAGGACCACCGAACCTACCCCATGGTTTTTCAAAGCCGCTCAACTCTAAACCCTCGATGCTCCACTAAACCCTCGGTAGTCTGAGTGCACTTCTAAAACCTTTCGTTGCTCTTAGCGCACCCTAAAACCTACCTCTTTATAACAGGCATATGTAAAATGCCAGCCAGGAACTCTCTGATGCTGTAAGTAAGCGATAAAGCTTCTAACGAACAGACTTCGATTACGTTCGAGCTGTTTTCGTCAATTTTCAGTCGTAATGTTCGCTCAAAGCTGCTCGGTTGTCCGCAGAACTCAGCAATGCATGTCTTTTCTTCGGCGCATGAATATCTGTACAGGACAGAGGGAAATCGTGCTGTTGTCTTCAGAAAATAGGCAAAAACTTCCAGTGTTTTTGTCGGAAAATCTTCGGAGTATCAGCGGCAATGGCGTTGTTCCCAGAACACTTGTTCATTTGCATTTACAAACTGGTTTTAGGTGTTTCTCCGCCGATTCTCAATGTTCCCCAGATGATAATTTTTCAGAGCTCGATGCAAAGGAAATAAACGAAGACATGGCTTTCAAAGGGGGTTCCGAGGTCAACATTTCATCTGAGAGCGAGTCCAAAGAAGCCATCAGCCTGGAGGGAAGGTCGGAGAGTAAAATACAGAAGTTGGAGATTGAAGACCTGAGCTATCTCCCCCTAGAAGGACAGGTCGAAAAATTGAAGAATATGCTGGAATCTCAGTGGGAAATACTTAATACATTGACGGATAGTGTAGATGGTTTGGAGAATCAGATAAAGAAACTCAAAAGTAAGGTTGCGTCCCTTGAAAACACTAACAATCAGCTGACTCAAAATTTTGTCGAGTTCAAGAAGCGCTTGAGACAGTCTATCAATACAGTTACCGAGGAAAATGTGGAATCTAAGCAGGCCAATCCGAAGAAGGTGAAGATAAAGAAGAAAGTCGAGGGAGTTTCGGGTACTTTGGAGCATCCCTGGCCAGAGTGGGTTCGGTTTCTAGAGCATTTGAATGAAAGAGGGTACCTGAGCAGGGCATTGAATTTTCCATGGGGACAGTTAGATCTTAGAGATCTTAACACAGAGGTACTCTATCGTTTCATCAAGTTTGCAGCGGTCAGTTTTGCTAAGGACCATGTTGAAATTTCGAAGTACGTATGACTTTTCCATTACAGTTTAATTTTAAGCTGTTTGGCTTGTTTGTAGGCTTGCTGTTTTTGATATCGTATGCATCTATTCAACTTGATAGGAACTCTGATTTCCTTCATATATTCTGTTAATTTCCCATTCATTTGGATCTGTATGATACTTTGAACCTTTAGAGATTCTAATAGTTTTTACTTATCCAATGCACAATGATGAACGACTGCATAGACGGCATTTTTGGTACTTTTTCCAATCCTTTGCAACGTATATCGTTGTCCAGGTTCTCGAAGTTGTATCTCTGAATTTCGAGATATGTGTTTCCACTTGATGAAAGAATTTGTTTTGTTATTTCTTTTGAAATTGCTTATTTTAAAAGGCTATTACCCATTCATATCAAAACATTAGTTAGATTCCTAGCGATACCAATGTCATACGGCATCATCATGCAAAAGCCATTAGGCAACCCCAACAATCATGAAACATATATCTCCTAACAACATCATCATCTAATCCCTTTGGGGTCCAGAACCATCATCCCTATCCTATACATCATACCATAATGAAATAACATGCTCCACAATCATCAACTCTGCAATCAGTGGTTGATCAACAAGGCGAACACATGTGAGAAAACCACCAACCAGCCTGCATAATCACCATCCAACCAAGGAGAAGTGAGACTTCCCTAACCAAAGATCTCTATCAAATGATATCATGCCATGAGAAGAGGGGGCTCCATAAAGATGAATCCCTCCAAGTCAGTCTAACAGCTGTAAGGAAAAAAAATAAAATCTCCACCAATGTGATGAAAATCACAAGGTGGAATCTCATACAATATGAGGTGTAACAAGCCCTACCCACCCATTTCTTTTAACACTATAACATCTTGACATTTAATAAGCAGGATTCCTTTTTTCTGTGTCTTGGCCACAAAAATCTGAAAATAATTCATCTAATTTATAAAAAAACACCTTGGGAATGAATGCTAAAGATAACCAATACACTTGGATGGTTTCTAACTTAGATTTGACTAAGCTAAATCTCCCTCCCCAAGACGACCATCTATTACATCACATAGTCAACTTTTTTTCCACTTTTGCAATAAGCCAACCCTAATCATTTAGATCATAGTCATTAGGTTTGAGGTTATTTCCTCAATACCTCATTCCATCTTGTAACTCTATGTATTGAAAAGGAAACATTTGGGTAAAGACCCTAACATCATCCCCATGAAAGAAATAGAAGATTTAAATTTTAGACATATTGACCTTCATTTTTGTAGCAATTCAATGCAAATGTAAAATTTCTTTTAGCTTTAGAGCATCTTGTCTCAACCCATCATAAAATAATGGGATGTTGTCTACAATAAGGTGTGACAAAAACATAGATCTTATACCTTATAATGATCTAGTTCTTCTTGTCTCAAGGAGTACCCTATTCAAAAATTCTGCGACAATAAGGACCAATAGTGGTGATAAAGGATACGCTTGTCTCAGCGCCTTTCCTAGCCTAAAGAAACCTGAAGTATAATGATTGATGAGAATTGCAAATGACATAGTGGATATACAACTCATAACCCGATTAGCATGTTGAGAAATCCTTAGGGCAACAATTAGGGTTGATTTCTCTTTTACTTGATAATTGCTTGTGATTATGTGTTGGCTTCTTATTACTTTTATTATGTTCTGATCATCAAACAATTACCAAAACCATAAACTATGAAGATCACCAAAAGACAATGAACACAAAAGATAGGCTCCAAGCCAGGGCAAAACCCCTCCAAGGGGAAAACCCATAAAATCTCTTCTTATAGAATAGATCAAAGTGAGAATTCCAAGACCCAAACACCAAGACAAAGTCCTTCCACAAGCCCCAAGTCAACCCTCTTTCCAACCTTCCTTAACCAAGTCAAATTCAACAAAGTCAATGCTGGTCAACGGTCAACAAATTTGGTCAAACTGTGATTTTTGGACCTGCAATTCTTCTTGAAATTCTCGGCCTCTGCAGCAGACCTATACCTTCACACATGTGGCAGAAACTAGGGCAGAATTCGCATGTGTGACAAAAAATTCTCTCTCCTTAGACTCTCTCACTCTCTCTCCTTCGATTTCTTCTTTGTTGACTTTTTCGCTCATTTTCTCTCTCCTTGGCACAAAATCGAAGTGTGTGATGATGATGCAAATGAGGTTGAATTGCATTGTATTTATACCCTTCCAGGAGGTTGAATAGGTGCCTTTCTGGGCCGACTTGGTTTTGTGGAGGACAACTTGACTATTTTGACTCAAATAAAAAATCTTTTACATCTTTTTCAAAGAGTCCAAATAGGACTTTGACTCAAGTACATAGATTTGACTCAAGATAATATTTCTTTTGACTTGACAAACCCTAGAAGCATGATGATCCAAATCTTGGGGGGAGGCCCCCAAGATCTAAAAGATTGAAATGGATTTTGGGGGAGAGACCACCAAGATTTGAAAAATTGAAATGCCAGAAGAAAAAGAGGAGAATGCCCAATAAACAAACCACAAATTTTTTTTTTATTAAAATGGAGAATAACTGTAAAAGTTACATTGTGACAGACAAACTGTACTTTTACAAAATGCAACTTGTTACTTATAGTATTTTTCAGTTACAATATCACAGGTCAATTCCATGGGTGAATGAATACCATGGGTGGATGTCACAATACCATGGGCAAATACCATGGATGAATAAATACCATGGGTGGATGTCACTTACAATACCATGGGTGGATGCCACTTACAATACCATGGGTTGATGCCATTTTCCATTCGGATCATTCCTCCCTCCTTAAGAAGCAATGGTCCCCATTGTGTGAGGTTCCCTCCATGCGAAGCCTTTGTTGAATATGAAGAGCCACTGAAAAGAAGGGTTTTATGTGGTTAACCCATAACCATGATGAACGAAGATCCAAGGATAGAGATACCCTATAATGCTTGTGACCAACTGTGATACTGACAGTGTGCGGCCTAGTAAATGGACTTCGATGAAGTGTGAGTTTGTGGATGACCCATAACCATGACAAACGAAGACCTGATGATAGAGATACCCTGTAATGCTTGTGACCAATTGTGATACTAACAGTGTGCGACCTAGCAAATGGACTTCGATGACAAGGATTTTGTGTGATTGACCCATAACCGTGATGTTGGTTATTGATGAAATAGTAGGTGCCTACATAGCCTGGGGTGGGAGGGCATGTCTCCAAAGAACTCAAGCCGAATGCAACTATGTTGAAACTGATGAATGTGAAGTAGGTGCCTCCTAAAGCGTGGTGGGAGGGCACGTCTCCAAAGGGAACCCACTCTGAATGTTGCTCCATAGGTTTCAGGTGTTTATACAAGTGTAGATGCCGGTACCAAATATAGGTGTCCCTGCATTATCAGTACTCGCTGGTGATGATTCTTTTCCGGAATTAAAATGGACGTAATTCGGTCAATATAACTTAGAATATTTATTATAACTTGTTTTTGGAGATAGAAGGACCATTTTGCATCTTCCCATGTGTTGGAAATCCTTATCTGGACACTCTAGAATTTCATATTCGCACTGCAACATTTCCGCCGTCACAAAAGTTCTGAAAAATCGCTGATTTTAAATCAACGATATCTTCCACATTCGAACTCCGATTCAACCCATTTTTTTTTTTTGAAATTGAATGATTTTTTGAGAGGAGCTCAGATCTAGAATCACTTTTCTAAAATTCTGTACAAAAATTGCAAAAACAGATAGGAGAGTCGCCGTCCATGAATTTCTGTCAGAAACATTTCTGCAACATAGTTGATTTTAAATCAACGATATCTCCTTCATCTGGACTCTAATTCAGCCAATTTTTTTTTTTGAATTTGGGTATTTTTCACAAGGAATCTAGATCTGTTATTTGTTTTTGTAAATTTTGCACCAAAAGTTTCAGATCTTATCTGGAAACTCGCTACCCAAAAAGATTCCTGCAAGAAAATGAAAAGAGAAAAATTATTCTTGCTTGGCTCAAGAAAATGCTCTGTGGAGGACGTAGCACATCCTTGAAGTTTGTTGAATATTACTATAAAATTTGAAACTGAAATATGCATCAAACCCTCATTCCCAAGGAATCATAACTTGCTCCGGTACCACTGATCCAGATGTTGGGGGAGGCCCCCAAGATCTAAAAGATTGAAATGGATTTTGCGGGGAGGCCCCCAAGATATGAAAAATTGAAATGGCAGAAGAAAAAGAGGAGAATGCCCAATAAACAAACCACAAAGATTTTTTTTAATTAAAATGGAGAATAATTGTAAAAGCTACATTGTGGCGGACAAATTGTCCTTTTACAAAATGTGACTTGTTACTTATAATATTTTTCAGTTACAATACCATGGGTCAATTCCATGGGTGAATGAATCCCATGGGTGGATGTCACAATACCATGGACAAATGCCATGGGTGAATGAATACCATGGGTGGATGTCACTTACAATACCATGGGTGGATGCCATTTACAATACCATGGGTCGATGAATAACATGGGTGGATGAATACCATGGTTGATGCCATTTTCCATTCGGATCACACGAAGAACATGCTTGACCTAAATAATAATTTGACTTTGAGCATGAAACCTGTGCTTGAAAAATAATGATATTTTTTTTCATAAAATATATAATTGCTTAAGTACAATGACAATTATGAAGATCGAACCTAGTTATATTTTTCAACATAGCAAAGTGAACACAACGCCCCAAATGGAAAAGTAGTACTCTCAAATACAACTAGTTAGTAGCTCGATCACATGCCTTGGACAAATTCACTTTAACCACCATAGTGGACACTTCTTGGTTTTTATAGAATGAAGCCCCTCTCGAGCTACATCAATAGACTTATGAATTTGTTTACCTGACAAGAAGCCAAAATGTTCATTAAAAGTATATTTTGATAACAGCTTTTTCACCCTCAATCATGTATATGCAGTTGCATAATGAGTTTGGTCTGTATTCTTCAAATGCCCTAGGGTTATATGAGTTTGGAAATAGGGTAATAAGTATAATATTAAATGCAACTAACATCTTCACAAATGATCCTCAAGGAATTCATACAAATCCCAAAGGAAGTCAATAGTCCATGCATTTGGGCAAGGACTCTTCTCTACGTAGTACATCATGAAGCTCACCCTTTTTCCCCCATAGTGGGGTTTTTCCCTGGTCTTGGACCAAATCCCATGTCTTGTTGTTCATTGATTGTCTTCTATGGTTTATGATCTCAGAAATTAAATTTTAAATCTACAAAATTTAGCATGGTATTAGAGCCAGGTTAAGATAAGCTCAAGAACAATAAGCTTAAGACAATTATCTGTTGAAAGACCTTATTTGTTGCTCAAAATACAACAGTAGATCAGTTCATATGGCGACATCTTTCTTCAAGGACAACGAGAAATTGACCGGAATTATGCTGCTTGGAAACTCAGATTGGACACTAATTTGGATAAAGAAGATGTTCAAGAGTATGTCCAAGGAGGTGTACCCTAGCCTCCTGAAAATGCCCCTACTGCTGCTAAAGCAAAATACAAGAAAGGTGAGATCAAAACTTGCA
The DNA here is from genome assembly GCA_031772625.1 of Pinus tabuliformis. Classification (NCBI taxonomy): domain Eukaryota; kingdom Viridiplantae; phylum Streptophyta; class Pinopsida; order Pinales; family Pinaceae; genus Pinus; species Pinus tabuliformis. The sequence goes on along the minus strand of CM062820.1, from coordinate 216,864,894 downwards.
AAATTATCATTGATTCTTTAAAAGACCATCTTCTTCCCTATATCTCCAAACTGAAGACATCTCAGGAAATGTATGACAAGATTGAATCACATCCTTGACCTAAAGAAACAACTCAAAGATATCAAATTGAATAAGGGAGAATCTATTCAGTCTTATTTTATAAGGATTATTGAACTCAAGGACCAAATTTTGTCTGCTGGCAAGCCCCTGTCTGATAGGGAATTGGTACACACAACCCTTGATGGACTTCCTGCAACTTGGGAAGTATTCATTACTACTATCAACAATAACAATGTTCTGCCAACTTTTAATGAATTGATCAGACGATGCAAGCAAGAAGAATCAAGGATGATTTCAAGGGGCAGAATTTAGAGACATGAAGAAGGAGAACCATCTACCTTTGCTGCACAAGCAAAGAAGAAGAAAGGAAAGGGAAAATCACCCAAGTTTTTCAAGAAGAACATGAAGAATGTTGAATGCTTTAACCATCACAGGCATGGGCACTATGCTCGAGATTGTCCAGAAAGAATATCCTCTTATAATCAAAGGAGTAGCAACAACTACAATAATCAGTCTCTTAATCGAAAAAGGAGGAATTATGGAGGAAGAAGATATGAAGGAAGAAGCAATGCTCACAATGATCGTGATCAAGAGCCTTGTCCTCAAAAGAGATACAAAAATACAAGGTATGAAAATAATGTTGCTGCTTCTCAATCTGAGTACTTTCTGATTTCAGCTTTGTCTAGTGCTTCTCCTTCAGATTCTTTAGATAGTTGGTTAGTGGATAGTGGTGCCTCTAGGCACTTCTCTGGTTATAAAGAAGTCCTCTCTAATTTGGTTGAGAGGGAGACTGGTTTAAACATTATCCTTGGAGATAACACTACATACCCTATAAAAGGGTTTGGTTCAGTTTCTTTTCATTTGGATCTTGGAGAAACTATTCATCTTCAAGATGTTTTATATGTACCTGGTCTAAAGAAAAATATTGTATCTATATCTGCTCTAGAAGATAAAGGAATGAAGGTGGCTTTTATGAAAGGAAAGGTGTTAACCTAGCCAAAGAAACAAACATGAAAAATGCTTTTACTCTTGGATTGAGAATCGAAGGGCTTTACAAGGTCAATGGGAGACCTATTAAAGCTATGGCTCAAGAATGAAATTTCAATCAGATCGAGTTATGGCACTGCAAATTTGCTCATCTTCATTATAAGGCACTACCCAAAGTAAAGAAGATGGTTTATGGAATGCCAGAAATCCAATCAAATAATGATGGTGTTTGCCTTGGTTGTGAAAGTGAAAAGAAAAGGAGAGGGCCTTTTACCTCTAGCTGTATCTCATGACATCCTGCAGCTAATTCATTCAAATTTGTGGACCTATGCCAGTGACATCCATAGGTGGATATTTGTATTATATCACCTTTATGGATGATTTCTCTAGAAAAACGTGGATATACTTTCTAAAGCACAAAGGTGAAGCCTTTGATATGTGTAAAAATTTCAAAGCATTGATTGAAAACCAAACTGGAAATAAAATCAAAGTCTTTAGATCAGATAATGGAGGAGAATTCATTTCAAATGAATTCATTGACTTTTGTAGAGAAGCCAGTATCAAGAAAGGGACCATTGTACCATATAATCTTGAACAGAATGGTGTGGCAAAAAGAAAGAATAGAACTATCATGGAGGCTGTGTTAGTTTTTGTAGCATCGGATGTGTTCTAGCCACAAAATTTGGTGGAGAGGCTAGAATACATGTATTCTCCTTAACCCATAATTTGTTTCTGGAAATTCCACCTAGAGACGACTTAATTAAAATAATTAATTGTTTTTTAATGTTTCCTAAGCCTAAGTCATGGTGAGAATCTTTTAGAAGAAGACATGGATCGAGTTCTAGTTAATATTAGCCATCGATTATGTTTAAATCTTGGTCATTGATGCCTCAACAAGAAATTATAAGAAGAAATTCGATGGGGGTTGGAGAACACACTGGAGACACCAACAGTTCAAATTCACTGGCAGATCGAACTCCAGAGTAGTAGCGCGGAGTTGTCAGAGAGAGAGCTAGTGAGCTCGAAGCAATGAGAGAGGGGCAGGGATAGTAATGTTAGACGAAGATTTTCTTGATCCGGTGAGTGTGTTGCAAAGAGGTAGTGAGTTCCATGCAGAGGCAGTGCAGAGCCACGCAGAGGTAGCGTAGTGCTTTAGAGGGGAATTTGTATTTTGCTGGGGAGTAGCAGTGATTCAGTGCCAGAAGCCGGAATGAGAGTTTGGAGGCCAAAAGGGTCCATCTTCCAGATAACAACTGATCAGATGGTGAGAGAGAAGTAGTTCCGAGTTGTGGGATGCAGTACTGCATAGGCTGACGCAAGGACTGCATAGAGGCCGCAGAGAGCAGCTCATCTTGAGCAAAGGTCAGTGTCGGATCGCCAGTGGGAGTGAGATTTTTCTCACTAGTCTTATTGTCAGTCATTTCTCTATATGGACTACTAGATTTGAGCATCCATAGTTTTGTACTTAGATTTACTACTACATAATAATAAAACCCTCAACTGTTGCATTGGTTTTTCCAAGTTGGGTTTTTCTGGGAACATTGGTCCAAAAATAACTGTGTATTTGTGTATGTGTGCATCTATTCTTCCAGTATTATTTTTCTCCTGCAATATTTTATTTGTGAAGTTTGCAGTGTATTATTTTTCTTCCAATAAATAATTTGTTTAGTTCATTTAACAAATAGAAGAAACTAAATCAATTGTTGCAGTAGGATTTGTGTTTTCCGAATTTTCACATGGTACTAAAGCACAGATAGAAGCCGGAGAGCTTAGTAGTAGAAGGGATGAGGAATTTCAAAACTCTGTGTAGGCAACAGTTCGAAACCCTCAGAGGCAACGCAGTTCCTTTGGCCAGGAGTGTTGAGTTTTTGAGGAAAGGTCTATTTCTTTGAGAGAGTCGATAGTGAAATTAGATTTTCCAGATCGAATAGTACCAGAGGTAGAGGGGGAAGCAATATTTTCCTTACAAAGCAGATCTTCAGCTGGGATGCAGTTATTTTGCAGCAGTTTGCTATTGCAAAATAGCGTCAGGAGGAAGGAAGAGCACACATTGAGGGAATTCTTTTCTCAAAGAACTTCTAGACCAAAAGTTTGATTTTTCCCAGCAGAGCAACAGTAGTTGTGAGCAAATTTGCCCACTCCAGCAGGGAGTGTGTAGAGCCAGTCAGCAGTTGCGCAAAGGCGAAGAGGAGGGATTCGACTTTTTTTGAGGAGATGGCATCAATGGGGCTGAGTGATCATGATTGGTTGGAGGGAGCCTCCAACTATGTGATCTGGAAGGCAATAATTTCTTGTTTTCTAGCTGAATATGAACTCAAAGCATAATAATGTGGTAATTGTACTCACACATGCAGATCCACTGAAGGTCTACAATAAGGAGATGGCGAAAGTAAAGAGGCTGATTCTTGATGGAGTTTGAGATCACGTGGTGTCTCACATAGCTAGCAAGGATACTGCCCGACAGATGTGGGAAGCTCTTGCTATGCTATATAATTGATCTTCCGAGCAGCGGAAGATGTATCTTGAGGAGAAGCTAAGATGCACAAGGATGCAGAAAGGGGAGTGCATAGACCCCTTCCTCACTAGGTTTCAGGATGTCCGAGACTAGTTGTCTGCAGGAGGCTCTTGCTACGCTATACAATTGATCTTCCGAGCAACGAAAGATGTATCTTGAGGAGAAGCTAAGATGCACAAAGATGCAGAAAGGGGAGTGCATAGATCCCTTCCTCACTAGGCTTAAGGATGTCCGAGACTAGCTGCCTGTAGTAGGCTCAACGCCCTAACCTACATAATTGGCACGGTTAGCTCTCAACAGTGTTTCCGAAGAATAGTAGGTCTTCGTCTAGAGTATTCTGGGCAGAGACAAGTTGCTTGATTGGGATCGAGTGTGGGCTGATCTGCAGCAGGAGGAGATGAGGTGAGATTTGGTGAAGGGCACCATCAGTGGCACCAGTAGTAGCAGTGGGATGAAGCAATTAAAGGAAGAAGAGAATGTGGTCCTCGCATCAAATGGGTAGCAGGAGCAGCGCTGGAGGAAGAAGGACATTTCCAAGGTCAAATGCTTCAGATGTGGTGAGCTTGGCCACTACAACACTCAATGTCCTCTCAGAAAGAAGGACAAAGAGGAGAAGCATGATCAACAGGCTGTATCTGCATAGATTGACAGACTGTCATCCAGATTGGAGGAAGAGTTTGCCATGATCACTGATATGCCTCCAGGAGTGAGGTGGGGTGATTTGGTTTTGTAGACCCAGGGAGCTACAGGTTGGGCAGGATTCTTGAGGAGGTCCACCTCATGAATCAATACCTCGCTACGGGAGCCCATAGCTTCCAATAGCAGGATGGATCAGTGGTAGATGGTGCAGTCAGATGCCAGAGTGATAGATGCAGTAGCTAGCAACGATCAGATGCTGAGCAGCATACAGAAGACTTGGCACAGAACAGAGTCAACAGAGGCTTCATTGACAGTGCAGATTCTAGCAACAGTCAGGACTCAGGTGACATATACATCATATTGATCACAGTTGATTCAGTATTTTGGATGCTTTTCAGTTGCAGATGTTGCAGTAGCAACAACAACAGATGGAGAGGGAGTTGTAGTGCAGATGCAGTGTTGGCAGCAGTTCAACAGCAGATGGAGAGAGAGTTGCAGTGCAGATGTAGTGTTGCCAACAATTCAGCAACAACACAGATACAACGTATATCAACGTTGCGCAGTAGTTGGTGGGTAGCAATAGCCAGACATCAACAGCATGACAGGAGGTGGTGCAGAGACAAGGTGTTGCTTCAGTGGGTTGCAACGCTAGAACACATTCCTCGCTAAGAGGGAGTGTTAGTTTTTGTAGCATCAGATGTGTTCTAGCCACAAAATTTGGTGGAGAGGCTAGAATACATGTATTCTCCAAAACCTAGAAATCGTTTTTGGAAATTCCACTAGAGACGACTTACTTAAAAATAATTAATTGTTTTTTAATGTTTCCTAAGTCTAAACTTAGGAAATCTGATTAATTAAAGGGTATTAATTAAGTCATGATGAGAATCTTTTAGAAGAAGACATGGATCGAGTTCTAGTTAATCTTAGCCATCGATTATGTTTTAGTCTTAGCCGTTGATGCCTCAATGAGAGATTATAGGAAGAAATTCGATTGGGGTTGGAGAACACACTAGAGACACCAACAGTTCGAATTCATTGGCAGATCGAACTCCAGAGTAGCAACGCTGAGTTGCCGGAGAGAGAGCTAGTGAGCTCGAAGCAGTGAGAGAGGGGCAGGGATAGTAAGGCCGGAGGAAGATTTTCTTGATCCAGTGAGTGCATTGCAGAGAGGCAGCACAATGCTTCAGAGGGGAATTTGTATTTTGTTGGGGAGTAACAGTGATTTAGTGCCAGAAGTCGAAGTGAGAGTCTGGAGGCCAGAAGGGTCCATCTTCTAGACAACAACTGATCAGATAGCGAGAGAGAAGCAGTTCCCAGTTGTGGGACCCTGTATTGTGTAGGCTGACGCAGGGACTGCGCAGAGGCAACAAAGAGAAGCTCATCTTGAGTTAAGGTAAGTGTTGGATCTCCAGTGGGAGTGAGATTTTTCTTTCTAGACTTATTGTCAGTCATTTCTTTGTATGGACTGCTAGATTTGAGCATCCATAGTTTTGTACTCAGATTTACTACTGTATAATAATAAAACCCTCAATTGTTGCACCGATTTTCCCAAGTTGGGTTTTTTCTGGGGATATTGGTCCAAAAATAACCGTGTATTTGTGTATGTGTGCATCTATTCTTCCATAATTATTTTTCTTCCGCAATATTTTATTTGTGGAGGCTGCAATGTATTAGTTTCGATATTTATCGTAGAATACAGTAAATAATTTGTTCAGTTCATTTAACAAATAGAAAAAACTAAATCAGTTGTTGCAGTAGGATTTGGGGTTTTTCGGATTTTCACAGGCTGCTCATGCCATGCTACATGATCAAAATGTGCCAAAGTTCCTATGGGAAGAAGCTGCCAACACTGTCATATATGTACAAAACAGACTCCTCATCGAGCGTTATATGACAAGGCTCCTGAAGAAGTATTCACAGGCAAGAAATCAGATGTCAGCGATTTAAGGATCTTTGGCTGTCCTGTTTATTTTCATGTACCAAAAGAAAAGAGGAACACGCTTGAGGTTTCAGGTAAGAAAGGTATGTTTGTGGGTCATTGTGAAGATTCTAAAGCATTTAGAATTTATGTACCTAGTCAAAGAACAATAGACTTCAACAGAGATGTAACATTTGATGAAGATGAAACTCTTGAAAAAGTAAGAATTAGTCCTTCTATCTTTTCTTAAGAAACAAATGATGATGTGGATCCCTCTACGCATGAACCTGATTATGAGGACCTAGATGAACCTATTAAGCCTATGGATCCATTGTGAAAATTTCTGAATCGAACAAGTCAGAAATCCTACTACAGTAAATTGATTTGCATTACCTACTTGTGTTCTTCATTTAACAAGTTATTTTCAGAAATATTCGGAAAATATTAATGTAAATACACTGCAACCTACACCAATATACATATCAAGTATTGAAAAATCAATGAGACAAACACACAAAGGACGCTTATTTTTGGACTAAACATCCCTGGAAAAACCCAATGCAGGAAAGCCAGTGTAGTAGCTCTGAGGGTTTCTATTATTAATCAGAAGTTTTGAATACAAGTGTTGGTTGGCCTCCCGGCAAATAAGTGACAGAGAAATATAGTGGTGGAAAACCTGAGTAAGTTTGACCTCACTTCACTTGGCAGATTTTGACTAATCCGGTAGCAAAACTGGTTGGCCTTGGCTACAACTGTGTTGTCCCTTCGGAGTAACTGTGTGGGCTTGCGTGGAGCTCCTTGAGGCTTTGCGTCAGCTCTTCTGCCCACTGCGTCAGCTTTCCCTGGTAGTTCTGACACTCTGCGTGGAAGGCAGCTCTCTCCCTCTGTGCTAGCCCTTCTGACTCTGCGTCAAGGCTGTGTGGGGCCAGACTGGCCCAACGTCAGCTCTCCTGGTTATTGCGTTGCCTCCACAAGCTTCTCTCTGCCTCTCTGTCTGTATTCCCGAACTATCACTGCCCCTAAGCTATAATATCTCCCCAATGATTTCCCTCCTGAGAACTTCTCACTTCAAAAAATCGATTTCCTCGATCTCTCTGTGTGTTCTCTACAACTGACCCCAAGCCTCCATTTATACTTTTCCTGTTGAGAAATCAACAATCGTGATCTAATATCTAATCAATGGCTAAGATTAAATTAGACTTGATCTTTGTCTCTTAGAAGCTTTGCACCCATATTTTCATTAATACCCATTAATATTTTAATTTTCCTAAGTTTAGACTTAGGAACCCTATTAAAAATATTAATTATTTTAATAAAATACAATCTGGGTGGAATTTCACCAAATGATTTCTGAGTCTTGGAGATCTCATGTGTTCTAGCCCCTCCACAAAATTTTGGAGCTAGAGCACATCTGATGCTACCTAAAAAAATCAACTCTCCCTCTTAGCGAGGAATGTGCTCTAGCAATACTTCCAGTAGAAGTATCACACTGATCTATGGCATCGGTCCTCTGCGCTGTTGATGCTTGACTTGCTGCCCTTCATCCATTGCGCTACTGTAATCTGTACTGCTGCCCATGACATTGCCACTGTCGCTGCTGCATCTATATTGCAGCTCCCTCTCAAAATGTTGCATCATGCTGCCCATAGCACTGCCACTACTAATTGTTGCACTGCGACTCAGTGATTGAGAAGTAAGAAACTAAAAAGCCACCCAAAAGTTGAAATGCTGGTCAATCTGGATACCCCATGTTGCTAATCAGTGTTGACCCTCTGATGCTACTGCGTTGCTGTTGTATCTACTCTGTGCCTCCTGCACTGCTACAACACTCCACTGCGCTGCTTCAGACTTTGAGGACTTTAGCTCTGCAACTGTTGCTCCATCATCACTTGCACTAATTGACTCCCGTCATTAAGGGCTCCCGTAGCTGTATGTGATCCAAGAGTTTGGGCACGTCAAGGATCTTGCCCCACATGTAGTCCTCTCGACTACAACTCAATGTCGCCCCATCTCTTCTCTAGAGGTGCATGAATTGTTGGAAATATTGAGAGGGGGGGTGAATCAGTATTTCTTACAATCTTTCTTTATATTACCAAAACATGTATATATGGAACACATAAATAGATAGTTGGAATAAATGCTTTTATTAACACAAACAGTGCAATGAAATAGATACAATATATAAATAGTTGCAATCAGTTGCCAAGCACCAACTTGGACTTTTGTGAGGCTCCAACCTCCAGAGCACCAACACTGTTTTGCCAAGGCAATAGTTCTGCACTTACTAGCACCAACTCCCAAGGATTCCAGTCCTTTTAGTTCTGAGGCTCCAACCCCGTGGGCTCCAACCCTAACCTGGTATAAACTGTTTTGTTGTAGTTCTCTGCTCCCAAACCTATTGAGCTTCTGCTTCACTCCTGTTCTCCTGCTTCTCCTGCCTCTGCTGCCTCTCACACTTATTATTCGCACCCACTTCCTTGTTTTTTCCTGTTTTTGTATTCCTGATGCCTCTGACTGTTCGTTTCTGCTTTCCACTGGCTCTTCAACTTCTTCAACGCTCGCTTCAGCTTCCTCTACGCTGGCTTGTCCTTTGGCTTCCCTCTTCTTCATTGCTTTGGCTTTTTGGTCGCTGTAGCTTCCTCTGCCTCTTCGTGCTCACTGTTGCGTGTTAAAACTGTAACAGAGCCCCTTTTTCTTTTAATGATAATAGGCATACACAGGACTTTATTGTTTAACGGAGAGACTGTACCAATCAGGATAGACCCACATGCCACGTCCCAATCGCAATCGCAATCAGCTTTCGTTCAGGCCTCCTGAACTATCAGAACCGTTATCATAAGCCTTTTGGCCTAAAAACCCTGCGCAATACAATTATTCTTATACCACAAGTGGTATTTCGGAAGGGGCATAAGTGGGAACTGGTATTCAGCGGATGGCTTCTGATTCCACTCAGCAAGCGACATGTAGCAGCGGGAAGGAAGAGGATACCGCTTTTCGAGCGGGTATTCCTCGAGCTACATGTCCACCTGAAATGTATGTAGATCGTTGGATCCACGAAGGGATGATCAATGGGGGAGGGTTAGATGCACTGGGAATGCGGACCCACCTTTTTATGGTCGCAAACGTAATACATAGGAATATATGACAAAATGACCAAAATGCTAAAAGGTCGAACTTCAAATTTATTTCGCCCACATTTATAACTTTATCGGGTCCGTTGTGTATATCGCAATCAACGCTTTTAAGGGTGCAAGGCCTTAAGCACTTGTGATGTGTCGGACGCGGTATAATAATAGACTAAACTGCAATGTTGCATCGGGTCCGCAACATTCATCGCAATTAGCGCTTGTAGGAGGACAGCCCTTTGGGTATTATTGCAATGGGCGGATGCAATATATCATTAAACCATTGCATAATGTTGCAGCGGGTCCGCACATATTGCAGTTATATGATATTCATATATATATTGCAAATTTGCATGTTTTTAATGCGCCAAGGCTTAGAGCTCGAAAATCTGAAATACACTAAAAAACATGCGTCGGAGCACTTTTGGCAGACTTCACTATTTATGCACCCGAACTTATATGTTTCGTTGGGTCCGCACATATATGTCGCTGTCAGGGGTTTGGGGTGATGGCACATAACCGAACTGCCGATTACAATATCGCCGATCTCTACATATTTTTCCGCTCCGATTGTGTATTTGCATATATATAAGTTTTTTTGGCCTCCGATAGTGTATATAGCTTATATATATGTGTTTGTGCCTCCAATAGTGTATTTGGCCTATATATATGTGTTTGCGCCTCCGGTAGTGTATTTGTATGCATATACACTATATTGTTCCTGATAGCTCCCGATAGTGTATTCTTTGGCATTCATTGCTCCGATAGCTCTGTTTGCTTCCTCCGATGGTTTTGTTTGCTCTTTGCTCCTCCGATAACTTTGTTTGCTCCTCTGATGGCTCTGTTTGCTCTTTGCTCCTCCGATAGCTTTGTTTGCTCCCTTCGATGGCTCTGTCTGCTCTTTGCTCCTCCGATAGCTCTGTTTGCTCCTCTGATGACTCTGTTTGCTCCTTTGATGGCTCTGTTTGCTCCTCCTGGCTACTTGAACATTGCCATATTGACATCAATGACAATCTATGTCAACAATCTCCCCCTTTGTTATTGATGGCAATATTCTTCTTCTCTCCCCCTTTGACATCAATGGCAAAGGAATGCATACAGACTCCCCTTGTCGAACTGCTCCCCCATAGAACTACTCCCCCTGTCCTGCAACATCTTTATGAATAAACTTGAGTGATGCTAAAGAAATAACCCCCATCTTTTGACAAAGATGTTCAAATGCTTCTCGAGGAAGAGGTTTTGTGAAAAGATCAGCTATCTGCTCCTTAGTATTGATATATTCCAAGATGATGTTTTGTTCAACTACTTGTTCACGAAGGAAATGATACTTGATTGGTATATGTTTGGTCTTTGAGTGCATCACTGCATTTTTGCTGAGACTGATAGCACTTGTGTTATCACAATAGATGGTAATTGGTTGATCTTTACCTATGTTGACATCTTTTAGAGCTTCCTTCATCCATAGTATTTGAGTACAACAGTCTGCTGCAGCTATATACTCGGCTTCGGCTGTGGATAAAGATATGGATGTCTGTTTTTTGCTAAGCCAAGATACGAAATAGTCTCCCAGGAAGAATGCATTTCCACGGGTACTTTTCCGATCATCTACACTTCTGGCCCAATCAACATCGGTGTATGCAGTTATAGTCAATGTTGGTCTCTTAGGGTACCAAAGACCGAAATCAGGAGTTCCTTTCAGATATCTAAGAATTATTTCTACATCTAACAATTGGGATTGTTTAGGAGCAGATTGAAATCTTCCCACCATTCCTACTACCTGCATTATGTTGGGTTTTGTAGTAGTTAAGTACATAAGGGCTCTAATTATTGACTTGTAATGAGTTGCATCTGCTAGAGGGGAGTCATCATCTTTGCTCAATTTGCAATTTGTGGTCATAGGTGTGCTCATGGGTGCACAGTCTTCCATTCCATATCTTTTAAGCATGTCTTTAAGATATTTGGCTTGAGATATAAACAATCTTGCCCTGGTTTGAGATACGTGTAGTCCAAGGAAGTGAGATAACTCTCCTATCATTGACATCTCGAATTCTCTTGACATGTTTTGAGAAAATTCATGGCTCATTTCATCATTATTGCTAGCAAAAATCAGATCATCAACATAAACAAGTGTGACTAGTAGCTTACCTTCATCCGTCTTTATGTAGAGATTACTTCCTGCCACTCCCTTCTTGAAGCCTTGTTGTTGTAGATGGTGATCCAATCTTGCATACCAAGCTCTAGGAGCTTGTTTCAACCCATATAATGCCTTTTTCAACTTACAGACTAAGTCTTTTACTTTCGTTAGATCAAACCCTTTTGGTTGCTCCATGTAGACTTCTTTCTTGAGTTCCCCATTCAGAAATGCTGACTTTACGTCCATTTGATAGATTTTGAATCCTTTTGAGCAAACAAATGCCAAGAACACCCTGATAGCTTCCATACGAGCCACTGGTGCAAATGTCTCTTCAAAGTCAATTCCTTCAATTTGTGAATAGCCTTTGCAAACAAGCCTTGCCTTGTTTCTGATAACTTGTCCATCTTCATTCATTTTATTTTTGAATACCCACTTGGTTCTTATTATGTTTTTGTTCTTTGGACAAGGTACCAGCGCCCATGTCTCGTTCTTCTCAATTTGGGACATTTCTTCTTCCATGGCTTTTACCCAATGAGGATCCTTGCTTGTGCAAATGTTTATGGTTCTATCATGGATAGAAGAGCAATAACGTTTCTTTTTGGTGTAATTATCATCCTTTTTCGGGTTTGCATCCCCTCATCTCTATTGCCAATAATCTGCTTTTCTGGATGATATTTCTGGAGAAACTTCATCTTTGAAGGGGTATGAGGTGGTTCTTTTCCTCTTCTTCTTCTTCCTAATCTATTTCTTCTTCTTTAGGTTCTTCTTCTTCAATGAGAGGATCATCTTCATGTTCTTCAATTTCTTTTTCTGGAAGGTCTTCATCAATCTTTACATCATTGCTTTCCACTGTTTTCTTTAGTCGAAAATTGTAGCACTTGTAGGCTTTGCTCCGTGTAGAGTATCCAAGGAATATCCTTTCATCAACCTGAGAATCAAACTTTCCTGGTGAGCCATCATTGATTTTTATGAAGCACTTGCTTCCAAAGATCTTGAAGTACTTTACTGAAGCAGGTCTTCCTTTCCATAATTCATAAGGAGTTTTTTCACAATTTGGTCTTAATTGAGTTTGATTCAAGGTATAGACAACTGTCCCGACTACTTCTCTCCAGAATTTTGGCTGCAAGTCTGCTGCTAATAACATTGTTCTTGCCATTTCTTGAAATGTTCAGTTTCTTCTTTCAACTACCCCATTTTGATGGGGTGTTCTGGCAGCAGAGAATTCTCCTTTAATTCCATGTATATTACAAAACTCATTAAATTCTTTTGATGTGAATTCTCCCCTCTATCTGTTCTGAGGCACTTAATTTTTGAGTCCTTTTCATTTTCTACAAGTGCTTTCAGATTCTTAAAACACTCAAATGTTTTAGATTTATATTTTATAAAATATATCCACATCATTCTAGTATAGTCATCAACAAATAAAACAAAGTACCTTTCTCCTTGGAGTGCCTGATTTCTAGTTGGTCCACATAAATCAGCATGGATGATCTCCAAGGGCTTTGACGTAGAGAGCTCCTTGATCTTGTGGTTGGTTCTGGTTTGCTTTCCATATTGACAGGGACCACATACTCCTTGATTTGGTTTGAATAGCCTTGGGATGTCTCGTACAGCTTTAATCTTGCTGATATTGATCAGATTTTCGAAGCTTGTATGTCCAAGTCACTTGTGCCATAACCAACTTTCATCTGTCTGACTCAGGTAGCATTTATTTTCTTGAATCTTGTTTAGAATATAAATGCTGTCTAGTGTTCTAACCCCTTTCACCACAAGTTCCCCTGAGGAAGAGTTCCTTATTTCACAGTCTTTGGTGCTAAAGACAACATTATGTCCTTGATCATAGATTTGGCTGACACTCAGGAGGTTGTGTTTGAGCCTGTCTACTAGCAGAGCATCTTGAGCTTTTCCTTTTCCATTGATGAGGGTAACAATTCCTTTTCCCGCAATTCTGCTAGGTCCACTTCCAAAGGACACATTTCCTTCCTTTTTGCTCAATGAGACAAACTTCCTTTTGTCCCCTCTCATGTGTCTGGAGCACCCATTATCCTTAAACCAATGATTTTCATTATTTTGAGCATATAGAGCCAGGCCACATTTATCCATGTTGGGATTCTCACTACCTGCTTTTCCTCTTTTGAGTGGGCAGTTTTGTTCATAGTGTCCATTATTGTAGCATAATGAGCAAATCAAATCAAATTTGGTCAAGGGATCAAACGAATTGAAGGTTTTGATTTGTCCCTACCTTTTGGGGCCATATGGTTTGATTATTTGATCCTTTAGCTTTGGTGTTTCACTCTTGCGAGCCATGCAATGTCTGGCTTGACGACCAAAGTTTTTACAATGAAAACAATGTCCAAGAAAGATAGTTTTGCACCTGTTGTAGTAGCCACGGTTTGAGTCAATTTCCTTCCTTGGAATTGCTCCTACTACATTCTTTGGATTTGAGATGGGCCTTTGATGGAACACTGGTTTGTATTTGTTGTGGTATCCATGATTCGAATCCACATTCTTTGGTGTTATTCTCTCTTCATTCTTCGGATCTGGGATGCGCCTTTGATGACATACTTTTTTTTCTTTTGGGTTGTTGGAAAGTGCATCGGCATAGCTTTTTGCACTATTCTTAGTGCTTGATGATTCTCCTTTAAAACCTATTCCAGACTTGTCATGTTGAGGTTTTTGACTTTTCAGGATAGTCTCAAGTATTTGAGAGCTTTTCCAACCCTTTTTAACTTGCTCGAATTCCTTCCTCAGAGATACTATTTCGGCTTCACGTTCTTCGCAAGTCTCTTCTTTTTCTTTTAGCTTTGTTTCCAAGAGATCTTCTCTTCTTCTTGTTTTCTCGTTTTCTACCTTGAGAGAAATGATTTTATTCCGTAATTTCTCATTTTCTTCAATGGCATTTATTAACAGTTCATCAACATTTCCTTCTAGCCCTGAGTCATCTTCATTTGTGAATGCCATGAATAATGTTTCTTGGCTTTCATCATGGTCACTTTCCTCATCTGATTTCTTTTTGACGACTACAAATTCATCCTCATCAGACTCATCTTGCTTAGCGAAGAAGATCTTCTTATTGACCCTTTCTTTTTGTATACCCTTCTTTTAGAATTTCCTTCATCATCACTATCATGTTTATGAGGACATTTTGCACCATAATGACCTATTTTTCCACATTTGAAACAGATAAGAGGGTACTTACCTTTTAGCTTAGATCCTTTCTTCAGCGTTCGTACAAATTGAGCCAATTCGGATTCCACACCGAAGTCATCACTACAATGATTCCTTTCTTTCCCCTTCTTTGATTTTGAGGCCTTGAATGCTGCATATTTGGAGCTAGGGCCACCTTTTCTCATCTCATAGGCAGTGAGGATTCCATGGAGTTCATCCATCTTGAGAGCATCTAGATCCTTTGCTTCTTCTATGGCGCTTATTTTGGAGTCAAATCTGTCTAGAAGAGATCTTAAGACCTTTTGAACAATGGTACTTTCTTCAATCTTTTCGTCCAATCCTTTAAGAGAGTTGACCACTTCAGCTACTCGGAGGAAGTATGATGAAATATCTTCTTCATCTTCCATCTTCAGACTTTCAAATTGCCTTCTATGAGTTTGAAGCTTTGCCTTCTTGACTTTTGAGTCTCCATCGTATAAGCCAACTAGCTTATCCCACATTTCTTTGGCAGAGTTACAATTCATGACTTTTGTAAACTCGGAATCAGTGATTCCACTAGTGATGGAGTTCAAGGCTTTTGCATTTGCAATGTAGGCTTTCCTCTCGTCTTGATCTGTTGGAAGAGTGGTAGGAATTTGGTACTCATTTAGAACGAAATGCCAGACTTCAAGTCCAAGGGACATTAAGTAGTAGGTCATTCTCTTTTTCTAGAAACCAAAGTTGGTGCCATCGAACAGAGGAGGTTTTCCTGACACTTCGTGATTTCTCATCATGACTACGAATCCTTCTTCAAGCTGTTAGGCTAATGTGAAGAAGCCCGCTTTGATACCAATTGTTGGAAATACTGGGGGGGGGGTGAATCAGTGTTTCTTACAACTTTTCTTTTTATCACCAAAACATGTATATATGGAACACAGAAATAGATAGCTGGAATAAATGCTTTAATTAACACAAACAATGCAATGAAATAGATACAATATATAAATAGCTGCAATCAGTTGCCAAGCACCAACTTGGACTTTTGTGAGGCTCCAACCTCCAAAGCACCAACTCTGTTTTGCCAAGGTAATAGTTTTGCACTTAGGAGCACCAACTCCCAAGGATTCCAGTCCTTTTAGTTCTGAGGCTCCAACCCCGTGGGCTCCAACCCTAACCTGGTATAAATTGATTTGCTGTAGTTCTCTGCTCCCAAACCTGCTGAACTTCTGCTTCACTCTTGTTCTCCTGCTTCTCCTGCCTCTGCTGCCACTCACACTTATTATTCGCACCCACTTGTTTTTTCCCGTTTTTGTATTCCCGATGCCTCTGATTGTTCATTTCCACTTTCCACTGGCTCTTCACCTTCTTCAACGCTTGCTTCAGATTCCTCTACGCTGGCTTGTCCTTTGGCTTCCCTCTTCTTCATTGCTTTGGCTTTTCGGTTTCCTCTGCACTGGCTTTTCGGTTGCTGTAGCTTCCTCTGCCTCTTCGTGCTCACTGCTGCGTGTTAAACTGTAATAGAGCCCCTTTTTCTTTTAATGATAATAAGCATACACATGACTTTATTGTTTAACAGAGAGATTGTACCAATCAGGACGGACCCACATGCCACGTCCCAATTGTAATCGCAATCGGCTTTCGTTCAGGCCTCCTGAACTATCAGAACCGTTATCATAAGCCTTTTGGCCTAAAAACCTCGCACAATACAATTATTCTTATACCACAAGTGGTATTTCGGAAGGGGCATAAGCGGGAACTGATATTCAGTAGATGGCTTCCGATTCCACTCGGCAAGCGACACGTAGCAGGGGGAGGAAGAGGATACCGCTTTTCGGGCAGGTATTCATCGAGCTACATGTCCACTCAAAATGTATGTAGACCGTTGGATCCACGAAGGGATGATCAACGGTGGAGGGTCAGATGCACCAGGAATGCAAACTCGCCTTTTTATGGTTGCAAACGTAATACACAGGAATATATGACAAAACGACCAAAACGCTAAAAGGGCGGACTTCAAATTTATTTCGCCCACATTTATAACTTCATTGGGTCCGTTATGTATATCGCAATCGATGCTTTCAGGGGTGCAAGGCCTTAAGCACTTGCGATGTGTCGGACGTGACATAATAATAGACTAAACTGTAATGTTGCATCGGGTCTGCAACATTCATCGCAATCGACGCTTGCAGGAGGACAACCCTTTGGGTATTATTGCGATGGGCGGATGCGACATATCATTAAACCATTGCATAATGTTGCAGCGGGTACGCACATATCGCAATTATATGATATTCATATATATATTGCAAATTTGCATGTTTTTAACACGCCAAGGCTTAAAGCCCAAAAATCTGAAATACACTAAAAAACATGATTTGGAGCACTTTTGGCGGACTTCATTGTTTATGCACCTGAACTTATATGTTCCATTGGGTCCGCAATATATGTCGCTGTCGGAGGTTTGGGGTGATGGCACATAGCCGAACCGCCGATTTCAATATCGCTGATCTTTACATATTTTTCCGCTGCGATAGTGTATTTGCATATATATAAGTTTTTCTGCCTCCGATAGTGTATTTCCACCTTCGATAGTGTATTGGCATATATATAAGTTTTTATGCCTCTATTAGTGTATATAGCTTATATATATGTGTTTGCGCCTCCGATAGTGTATTTGGCCTATATATGTGTTTGCGCCTCCGATAGTGTATTTGTATGCATATACACTATATTGTTCCCGATAGCTCCCGATAGTGTATTCTTTGGCATTCATTGCTCCGATAGCTCTGTTTGCTCTTTGCTCCTCTAATAGCTCTGTTTGCTCTTCTGATGGCTCTGTGTCTTTCTCAGCAATATGTGGTATCACATGATCTTCGACCCTATCCAAAATCATGCACTTTGCTTTAGCCTGAGCCTCCTCGTACTTCTTGAGACGATCAACATCAACCAGAACTCCAATTGTCTTTAAGGCGTAATCCTTGATGCCATTTTAATCCAAAACTGCTAGGATCCTGGCCTTCCAAATGACAAAGTTGGATGCTCCATCCAACCTGTCCTGATCCCTTAGTCCATTAACTGCCATCTTTGCTCAAAAGAATGTTGAACTGGTTCTCTTCTCCCTCTTTCGTTGCTACCCCAGCAAAACTCAGCCCTGGATTTCTTTGGCGCTAGAAATCCTCTAAGGAACAAGCTCCCTTTGAAGTTCGATTTCCTTCATGAAAATCCTTATGCCAACCACTGTCGAACCACTCCTCTCTGATCTCTCTTTGTTGCTGCTCAGCACTGGATCTAGATTTCTTGGCAAGAAATCTTTTGAGGAACTAGTTCCCTCTACTTTGCTTCTGCCCCACTACGTAGTGTTTTGCACCAACAAAATCAACACTCCACCAACAACTCCAGATGAAGTATGCGCTACGCCTCTAGCCCCAACAACCGGAAAAATGAGACTCAATAGTCTCTGCGCTGGCCCAGTAATCACTACGCTGCCCTCTGCAGCAACAACGTCACCCAATCAGGCTAACACAGGGTCTGCATGAGCCTCCCTTGGTGACTGCGTGGGCCTCCCTTGGTGATTGCGTCACCCCTCCTCTGCACTCTCAGCTAGAAATTGCGCTGTCTATCGGGACAATTGTCTTCAGCACAGAGTTTCCTTTATTCTTTCGCTGACGGCTTCAGTCCTCCTTGATCTGCAATTGCTTTGATACCATGTGAAAATTTCTGAATCGAACAAGTTAGAAATCCTACTGCAGTAAACTAATTTGCATTACCTACTTGTGTTCTTCATTTAACAAGTTATTTTCAGAAATATTCGGAAAATATTAACGTAAATACACTGTTGCCTACACCCATATACGGGTCAAGTCCTGAAAAATAAATGAGACAAAGACACAAAGGACACACTTATTTTTGGACCAAACGTCCCTAAAAAAACCAATGCGGGAAAACCGGTGCAACAACTTTGAGGGTTTTTTTTTATTAAGCTGAAGTTCTTAATACAAATGTTGGTTGCCTTCCCGATAAACAAGTGACAGATAAATATAGTGGCGGAAAACTTGAGTGAGTTTTACCTCACTTCACTCGACAGATTTTGGTTGATCTGGCAGCAAAACTGGCTGGCCTCGACTACAACTGCACTGCGCCTTTGCAGTAATTGTGTGGGCCTGCGTGGAGCTCTTTGAGGCTCTGTGTCAGCTCTTCTGCCCACTACGTTAGCTTTCCCCGGCAGGTCCGACACTCTGCGTGGAAGGCAACTCTCTCCCTCTGCGTTGGCCCTTCTGGCTCTGCATCAAGGCTGCGTGGGCCCAGACTGGCCCAACGTTAGCTCTCTTGGCTACTGCGCTACCCCCACAAGCTTCTCTCTACCTCTCTGTCTGTATTCCTAAATTGTCACTGGCCCTCAGCTGCAAGATCTCCCCAATCGATTTCCCTGCTGAGAACTTCTCACCTCATAAAATCGATTTCCTCAATCTCTTTGTGTGTTCTCTCCAACTAACCCCAAGCCTCCCTTTATACTTTTCCTATTGAGAAATCAACGGCTAAGATTAAATTAGATTTGATCTTGGTTTCTTAAAAGCTTCTCACCCATATTTTCATTAATACCCATTAATATTTTAACTTTCGTAAGTTTAGACTTAGGAACCCCATTAAAAATGTTAATTATTTTAATAAAATACAATCTGGGTGGAATTTCACCAAACGATTTCTGGGTCTTGGAGATCTCATGTGTTCTAGCCCCTCCACAAAATTACGGAGCTAGAGCACATCCAATGCTACTCAAAAAAATCAACATCCATTAGATCCTCTGCCATATAGGAAAAGGCGTTTATGGCCTTGTGATACTCTATAAGATGCTGAAAGACATATTGCTCCTAGGGGCACTTTTAGAGAAAGAAAGAAGCCTAGTCAATATCAAAACTATGTTGTTGCTATGAGTTCTATCATACAGAGTGAACCTCAATCATTTGAAGAAGCAAAAAAACACCAAGTATGGAATGATGCCATGACAAAAGAATATGAATCCATTATGCAAAATGATGTATGGGAAGTTGCCCCTAGACCTCAAGGAAAATTAGTTGTGACTTCAAAGTGGTTGTTCAAAATAAAACATGGCATGGATGGCAGTATTGAAAAATATAAAGCAAGGTTTGTGGCTCGAGGATTCTCTCAAAAAGAGGGAATTGATTATGAAGACATCTTTGCTCCTGTTGCTCGCTATACCACCATTCGCTCTATTATTGCTTTAGCTGCTAGTCAAGGGTGGACTCTCCATCAGATGGATGTCAAGACAACTTTTCTCCATGGTGCTCTTCAGAAGGAAGTATATGTTGAACAATCTCAAGGCTTTGAGGTACATAACAAAAGAACTCATGTATGCAGATTGAAGAAATCGCTTTATGGCTTAAAGCAAGCCCCTAGGGCTTAGTATTCTCGCATTGACAACTACTTAGTAATGTTGGGATTCACGAGGAGCGGTATTTATCCAAACCTCCACTTCAAAGTTGTACAAGGTATGCCTTTGATTTTGGTATTATATGTTGATGATCTGTTTTTGACAAGTAATGAACTTCTGATGATTCGGTGTAAGAGGGAGCTTGCCTCTGAATTTGAAATGAAATACCTTTGGATGATGCACTTCTTTTTGGGCCTGGAGGTCTAGCAGAGACCTGGCGAAATTATTCTCTCCCAAGGGAAGTATGTTGTAAAGCTATTGGAAAGGTTTGGAATGGTAGAGTGCAAATCCATGAGCACTCCCATGGAGATGAACTTCAAGAAACTCTGTGGTGATGAAGCTAGACTTGATTTATCTGATCCATATGAGTATTGTCAGTTGCTTGGAGCATTGATGTTCCTAGTGAATACTCGTCCTGATATTTGCTATGCTGTAAACACCTTGAGTCAATTCATGACCAAGCCTTTACATAATCACTGGGTTGTTGCTAAGCACGTGCTTAGATATTTGCATGGGACAATTAATTTCGGTCTTCGATATATTGTTGGCAACATAAAGTTGCATGGTTATTGTGATGCTGATTGGGTAGGCAACATCGTGGATAGAAAAAACACTTCAGGATGTTGTTTCAGTTTGGGATCTGCCATGATCTCTTGGATGAGCAGGAAACAAAAATCAATTGCTCTCAGTTCTGCAAAAGCTGAGTATATTGCTACTAGCTTAGCTAGTTGTGAAGCTGTCTGGTTAAGAAAACTATTTGGAGAGTTATTTGAGCAAGTCCTAGATACTACAATGATATTCTGTGATAATTTGAGTGGAATCCGATTATCTGAGAATCCCGTATTTCATGATAGATCCAAGCACATTGTAATCAGATATCATTTCATTTGAGACACGATACAGAGAGGAGCAATGAGGCTCCAACATATTCAGACCGATGAGCAGATTGCTGATACACTTACCAAAGCACTACCAAAGAAGAAATTTCTTGTCTTCAGAGATGTGCTTGGATTAAGGGATGTACCTCTTCTAGGTTCGAGACTCGGTTGATCAAGAACACTGGGATGTGTGCTCTTCCCCCTGGTTGAGCTCCCAAGGATGAGGAATTGAGCTAGTGAGCTCATGGGTATGAGGAACCTCCAATCAAGAGTATGCTCCAGCCATGCATCTTGTTTCCCACCCATCTAGCCAATGGGTGCTGGCTACTTGAGATCGAATTTCCAGTCATGGTAAGTTGTATCTCGCTCAAGTTTGAAGATGTTGGTGTTCTTGAACAACATGGATTCTTAGCCTTTGAGCTGAGCTATTGTGTATTCTTAGCCTTTGAGCTGAGCTATTGTGGATTCTTGGCCTATGTGCTAAGCTATTATGGTTTCTTAGTCTTATTGACTGAGCAATATTCATTCCTGGTGGTAGCATGAGTCTCCCCGATGTTATTTGTTCTAGGTTGTAGCATGTGACTTCTTGATGCCGGCTGGAAGCATTTGGCTCCCTGATCATTATTTGGACCAGGTTGAAGCTTGAGACTCCCAGGTAGAGGATTCTTAGCCTTGATTTGGCCGAACTTGGATTTAGGGTGGTAGCAGTAACTCCCCTGCCATGAGTATTCTTCTTTAGATTCGAGAATGTTCAGCATGAGTCATGATGATTTGACAGGTACAACAATTTTGGCTTTATTGATGGAAATTCCTCCCTAGTTGAGAGGGAGTGTTGAATTTTTGAGCAACTAGGGAGAAATTTCCCTAGAAATCACTTTATGTGGTTAACCCCTTTCACCCTTGAAGCGAATTATTTCTCAAGAGCAAATTATTTTTCATAAGAGCAAAAGTTATTTCAAAAATATTTTATAAAGCAATTAGACATGTGCAAAATAAAATCACTTAAGTTATCTAATTCGAATGGATCACTCTAGGAGCTTCCAAAACACTTAATTCGAGGAAGGGATTTTGCCTCAAAGATTTCTATATATTGAAGAGAAGCCTTCATTTGCAACACATTGAGTTCTCTCTCTCTCTCGCTTTGGTGATCTAGCTCTCGCATTGATGATTAAGCCCTTGCATCAATAATTTATCTCTCTTATTATAAGTAGCAGATCTATTGCATATTTGCAGATCCCTTATCATCATTGGCAGATCCTTTATTATCAGTAGTAGATCTCTTATTATCAGTAACAGATCTATTGCAGATTTGCAGATCTCTTATCAGTAGCAGTTTTATTGCATATTTGCAAATCTCTTATTATCAGTAGCAGATCTATTACAGATTTGCAGATCCATGATCATCATTGGCAAATCTATTGTTTGGTAGACCTATTATCTGGCAGATGTATTGATAGATCTCAGAACTCTCGTTCAGCTCTCGCACTAGTGGTTTACTATGTCACATGGTTCGTTGAACTTTAATCTTGAGGTTCGAATTTTGGCGAACATTAATTTCTCATAGCCATTGACCAAGTCTATAGATCAAAACTCATAACTTCATGTCACAACTCAAGCTTGTAATTTATGCTCGCAGTTTCCATTTCTGTGATATTTTTGATGTATACTGATGTCGATTTTTTACTATTTTATCCTATAACTCATTTTAAATTAATATATATATATATATAGACGAACCTAATGGCAAACCTCATTCGAACCTCATCAAAAATTCGAATTCAAACCGAACCTACTCATTGTCGAACCTGAACTTGAACCTGAACCATGTGACATTGGTGGTTTCTGCTTTTGTTATTTGCTGTTGTTAATGCTCTTGCTCCAAAGAAGTATTATTGCAGTTGGTATTTCTCTCACACTAGAAGTATTTAGCTCTTGTATTGATCTTGCTCCAGAGATATTCTATTCTTGATATTGCTTTCGCACCAGAGTTTGATTGCTGGTATATTGCCCTTGCTTCAGTAGCATTCTGATCTTGCATTTGGAGAATATTGCTCTCAGTATTTAGCTCTCGTACTTGTGCACTTTGTTCATGCACTTGTGTCTACTGCTCTTGTTTTGGAAGCCTTTGGAGGCTTGCAGTGGTATTTTGTAGCTGTCATATTAAAAAGGGTTGTTACTGCTGTTATTTGTAAAAGGGGTTTTGTATTCTGATTATGTATCTCTGCTAAATATTTGAAGACGATCTAATAGAAGAACATTTTAAAAAGGGTTTTCTCCCATAGTGGGGTTTTCCCCTAGTCTTGGACCAAATCCTGTGTCTTGCTGTTCATTGACTGTCTTCTATGGTTTATGATCTCAGAAATTAAATTTTAAATCTGCAAAATTTAACACCTATTATATAGAATCTCTAACCACTTTCCACGGAGATGAGTTCCTGTTCATCTCTTATCCTCTTTTGATGAGCTCAATCTGCAACAAACTGCTTGACCTTCTTCAAATTTGCCTCAAACTGGATACCAGCTGATTCTCTTTATAAGGAAGCCGCCTTTCTTTCACTAGATTGATAAACCCTTCAACAAAGATGAGTTCTTGTTCATCCCTTACCCTCTCTTGATGAGCCCAATCTGCAACAAATTGTACAAGCTGATTCTTTTTGTGAACCATTCTAAGGGACCCACTTTTCTTTCACCAGATTGATAAACTCTTTCAACTCCAGCAAGGCGGAGTTGAATTTAAAAGGACTGGGGGCCTTTCTCCCTGCCTGTACCATCTCCAAAAAGAGTAGCAAATGAATAGAATCTTACCCCACACCTATTCATTACACAATCCTAGTCTGATCATCAACTATAGACACTCAGAAGAAACTGATCTATTCTCTTTGGCAATTCTTCCATCCCCTACTTTCACATTTCTACAGGCAGGAGATAATTTATTATTTAACAGGTTCCACATCTATTAGACCCACATCTTCCATCATCTTCAAAAATTACTC
This sequence comes from Pinus tabuliformis, assembly GCA_031772625.1. Lineage (NCBI taxonomy): Eukaryota > Viridiplantae > Streptophyta > Pinopsida > Pinales > Pinaceae > Pinus > Pinus tabuliformis. The sequence continues at coordinate 216,841,050 of CM062820.1, read as the reverse complement.
TGATAAGGGATCTGGGTGTGTAGCATAACCCCATATCTCAGTTCTGCTCAATAAAAATTTTAGGTCCCCTCCGAGTATGAAATTTCTTTGTTTTGTTAGGTCCACTGCAAAAATTCTTTCCCAATATACCACTCTTTGATCGCATGGCTCATAAATATTCAACACAGGAAACTCCTTTCATGTTCTGTGAATATAAAACAACACCTAAACCTGAATCAAAAGGTATAATATTAAAACAGTTCATAACATTATTTTCTATCCAGTATCTGGCCCCCAAGAACCACCCACAGAATCAATAGAGATAAATTCCCAATCCTCAACAATTTTCTTAAATCCCCAATCAATTTAGGATCCCCCAATAGTTTCTTGAAACAAAAGGAGGCTTGTGGAATTCCACAAGTCCTTTTAGGGTTTGTTTTTAGGAGGCACTAACCAGCCCTTGGATATTCAAGGGCACACAGATCATATCCACCCTTCTCGAGGGTTTGTTCTGCTCTAAGGACCCCCTTAAGAGATTTCTGCTTTTCTGACTTGATTTCCTTTCTAGACTTTGCTTGTGCAATGGACAAGTGAGATTTTTTTGCTCTCCAGGCCTTAAAATCTCTCTACAGTCTCCCTTCCCCAAGTTACCTTTAGTCCCAGGCTCTAAGGACCCTGAAAAATCCAATGATCATTAATTAATAGTACAACTTTTAAATTGCTAGTACAACTATCATTCAATGTGCATGGTACAATTATTATCAATGTATAGCACAACTGTTATTCAGTGTCTAACACAGCGATTGATTAATGCTTTGCGTTGCTGTTTAATGAGAAAAATAACTATTACTATTTCATTCTATGTTTAATGTTGTCGTTATCTTACATTGAACTCTTCTGTAAGATTGAAATTTGTCTTGACCACTGGGAGGCTTGTTTTCTCAAATCAGCCTTGATTCTCTTGCAAGGGATCATAATTTATAATTAAATTCTTTTATTTTGTATTTTCCTTCTTACTGAAATAAAGTGAGATTTGATTGTACCCTTTCCCCTAAGTTTGAAAGGTCTTTTGAATTTTGATGCATTCGAAACTCGAATTTTCAATTGCTAACGCTGCCCAAATCTATGGTTTCGAACTTTGAAAATACTGGAACTTTTAAATCCTTTTTAATTGTTTATATTTTGATTCATTAATATAAAATTTTGACTCATGAAATGACTGTTGATTGAATTGTCTTACGACATCAGTAATCACAATATTTTATGTTTTAATATTTTATAGTTTCTCAATTTTGTTTATGAAATTTCTACATATATTTTATGTTTTAATATTTAATAGTTTCTCAATTTTGTTTATCATATATATATATATATATATATCAATATATATATATATATATATATCACACCCTGTACCCCAATGAATGTTGATTTGAAAAAATCATACCTGCATGTTAACCTTGGCAATAGCCAAACATTTATCTCAATTCAGTTTATTACATTCATCCTGTAACCTTTTCTTTCTCCGATAGCATAACTAAAAAAGACTGCTAGCTCATAAGTTCTAACTCTGTTTCTAAGCTTACAATTTTATTTATACATGCCGATAGTTTGCCTTGGTTGGCTTTTGAAGGGTTCCTTGCGCCTGGACCTGGAAACATCTGATATTCTCTCATTTCTGTTGGGATTCAGTATTTGGTGTGGACTTACATTTACAAATACAAAATTTTAAGGTTAAGGTGTTGCACATAAATCCTAGATGAGTCTTCATATACCTGCTCATTCTTCTTCCTTTTAGACATGATACTCGCAACATCTTGACATGGAAACATTTTGCCTGCTTATCCTTCTCTTTTAGACATGGTGCTCACAACATCTTGACATACAAACAATTTGCTACTTGCAGTTTACTTTAGTTCTATTGGGCCTTTATGACCTCACAAATTCTTACTTCCAGATGACACATCTGGAAAATGAAACTGCATCAATGTTGTCAAATAAGCTAAAACTGTGACTCTTAGCAATGTACATATGTGTAAGGTATCTCCAGCTTGAGCCTGAAGGCCATCTCCACCAATAGTATTGAAAGCTGAGTATCCTAGCACTGAGTGGGTTCTCTAGTCCTGGAATCTCCGGCCACAGTCTATTATTTTCACAGGCTAGCTTGTAAATCTAAGAAACGAGGACCTGTTTGTTGTTCTGTGGCCCAAGTCCTGGCTTTAAAGCAATTCAATTGCTAAAGTGTGAAGTATGTGTGTGTGCTATTGATAGTATTTTATGTTCTGGCTATTTGTATTATATGATATTTTCCATGCATTTAAAAGAGAATTAACTATCACATGAAACTAGCCTTTCGGCCTAGTCCATAACCTTATGTTTGAGTTTGTCTGTCAACGCATGTTATCTTTTCTACCTCCTCCATGTAAAAGAGAAGATTGCACATAATAATTGCTGTACTCTTTCTTTTTTAGGTTTTTCAAATGCCGATCTTTGCATAAAAGCTTCTGAGTTGTGTTTGGCAATGTTTCTGACAAGCTGTGCTGCGAGTTTAATATATTTCTATTCAACAGATTTAAGTGTATTGCTCTTTTGCAGGTTGCCTGAAAATGATCTGAGAAAAGTTGCACTTCATTGTGTTCCAAGTGTTGAAAAGAAGGTTGTCGATGCTGCAAACATTTTACGCTCTTTCTACAGTACAGAAGACATTGTAAGTTAGTTCTGTACTATATTTTTTCGCTGAGTATCTGTCTCGTTTTGTATTTGTAATATTATTGCTCGAATTACTCTTTTTTGATACTTTATCACATTATTTTTTTAATTTACTTGAATGGTTTCTTTTTGTTTGTGCACCTGATTATGCTAGTGTACTGTCACATCAAATTTTCATCATTGATTCTGATTCTGCATTTGAATATGTTTAGGCTTCTCGCCCTAGTGACGTGGAGGATACAAGGGAATTGACATCGGAAGATGTTGTCAGATTGCTCTGTGCATATGGTTTGAATGCTGAGAAAAGTGAGCCACCCATTCCAGATGAGATAAAACAATCTGTTGTTAGATTGCTGAAGGAATTTGTTGATGTCAGTGCCAGCTCTGTGAATGATGGTTAGGGTCCTTTACTGCAAAGTAAACAGTCTAGGGTTGAAATCTTTATGTAAAGTGTAATCGTTACTGAAGTATTCAGCAAGAGGTTACAGAAAACAAGTTATAGTTGAATTATTTTTTATTTGAACTCAATTGGCTTTTTAATGCAAGAGAAAATGACACGTGACTTTTAAAGAAATTGGAGGCTTTAACAAAAATGGTTTGTTAAGGTTGGCATGGTGCTTACGGGAACATGTTCTTTTATAAAGAAAGATTTATAAATTTCATGTTGCAACATTACTGCCGATGTATTGCAGCATGTTATTTGCAAAGGGTAAAGCTAGGAAAGTTAAAACTGCTCTCTATAGCCCTGTTTGTGTTTAGATGAATGTTACAAGTATAGATATGGTGTCAGGGACTGCCAAAGTTTCCTTTGAAGTGACAGAGGGCACAACATCAGCTTTATTATGGACTATGTTGTCATATGGACAAGGTTGGTAGTATCAGATTTTGTACCTGTTGCTCAGGTAGTGATTCTCTCAGTAAGGTGCAGCAGAGAAAATGGTGGAGATGGGTGCCTTAAGCCTTTCCTTACAGCAGTGATGAACAGGTTCAATGATGGCCCAGGTGCCAATGATATAGATGGCTGTTTGGTAGAGGGTGCATGCATGTTGAAGCAATTCATTACCTTCAGTTAAATCATGTTTAGACGTTTTATATTTGGTTAGAGTTTTCCTATTTTTTGAATTTGCTTTTGTTACTCTTAGCATGCATGATTTATTGTAAGTAGAGGGTCAGATCCCTAGACTGTGGGGGTGCTCCTGCATAATAAGACTCTAGTTTAGGTAGATGGCACAAATCTTGAGGGGATGCATTCTTGCATATCATAGCTCATCTTACAGTGCAAGGGCACCTCACTTGGCACACTTATCCATGTGAGGGGAGGGTGCACTAGATGATGTGACTAGGGTCAGGGTTTCACCAAGTGACATTGGGTGCTTTATGTCTATGACCAGATACGTTGGATCTTCTCTCTTCTTCCTATACTAGAAAGGAGATGTAGGGCACAACATTGGTTTGGTTGGCAAGTTTTTGGTTTTCAGCTGCTGCAGTGTGTTTCTTTTTTTAGTATTCAATAGAACATAGATGTGATTGAAAGTTCAGATCTGTGTATTGATGTTTGAATTACTGACAGTATGTGTTTGTAGATTAATGTACTCTAACAGTAGCTATTTTGATTGAAGCTTTCAATTTATAAGCTACCTATGTTTAGGGAAATCTTATTGACTGCAAATCTGCTTAGCATTTTTTGAAGTTAACATGGTATCAGAACACATTTATGGAAATCTTCAAGATTTCGTGTATGGAGAGATTAGTTGCCTATGAGAGGGATTTGTTGGAGGGTTTCAGCGGGTGCGGTACCTGAGCTTTAGTGATTGAAGTAGATTTGTGATAGTGATTGGCACTTGGACTTGTGAAGAGTTGTTGGATGTGATGCCCTAGTTGGTTCAAGGATGGAGTGTTGTTTTTGTGCCTAAAAAGGTGATCCTACATTTCTAAGAGGTTCCATATTTGATTTAGTGTTGGCGGATATAATTTTTGAGTTTTGTTTGTAGAGCTACAATGATGACTAGTCACAACCTATATTAGTGTCAAATGTTAGAGGGTGCTTCGAACTTTGTAGCATGGAGCTACAGACTTGAAAGTTGAGATGCTATTATAGGAAGTAGATACATGGAGTTTTATGGAGACGACTTGATCCCTCACATCATCAAGAAGACAATAAAATATATGTATTAAATGTGAACATCTCCTATAGCATGCTTTTGAAAAACAAGCTCACCATCACTTGCATGAACAATATTGATACCGTGATGAGCTGCATGATGAAGATCACTAAGTTGAAACTTAAGATCACAACCATAGAGGCGAGGTTGAGAAGGGTGAGTTAGTTTGGTAGCTCTAAATGGATTCTCGTAATCTTGGAAACCATTTGTTTGGGGTGTATGTGCTTGTGACAAGTTGCTTGCTTTTGAGAAAACATGAGATGACATTGTCCAAGAGGAGACAATGTTAGAGATAGTGGTAGTTTGAGGCAAGGAAGCTTGACACCTAGTCCTCATTAGCAAGGTGAGGAGAGGAAGCAAGAAAAGAGGATTTAGGAAGGGTCACTATAACAAAAAGGAAGACCAAGACTTTTTGAACTAGGGGAAGAAAGATTTAACCCATATAAAGTGCTTCAAGTGTAATAAGAATGGCCATTATAGTTCTTAGTGTCCCAAGAAGAAGGGGAAGAGTAAGCAATGGCAATGGAAGTAGTTTGTTGGCAGTGTAGAAGCTTGAATATGAGTAAATGAGCACGCATATAGATTGGAGACAACCTTCTCCATGGTATCATGCCTTTCCATGAACACCATTTTCGGTGTTAGATAGTTTGTGCATATGGAGCTTCTAGACACTCGACAACTAATGGATCAACCTTATTTCAACTAGAAGAATGAGATTCCAACATGTAGGTGGAGCTTGGTGATGATGCCAATGTAACACACCCAACCCCCTAAAGTTGTATTCGGGTTGTGAGGCATAGCTAGACTTGACCTTCAAGGTTTATTATGAAGATGGGGTTATCAAATCTCCTCTTTCTTTTGTCACCTCAAATCACATTTCTGATACTGCCATCATTTTCTTCCTGTCACGAGCTTTCCGATGATATAAATTTCATTTCATTTTGAGCTCTGACCACAAAGTTACGCCCATTTGAACATTTATCCCCTAAGGGCCACATCAACACTCATATAGGCCACATGGTTGACACGTGGCAGCCCTCGACCATGTGCTACTCTTGCACTAGTCCATGTTTGTTGATAGTTTGTTATACCGGAGCCCTGCCAGATCGATATTTTTATAAAAAGTGCATTTCCAACTCTCCGGTGTTTTGGTATCCTGATATATTTCAAGATTATTTGATAACTAACATCGTTTTATATATGGTAATAGATAGATATTGAGATATTGAGATATGGAAGATTTTCTATAGTTACAATCTTCACGAAACCTCGATATCTCAATATGTTGGTATGACAGCTCAACATGCTACCTCATTCTTTGATGCCTAATCATTATCTAACATGTAGCAGATGCTGACATGTCTTATGACACGTGACAATTGTTGATGTGTTTTCTGCTACGTGTCACTCATATTTAGATACTTGGCATGCCAAAAATGTTGAACACCACACCATCCCTTGTGACATCATTCTTCAAAATTTTCAGTGCTCCACATTTTCATGGCCATACATAATTACATGGGCTGATACAGAACATTCAGGAAGAGGTAAGGCAGCTGAAGTTGAAGGCAAAGCAAGATTCAGAATTCAGATCCACATTCTGAAACTCCAAGATCTATCAAAGTGAGGGATCTACAATCATGTTACCTCAGTCAAACAACAGGTCCTCAAGGATAAGGCAAGCAGATCTCAGGTTCCCTAGCAGTCAAGTGTAATCAAGCTTCCTCAAGCTACTTCAAGGCAGCAATCTACTATCAAACTTCAAGGATCACTACATCAGGTAAGTATCTTATTGATTTGAGCAAGTCTAATCTTGAAAAGGATGTCTTCTTGCAACGAAAGCAATAAGTTAGTTGGGGTTGCCAACTTCCTTGCTTGGAAGAAGAGGACTGATCTCTCTTTGAAAGAACAAGAAGTTATTGACTATGTACAAAAGAAAATTGTTGCTCCTTCTGACAGTCAAGAACTAGCCGAGCATAACAAGAATGAAGTAAGAGCTCAAAAGATTCTCATAGAATCTATCAAGGACCCTCTGATTCCTTATGTAGCCAAACTTGAAACAGCCAAAGAGATCTATGACAAACTGATAGATTTATTCTCCATCAGCACCGCAGGAGAAGGGATCTCTCTGAGGAACAAATTATACAAAATGAAGATCAGCAAAGAAGAAGGTATAACTTCATATTTCATGAGGGTCTCTGAAATAAGAGATCAGTTGTAGGAACGAGGAGAAATCATGTTTGATCAAGAGATGACCACGATAGTGTTGAATGCATTACCTGAGGAGTGGGGAAACTTTACAGCAAGCATATTGGCCAAGAAGGAAGCATCCTCGTTCAATCATCTATGGGCAATATGCAAAGTGGAAGAAGCACGATTAAAGGTCAAGGAAGATATTGCAGTTGGATCCAAAGAGCAAGCATTCGCTGCCAGGTTTAAAAGAAAAGGGAAGTTCAGAAAGTTTGAAAGATCTAGCCACCAACAACATCCCAAGAAAGACATGTCAAAGATCCAATGCTTTGAATGTCACAAATATGGACACTACCGAAGAGATTGTCCCAAGTGAAAGAAGACTGGCAAGAGGAAGTATGAAGCAGCTCATGTGGCTCAGGAAACAAAAGACAATGAAAAGAAGCCGAAGAAGGAGCCTGAGGATCTTTACTATGATTAAAAAGATCACCTCGTGCTTTTTCTTTCATAGGTCTTAGTTAGCATAACATGTTGTGAGTCATGAACATTCTTATGTGTTGTTTAAATATCTCTTTTAGAGAATGAACTAATTATGGATTTGGTAACATCCATTGATGAACTATTGATGAATGAGGATATGTTGAATCCTCTGGAAATATTGTTAATGGTTATGATTAATGTACATTGTATTTCTTTATGTAAGGATTCTAGGTAGAAATGAAATTGTTATGTGTAGGAAATTCTAAGATGAGAACATCTTGGTTCTCCGAATCTTTGAAGAATTTCTACAAGCAAATATCCTCTGTAAAGAATCCAGGTCAATGGTACTTATCAACTACACTGCAGGTCAAAGATCCCTCAAGAAGTCTGCTGCAAGAATCATGATATGATTCAAGACAAATGAGGTATGTATATTTTGTTTGATATTATAATATCATGTCACATGGTTGCAAGTAGCATGATCAAGATCTCCTCCTATGAAAGGTTTAAAGATGAAATCAACATAATATGTCTTCATAATAAGGCATGAGGTAGTTGGTGATCATTGAAGAACTATGAGAGTTCCTGGGAATGAAAGGCACGAGGATGAAAGAGATCATGAGACATGCAACCATGACGAAGGCAGTCAACATCTAGAGGATCAGGAATACTTGACCAAGAAATCTCCCGGAATGATGTGAAGACTTTGATGGAACTCTGAAAAGATGAGGACCCTTGATGACAGATATCATCGGGAGATGTGTCAGCATGAATGCAGGATGATTGATGCCTACCAAAAGATGTCACTGGAAGAAGGCCATCACCAAAAGGTAATTTGTGATTTGTTTTTGGTGTCTGACCTCTTGGAAAAGTCTAGATATGTGTGCAAGATCAAGGAAAGGGGAGTTGTAAAAGATGTCACAACTATGTACCTTGTGATCCAGAGCAATCACTGTCGAAGAAAAGTGAACACAACTGAGCTTATGAAGGAAGCCCCAGATGTAAAGTCAAGGATGATACTTTTCGGGAAATGACATGACGAAGGAAAGTGACAGATGGTTGAGCCCCACATATGAAGGAATTGATGACATCGAAGTCTTAAATCGTCAATCAACTAGAAGACCCTATAAAGCACCGATGATAGAGTCCTTGGATAAGAGGGAGCTGTGGGAAGTTCCTATGAGCAAAGGACCTCGAGCAAGTTTCTAAGTAAAGAGAAACTTGGAATTCGTCCCTGATTAAGAGGGAGAGTTAGACATTACATTCTTGTCTTCAGTCTGGAAGAAAGAATGGAGGATTGTGTAATCATTTGGCATACGACACTTTTTGAGGATGTGGTACGGCATCCAAGACAAGAGTGGGCAAGAGGATCGATATTCTTGAGGGCTGGAAACCCAAGATGAGAATAGTCCTAGTAGGGCATACTCGAAGAACACCTAGGTGGGTATGACCCTAAGAGAGACAATGATGATGTGTGTCTATCAGTCATTGTTCTCACCAACATTGTGTGCTCTGATCTAAGTGAGAGATAAAGCTGTTAGTCAAGGCCTTGCTAAATGGAAACAATGTTGGTTGAAATTATGCTATAACAGATGGATTGCGAATCCGATCTTCTTATGAGAATTCTTCTGTGAACTTGAAAAATTGTCCAAGGTCCATGTATGTATGACTACCTCCTTAGTTAAGAGGGAGTGTTGAAGAAAGTGTAACTAGGATCGGTCTTCATAATGACACAAACCAATGTAAATGATGTAATTTATATCTAGCAAATTTTTGTGTATTTGAATCATGGGTTTCATGATCAAAATATTTGTTTTAGTAGCTCTCATTATGAGCTATAGGCTAGGTGTTAGGTTGTGTCATTTATGTAAATGTATACACTTCAAAAATTTACAAGCATGACTCCAAGATCAAGGGCAAAATCGTATGGCAAAACTCCTTCAAAGGCAAGATCAAAAGAGCTACGAAATAATCCCTCCAAACGAATGCAAAAAATTAATGTATTTTCGGGAGATATATATATATTTATATATGAATGTTCACATCAGATTTATACCATGTTCACGTCGGCTTAAAGTGATGACATGTCGGCTTAATGAACAACCCTCATACGTTATAAATGTAGCCCTCTCCTCTCCATTCGAATACACCATCTCATCACTTTTTTTGGGTCTCATTCCATGCGAAGGTTACTGTTCGTAGATGCGAGGATAAGGAGAAGAGAGGAGCCATAGTCATGACTGTCCATAGTCGTAGTCAAAGCCACAGAAGTCTGCCACATGTACGAAGTTAGGGGCATCATCGAATCTACCCTTATCACCAAGGAAATATCTCGCTTTGGGTCTATTTTGAAAGCGAATTTGTGAGAAGTTTGGCTAGTGGAGCGAAGTTTTCGAGGAGCTAGAAGAGCCCTATATCCTACACATGCGAAGAAGCAGGTCGTATTTAACGCTGCATTACAGTCCTCAAGTATCTTCATGTAAAGGGTCTGCGTAAAGCATAAAAGAGCTCGGTCATACATCAAGGAGAAGATAAGAAGATATCAAGGTTAAGGAGGACGATATAAGTGATGGTAGCCCTCTCACACGTGCTTCAGATTAGCAGCTAGGGCTGCAGTGATCAGTTTATTGAATCATCTCATGAAGGTCTCAAGTTCTCATGATTTGACAAGGATGCCACCCTATGTAAGTGAAGGCTAGGAGAAAGCAAGAAGAAAGAAGGAAGCTAATCTTATCATCTAAAGGTTGCATATTTGATCTATGGTGCAGCAAGTCAGAGGCAACAACAACATAAGATTCTAGCCTTGATCTTGGAGTCACTTGGTCTCAAGGGTCTTTGTATTGGTCCTGGAAATTTTTATCAAGAGAAGAAACTATAAGAAGAATTACCGTGGGTTTTCCTCTCAGGTTTGGAGAGGTTTTGCCCTGGCTGTTGCCTATATCTTCAAGGGCTCCAGTATTTTCAGTGATGATCTTTGTGGTGCAGTGAAGATAATGATCTCAACATTGACATGAAGAGGATTGATGGCTTGGTCTTGGAGATGCAGATTGTGTCAAGGGTCATGGTCTTGGTATTCGTCAATGGAATCTCTATAAGAAGAATTTACGCATGGGTTTTCCTCTCCAAGAGGGAGAGGTTTTGGCCCTGGCAGAAAGCCAATCACTTGTGTTCTTGTCTCTTGTTTTTTTTATAGCAGTTTTGATGAAGTTAACAAACACATGCTAATAATGAAGTAAAGATAAATTGTTTAAATACTTCACAAATTGTTATCATGTAACGAAGAATCACATTGATATGCATGCCCTAAGATTCTTCAACAAGCTCAACATGCTACCTCATTCTTTGATGCCTAATCATTATCTAACATGTGGCAGACGCTGACATGTCTTATGACAAGTGGTTGATGTGTTTTCTGCTACGTGTCACTCATATTTAGATACCTGGCATGCCAAAAATGTTGAACACCATGCCATCCTTTGTGACATCATTCTTCAAAATTTTCAGTGCTCCAGTGTCTAGTACCATTAACATGCTCGATAAACAGAGACATTACCATCAAGTAAAGTTCGTCAACCTGAACATAACCATACCAGAGTTTTGTTGTAACAATCTTTCGATATGTTGACTACTCGGTATTCCAGTGTGTTGACTCTCTTGTGGTGTCAAGTAACGGCTCCCTTGTGGTGTCAAGTAACAAAGATTTATCCATCAAGTGAAGTCCGTCACAATGGGATGGAAAATAAAGTGTGTTTTATTGAAACTTAGGTGTTTCGATATTTTGGTAAGCCCCCTTCTGATTGGCTCTTGGTCATGGCTCTTGTCGAGCCATGTGACCAGGGGTTGAGTCTAAGATTTCCAAACTCCAATTTTGAAGGAGTAAATCCTTGATTTTTTACCAAATCCTCAGAGTTCTAAACCGCCTCTAGAGGACCGAAACTAGCTCTTCAAGTCAACAATCCTACCCAAGCACTTTTGAAGCCTTCTCACCTTCTCACCTACATGAGAGGGATATACCCACATGTTGGCTTATCTTTGGAGACATAAGGAGCCTTAAGCTCATACCAACATACAAGTCTCCCTTCACTGTTTCAGTTCTTGAACTACTACTATGACATTCAGTCTCTACAACCATGACCAACATCTTAGTTCACACATTCATAACACATCCAGACCACACATAACCTTTGGGAAGGCTACCTTTGCATACAACAAATCATTCATAAAATGTGAAACTAATCAACATTTAAGAAAGCTATGCAAGGCACTTAGCTCATTGCTCATACATATTTAACAAAGTGATACCATAGCTTTAACCTTATCATTACATTTGCACATAGTAATCTAGCACATCAATAAGCATGGTATTTTAAGAAGTAGTTGCATTTCATTGACGTAAAGGTAAATTAAACTTATCTGGTTCAATTAAACTTGTTGGAAGTTGAAGAAGGGACATCCACTCTCCACCCGACCGTAGGCACAACTACAACTGCATATTTCTTGCAACTAGTCACTAGATTGGATGTCTAAAGGTTGCTTCATTCAGGGAATTTCGACAAGGGTTCAACTTAGGGTATAGAGTATGAAGATCATTCTCTTTCACTTGTAGGAAACATGAATGCTACCTCTCAATCACTGAGTCTGGGCTAATCACACAACAAAATATGGCTATTGAAGGCTTTCACAACATAAGGAAATCCTTTCACCACTTCCTATAATCCTTTAATGATTCTCCTTCTCTTCAGTGCTTCACGTGCATAATATAATCGTGCAGGCAAGTTCCTCTTGGTCTACCCAACTCGATTTGAGTGCTTCCTCACTGGTTTCCTCAACTAACATAATTCAAGCATGGATCCTCTCATAGGGCTGTCCTGATTCAGGGGATTGTTTTGTCTCCCTTCGTCCAAGTCACTCTCTCATAGTCCCTGTTGTCAAATTTCCAAACACGACTTCACAAGTTGCCTCCCACGCAATAGGTTGTAGTTCACTTTCAAGCGGTGCTCCCTCAGATGGCAATTTGTGACACTTTTTTTTTGTCTCCATGTCTCCCATGGCTAACCTCCTCTCTTCTTCTCATGAGCGTTGCCTCTCGTATGAGAGTTCTAGGGTCTCTCCTAGGGACATAGAATCAACTATGACTTGCCATATGGTATGTAGCCCATGCTTGGGGTAGGTCGGTACCTCCTCACCCCATCTCTCTCACAATGGCTTGGCAATTAAGTAGTTCTACTAGAACATCAAGGGTCAGAACATTAATTTTAGTAAGGATAGGAAACTTTCGAATGCCCCTTACAAGCTTCCTCAAGTAAGCTATATTTTTAGACATTGGGATTTGTATTGGCTTCACTCTTCTTCAATACTTGCCAATAAATTTAATAAAAATGCATATTACGTTTGTTCCAGGTCCTTTTTGACCCATTTACATTTACTTGCTCCTATGGCTATTATTAGCATAATTAATGGCAATTACAATATCTATGGGGGATTAAAGATTGGGGTTGTTACAACCATTAGCTCAATGATTAGGATGGGTTCTATCTCATTTTGCATGCTAGTAGGGAAGGTTCTTGAGTTACATGAGGGATTGCATGTTATAAGTTTCACCAGGAATCTTATTTCAGTTTCTTTTCTAACATTTCTTAAGTGTATAGATGAGTTTGATAATCAACAAGTAATCATCAAAAAATGTTCCCCTGATCCTAGTTAAGTTTTGGCTAGAGGAGTGTGTGAAGGAAACCTTTACAAGTTGCTACTAGATCCAATGAAGAATGGAGTTTTGTTGCATAATAGTGGTGATTTGTGTGAGCTTTGACATAGAGGATTAGGTCACTTGCACCATGAAGCTTTGCCTCCTTTTGTAGAACATGGTGTTGGCACTACTACATTTGAAGGTAGAGAGGACATGATTGTGCAAGGGATGTGTCCATGACAAGCATTCCAGACAACTTTCCCAAGCATTGATCACATATTGAAAGGGATTCTTGATTGAGTATTGTCGCTGCAAAATCTAGTAGGCCTTGTGAGGGGATTTATAAGGCAAGGGCTAGACCCTGCAATAACAACAAGGGAGATTGCCACTATCACCCCAAAAACATTCCTCCTGCTTTTTAGTGGAATTTCAAAAGGGAGGCTTCCCAATATTCACCTATAAGGTTATTCTAAGTTTAGAGCTCAAAATAATGAAATTGTAGACTAGGCGAAGACACTCTGTTATGGACAAGGCTCAATTTTTCTTGTTAAGGGAGTAATGTATCATACACCTAGATAAGACAAATGTCTTTATAAGCTAGATGTTGACTCATGAATGACTCACCCCTAAAAAAAATGTGCAAGCCATTGCAATCTTACACTTTTAAAAATTTGATATAATAAAAAACTTTCAAGTAGGTGGGGTTCCTGTAGGAAATAAGGAGGTGTCAACGCTAAGATTTGTTTAAATTTCATAACTGCATAATCGTTGTGGTTATTATGACGTGCTATGACTTATGACATCCATGACAAAGAATTGACAAGAAATCAGATTTGATATATTAATCTCTTTGTTGGTCTCCTCTGAAAGAATATTGTTGTAAATATGTGGAAACAATTGTCTTGGGAATTTTCATCAAGGCTCAAATTCACACAAGTAATTTATTTCCATATCACCAACACATAGTAAATCTTGGTTTGACATGATATTTCTTTTGATGGCATATGTTATGAAGCATGACATTTGAAAAGGTTTGTTGAACATGGGTGAAATACTTTTCATTTGGTTAGATGTTCAGGGTACATATTAATGTTGTTGGCCTTGCGTTATCATAGCACACTCCATTGATGAGACACAACAATATGTTTTGGGCTTTATGATGCAAATAGAGTTTGGCATTATTTTAAGTGTTTGGGTGGCATGTGATCAACATTGTCTTGTCATATAATACTCATGGCGCATAAGAAAATAGTTATGGTTTGGGTTCATGAATTAATGGGAAACTAATGTGATATTGTGGATATTTGTTATGGTCAATGAGGCACATCCCAAGGCCTCAAGATGCATGCCTCGTGTATATAGGGTGGCAAGCCTTGAAGGTAGGCCGCCAACTCACTCCTACATTCATTTGGTATTGTTGTTCGAGCTCACCTATTGACCCTTCTCTTTGCTCATACCCTAGCAATTCAAGGAAAAACTATGCAAGTTTGTGGTTGGCTGTTGCGAGGTAATAGTTTTTGGGGTCATTGGCAACAATATAAGAGCTTAGTAGCTCAGGTATGCACAATTTAAGCCCACTGGAAGAAAAATTCACTTGAATGACTCGTTGATTGAATAATTTACTTGTTATGGCTTTTTCTATGTGATATGTTTGGGATAATCCCCTCATTCGATGTTTGTTCCTTCTCCATTTTGCTTCCTTGTGTTTAGTTTGACATCGTTTTGTAATTGACATCCATGCAAAAATAAATTTAAGCACATCCCCCAAGATGGCAAGCTTGTAATGTTTCATGGGTTCTCTCTATTGAAATAGATATGGGATAGCTCCATGTAAGAGCATAACACACTTACTAGTGGTTTTTATGTGTCGTTACTATGTCTTGTCGAACCCCTAGCTCTCGAACCTAAACTATGCATTGACTTTAATATTGGTTGTTTTCCCACTGCATGAAACCCCAATAACAATGTTAATACCTCTACCCATGTTTCATTAAAAGAACAAACACATCAATGTATTAATATGGATAATGACAATAGATATTTCTCTTGTTGGCTTGGGCCAAATTTCTTGTCTCAGTCACAAGCTACAAGATTTTGTCATGCAAGTTTCAAGTGGATAAATCCCATACATTTGACCCCATGGTGCCATTACAACCGTTTCATTACTGAAAAAATTGTAATGCTATTCTCATAGGTCCCATTTGATGTCCTCAAATGTATCGTGATTGAGTTATTTCATGAGTTAAATGCCATGGTTCTATGAGTTGATGATGTGTTTGTCTAGGATTAAGGTTCCATGCTGGTAAATTAAGGGGCTTTCTCATTTTTTTGGCAATTTTGATGGGTTGTTTCAGTCATCCCTTGGCTCCCCATTACCATGCATTGTTGTAATTGTTGAGTTTTGTTGTTATTGCCATTCATATTTTCACAATGTGGATTTTCAACATTGAGGTTGGGTTGATGAGGTTGTTTGGGCAAAAGGCTAAGCTTGTGGACTATGTTGTGCCCATTTTCTATGCAACCCTTGTATAAATATATCAGTTGTTTTATGAGATATATAAAAAATAACTTAAATGTAGGTCTCATATCAACCCCACCTTACCCAGGACTTGTGAATTCTAACTCAAATGCGTGAAAAATCACAAGTACATTAGCTTATGTTCAAAACATATATTTGAAGAAACTCGTGTACTTTCAATCATTTATTTTTATGGCATGTGTGATTGCTATATATGATTCATGCACCTCACTAATTTTTAACAATATAACACTCCTGAGTCATCTACTTATTCTCATAGTTTGGAAAATGTTAAAAAATGATGTTCACGGCCTTCAAACTTGTGCTACTCAACCACATTTTGTTTGCTCAGAAGATCACCCTTTATTATGTCCATTTCATACCATTTTTCCTCATTGCTTTCATATGACCCATTATCTGAACATGAGTAGAACAAACAAGGGGTTTGTTCTATTCACAACCATGTTTCACTCATTTTAGAGAACTTACAACAATCCTCTTACTCATGCAATCTCATTGTAGAACTTAGTTTTTGTTCATTTTTCACAGGCAAAATAATACAATGGCTTGAATATGAAGCATCTTTGCCTAGATGTCCATACATTGCTATCTAACATCCATTTCATTTCCTTTTGTAAATTTCCATACTCCTGTGGTTGTGATAAATGATGTATAAATTACCAAGCCACATGATCAGTGTAGCAAATGAGCCAACTTGTTTCAATATACATGCATGATGAAGTCATTTTCTGTCATAAGTTTTAATGACTCCATTTGTCATATGTGTGTTTCAAGCACTTGACTTGTTATATTGGATAAGAGCTATACAAGTTGCTATTTAATTTGTCTTAGTTATCATGTGATTGAAATATATAATGTCTTGATAATTTTTTGTCTCTGCTATATATAAGTTTCTTCAGCGGGGGTTCCAGGGAGAATAGGAGAGGCCAAGTTAGGAGGACAAATGTGTTGTGGCATGAAAACAAGAATAAGAGGATAATATGTTCCATTCACTTTGATGGAGACTCCGATGAATTCAACCAGTTAACTCAAATTGAGCATTTGTATCTTGGTGGTCATCTCCTTAAGCCTAATGCATCACATAACTCTCCTTCTTAGCCACATGCTAACATTATGGAGATTCTTGAGCCCCATCCACCACCATATTAGCAGCCTTAGAGGCATGATGGATGGGAACCGAATCCCATCAGACCACCATCCGACATTGCTTATTGACCCTCCAGTTCTTGGCATGATATTCCACCACTTGTTATTGGCCCTTAGTTCCCATCTGCTATATCTCACGTTGAGCATCATTCTAGTCAAGCGCCTCTGATTGCTGCTACCCATGCTGAAAAAGGAAAACAACCCTTAGTTGCCTCTCATGTCTTCTCATCTACAGAGGGCACTTCAACCCACTCACATACCAGCACACCTAGAACTGAAAATTGAAGAAGATAAATCTCCTTCTTGGACATGCTTCTTGAGCTAAATGAAGAAAATGAGTGGTGAGAAAAGGAAGGTCACTAGTTTTGATATGCATCCAAATACATTTTGACGATGGTATTTATTTGATTTCATGATTGCTTACTTTCTAGACTTTGACAAAAACATATCTGATGACAATGGTACAATTTTATGGTAACACTGCTATTTTCGAGCATATGGGAGGCACAAGGTTTTTGTCATGCATGTTATTTTGATGAATACATGTTTCATGATTATGGTACATATTGGTTGATGATGAATTAGGGTGGTATGGTTTATTATGATAAATGATGTTGAAATTTTATCTTGCTAGCATTTATATTTCATGTTTAAGGGAGTCACAAGGTGACGTTTTAAATGATATATATGAAAATGAGCCTAGTGGGATCCCACCTACTCCAAATAAATCAGAAACTTATAAATATTTCTTCGATAGCTGTCGTCTCCCAAAATTAAGAGAAAATATTAATAAATTTAAAGAAAATGAAAGTAGTTACTTTGTATCTAATTGAAGTAGATTACGTTAAGAGCAAGAGGCCATTAAGGAAAAAATGGGGGAAAAGTGAAGAGAGGTATGCTACGTTTCTGTCATTATTCGGATCATATAATTACTTTTATGAGTAAGGGAGCATCACTGTTTTGTTGAGAACATAAATTTCTTGAGGAGTGACAAGGAAGAAGTGATCTCATCATTTTGTTGTTTGTACCTACAAGGTTGTTTTAGTTTTTCTACAACTTATTGTCCTTTTTAGGAGGTCTGATTAATTTTAGTATTGATTAGTGCATCTTTTGTAGAGTTCTGACTATGATGATCTTATCAAAAGGGTCCAAACCATAAATTTTCATTATCTTGCTTCTTTCATGGCACTCAGTTGTCTTTGTATGAATATTTAACATCTTGGCTTCTAAAGTCATTTTCTAATCGACTTTTTCGTAGAAATTTGAAAAGATAGTTGGTTGTACACTCATATTTGACTAAATAAAATAAGTTTTTTGACTCCTTTATATCTGACACATATCTCTTTAGCTTTTTAAAATATTGTTCTTTAAATGTTGAGTCGATATGTGACATGTGTTGCCTGTCAATGATTGCCATATGTCGTAATATTTAATGAATGCACAATCTTCCTAGGTAATTGGTGTATACCTTATAATCTGCCAATAATCTCTGGTATTTTACTGCACACATGATGAATTTATTTAATTTTTGCAATTATAAAATGTTTTTTTTGCATAACAATATTTAAAAGTTTGTCTAGATATTTGTAAATTTATAACATATATAAATAGGAATTAGATAAGGGAATTAAGTAACCAGGCTCAGTTCCCATTATCTCACTTAGCCCCGTGAGATTCAAAAGTGTTGTAAGCAAAGCATCAAACTTTTCCCTCAACTCTAAGGTTTCTTAATTTGCAACAATATGGAATACCTATCCATATAAAATTCAAATAAAGGGTTTGCTAGAAAGTTAGGTCAACAAAGCAATAGAACAAACCCAAAGAATAGGCTTCAAGTTGAAGCTAGACTAGGGATTGGGTTTCTAGGGAACAAAATTGACTAGGAGAGGATGGCATCAACCCTATTAAGGGAAAACTGACCACCAAAAAGCTATATTTGTGTTTGAAGGGAGATGGGAGATAAATCTTGGATTTTTATTCCACGAACAAGCATCCAATTGCCCTAGGAAAAGCCATAGTGGCTTGCTTTAAGAAGCCTAGAAAAATATAAAAGAGGAAAATAATTTAATATTTGGAGGCTTTTGATCAACAAAAAATTCACTAGTGCCAACTCCTACTTGGGTGATGGAGTCTTAGGGGAAAATTTAAGAAATAAATGAAAAATGATTGGAGCAAGGGGGGTAATTCAGTTTTCCACTTTATAAAACTCTAACTATCTTTTCTGTGGGGATAAATTAAATAGGAGATGCAGACTAGGAGTTCTCTTATGGATTTCAATGAACAAACATTTAACATGCAAAATTTAATTATGATTTCCCACAAATATTATGCTTTTGGTCATGGATCATAGAAAAATGCTAGCATTAATTCAATTACATGTAAAACAATGAAAAGTCAACAATAAACTTACAATTCTTCCATGAAAATACCTTCTTTCAATCTCAAAATCATATTTCCAATCCTCAAACCAATTTTTTTTTTTTTTTGGTAAGCTTAACAATACCTTTCATTCATTCATCTATAAATAGGCAGGTTACAAATACACGAGTCCTTTGGTGGCCTCAACCTGCCTAGTGGGAAACTAGGTCTGTTGGCCATCGAATCGCATTTTAAGCCATCCAAAACATAAATAGTTTGAGTATATTTAACCAAGCCTTATAAGGCTGATAGTCTGGAAACCAACTAGTAAGCATAACACCTAAAACATAAATTCTACTTGACATATACAACCAAAATTAAGCCAAAATTAACAAGCATTACTTCGACCCGATTCCACAGGAGCAAGATCTTTAGCACTTGATCTTGGCAATTTAGATTGTGGCAGACATAGTATATGCTGCTAAATGCGGCCTAGGCAAGCATTTTGATTCTAGAACTGAAGTTGAATAAGCTGGATCTCTTTTTGAATGTCTCAAAAGCTTGGCTTGGCCTCACCTTGCGTTGTTGTTTTGGTGGTCGCAACCATTACTTTGGCCACTATGAATTTCATTAACCAGTAGAGATGGACGGACTGTCTAAACAGGGTGAGACGGCCGCGAGTGTACCCAGAGTCTGTGATTAGCTCCCCCCAATCTTTGGCTGGCGGTTCAAGCTCAACTTTCAAATTCAACTCTGCCTCCCAGGGCGCGATCAATTGGGTCACCTGCGTCGGGTCCCTTCGCAGTATGCCTGAACCGTGGCATGAATAATCTCAGAGTTCGTTTTCTGGCTCCTCTGTCATGCAATCTGACTGTAAGACGAACCAACTTCTTTTCCTTTGCCTTCCTGGTGTCTATAACCCCTTCCGCCTTGGCCCCAAGCTCCACTGCGAGGCTGAGACTTTGCCATATCTGCCAAGGCCGGGCCCCCTTTCTTCAACCTTCTCCCACCTCCCATGCTCGTAAACCAACCCACTGTACAAAGGTCGGAAGTGGATACAGTGTAGGTGGACTAGATTTATATGCCAAACTCGAACTGAGACATGCAATAGCTGGGTATACCTCTCGCGTTCCCAGCGCCGCGAACCTGTAAACATCAAACTTAGGCTCCCTAAGAAGTTGAGGACCTGAGTTTATACACGGGACAGATGGTCTTAACTCCACCTCAGCTCTCACCACTTGTAGGCACTAAGGGTTACCAATGTTCACGTCATGGATCTGCGCTAATCCGTGAAGCTTCATGTTATCACAATGAATAAACGTGTGAGGGCGTGGGGGATACCACCCACCGTCCCAAACCAATAAATTCTTTGTCATATCAATCAAACCCAAGCAAGCCTCCAACTATTTCGCATCTCGATCGAGGACACAAGCCAATCTTCAAAAGCAAAAACTCCGTAAAAATCACATATCCACAGTTGTCGAATAAGACTAGCTAAATTGTACCCTAAAGAGAAGGTCGACATCTCAAGTGATGATAAATAATGACAAGTGAGGGATCTTCTATATATATGAGCTCTATCCCTCACTTTTACAAAATAAAATTAGCCTAGAAGCCCTAAAAAAAATTAATTTTGAGTGTTCATAAAGACAAGGGGTTCATGCCAACCTCATAACTCAAATTAATACAACTATCATCCATAAAAGTCCACACATGTGGGTCGATATCCTCCATAAGCATGAAATTATGCCCATTTTGGGCCATAAATGCTATGAAAGTGCCTGAATGGGCTAATGAGATGTCCCTTCGTCATAATCAACTCCAATCCTTTAGGCAAAGACCTCAAGAAATGCCTCAAAATTCCTCCTAAGTGTCAAAACCATGCTCTGGGTGCCCACATCACCTTCTCAAGGGCTAGAAGTGTGACATGGCATCATCTCTCTCCAACATTAGGGCTCCAAGTGCAAATACAAGCCATCCCTTGTCATCTCCTGGGGATAACCATTATTATTTGGACTTTGGATCAAGTCATGCCCATCAAACAATGTCAAGACTAGCCTGGGGGCATGTTGGGTCGACTCTGATGCCTTGGTATCACTTTTCAAAGTGATAACATGATTCTGAAAATGGTTCTCAAAACTAAGCTCTGATACCATGTTAAATTATCCTAAAACCAACTATCTAAGTAGACAAATCAAATCTAGTTACTCATTTAAAATTGTCTTTGGAACTTACAAGAGCTCCCTTACAAGAAAAAAGGCTATGAGAAATAAATCTTACTAACAAACCTGAAAATTTCAGTCTACACAGAAATCGAGGCAACCTAATCTACAATTAATACGACCATATGAAATTCATATGTATGAATGTAAAACCTGCTTTGCTAGGATGTATGGCCACATTTTTCCTTGCTGCTAACTAGCTGCCTTGTCCTTGCTAAACTACTGATGAAATCCTTTCTAATGGCTTAAAATTAGATCTCTGATTTTCTCCTTCACTCATGTGACGCGTAATGAATGTTATCTGTGTCTTTATCCTTTTCCCTCTCTTTCTTTCATAACTTCAACATGAGCCAAAAACATAATCTTCAACAATTAAAATCTAACCATGAGATTTGTTGTATCTTTGTAGACAGTTTTATGCTCGAAAATTGTGTCAAAGCATCTAAGGAAGGGTTTTAATTGAATTGGATGACCAATGCATTAAACCATTAACACTTGTATAATCCAAAAACTCATGAGAATTTCAAAGGGTTGATTTTCATCCATAACAATATAAAATCTTTGAATTGATTTTGAAAGTGGAAAGGGAGAAAATATAAGAAAATTAAACATTCATACTGCATACTTAATCCACCAGATATAGTAGATACGTGCAGAAGAATTCTATAGCCAAACAAATATATATTCAAGATATGACATAAGGCAACAATTAAATGATGTAGAGGAACTAATTCAAACAGACTATTCAATTAGTTAATCTCCATAATGATGATTTCTTTGTAGTGGGTTGTCCGGGAAGTTAATACTTAACTTAGCCTTACCCTAACTTCTATGTTACCTTGAACATATGATGAAAAATAGAGATGAATATAATAGAAAAACTCACATGAACACAAATATTGATAAGAGTGAAATCAGAATCCTTTGATTATCTTCAAAACTTTCAGAAGAGTACAATAATGTATTTGGATTATTACAAGGGTTCAACCCTTCTTAGTTCAAATTACAAAATATTTATTGTGTAATGCAAAAATATCTAATTTAATACAATCCTTTACAAAAAATAAGGTCTTATCCAAAATGATTTGTATATATCAAACTAATACAATATAAAAATATACTTTTTGAAATTGATTTACATATTCATCACTTTATTTGAGGGTGTTGTTTGTAACCGCTGCTTGAAAACCCATTTATGATTGTGCTCCTTCTTTCGTTATATTGGCACCTGAAAATATGTATTCAACTCTTGTTTTCCTGTGCTTCTACCCTGAAACGTTGCATTTAGTTTTATTCAATAAGCGCGAGTAACATGCCCCATCTTTCATCATCTGGAATTGAGAATTTAACCACTCTTTTGTATGCTTCATCCATGTCTGTGCACTTTTCAAAAGTTGGCCTAGTAATAAATAAATTATGAATTGTTGCTGGAAGAATAAGTCATATTCTAGACCTTCTAGAAAAGATTTACCACTTATGACTCCCTTTACTTTAGCAAAGTTAGACCTATTTGTTGCTATGCCATGCAATTAATGCTAGTAATTTTCTAGTGGAGTCAATTGGCCACTAGAATCTCTCAGAGATGGAAGTCCTTTTTGTTATAGGATGACAATTTTTTTGTAAAATTCCTTTATCTACATTTCTAATTTTTGACATTTATATTCTAATTGTAATATTAAATTTCTTTTAGTCAAAACTTTTGTGACTTCTAGGACTGTGTAAGTCCTATCTTCAATTCCTAAGTCTTCCAATTCATCTTTGGTCTTTGAATTCAATACTTTGATAATCTTTGTTGCCTCCCATGGCTTATGATCCAAGTCTTCTTTAATTTCTGCTATGGCTTCCTTTTCTCTTCTTACCAGTTCTTCTTGTTCAAAGGTAATCTCGATAGATGTCTAGAGATTTGGAATGGTTGAATTGATATCAACCCATATATTTTCCTTTGCTTCAGATAATGTCTGTACTGTAAGTGATTCATCTGCGTATTTTTCAAGTTGTTTGGTTAGCTTAATTTTTTTTTGTATTACAGATATGTATGCATTATCTGACTTGATTTTATTCTCTTCCATCCTTTGTAGTGCTGCTTTCAACTTTTCTATCTCCACATTGTTTAGGGATAAATCTCCCATGGCCTTTGCTAAAGGTTGTCTTTGTTTGCACTGTAGAAGTTCTTGCACTTGTATGGTGTTCTTTTTCCTTTAATAGGATTTCCATATCAGCCTCCATTTTCTGTATTTGAATGTTCTGCTCCACAATCATCTTCAACATGTTTTCTTTCTCCTTTTCTAACTGTCACACTTCCTTAGTTTGTGGATGCTTTGTTGTAGGTAGTTTCAACTGCTTCCTTAGTGCTTGAATAAATGTATTTCTATTTTTGATTATTTCTTTAACAACATTTACATCGTTAGGATCTAATCCTAACTTAATTATCGGATCTTCGAGCTCCTTTATTCTAGTATCTTTGGCTAATGAAGACATTCTTTCTAACTTGAGTCATGAATAAATATTATTTAAGGAACTATGTAATTTAGAAGCTGGCATAGTTGAACTTGTCAGTGTGGAATAAATCATCTCATCTGCTTATTTATGAAGATCAATATGATCTATTAGATATATCTTCTTGGTATCAAAATAAAACACATAAGTCTTATAGTCTTTTGCAATTTTAGGAACTGATATTGTTGGCTCAAGTAATGCCAACTAAAATTGCCCTCTATCAAGGTCTAGTGTAGATAATATTCTGTGTTGAGTAGTGGATGATTGTTTCGAAAACTCAGTATAGGTGGAAGGTTTCAATGCCTCATTCTTTTTCTTCTTCTCTCTAAATCTGACAAAAATACTTTGTTGTCCTGAATAAGGAGAAACAAGAGTAGGAGAATCAATGGTTGTTTCTTCAATTTGTTGAAAAGAGAATACATGCTCACCTGATAATACTATTGTAGTGTGTTCTTCTGAATTTATGCCTTTTGATGACTCTTTTGTATTCAATGAATTCCTCCTTTAGAAAACTTTGAAACCAACTACTTTAAGTCTTGAACTTGTAGGTGACACACTTTCTCTTGGTCTTTTCAATTACTTTTCCTTTAATCTTGGAGTTTCTAGTGTTGTCTGATTGGAGGTATGTTCTTCAATTTCTTGCAGTGTATTTTATTCACATTCTTCTTGATTTGCAAACTGCTCAATCTCTGATTTGCAATCTTTACAAAATGACTCATCACATGACATCATGACTCTTCATATTCCAATATTGAGACTTGGAATTTCAATTTACAAAATAATTAAAAATAATATTACATTTTACACTTGTATCAATATAAGACAAAATAGGGTAGAAACAACTTGATAGCCTAACAAGACACAACACTATGATGCTTGAGTTTGGGAAAACTCTAGCTCAACAACTTCCACTTGATGCTTCTCGGTCACATATTGGTGCCAAGCTCGATATTGTGTGATGATATCCCCAAACTGCATGATGGTGTCTGGATGGAAGCAGACTCTAGCCCCCACGGAATCCGGGTATAACGTCTTGGAACTAGTTTCGACTTTGTTCTGAAGCATGAGCAACACTATTCTAATTTGGACAGGACCACCGATGTAGTTCTGCATGTTTTGTTTGTTCAGCTCCAAATCCTCTTTGGTGGAAATCTGTCTCATCTGCGCCAAGTACTCTTTGATCTCCTACCGAACTTGGTTCCTAGGTTTGGCTTTGGTGAGTGAACTAATAGATAGGATCTTGTGTGTTTTCACCAAGACATCCAAACTACTGAACAATCGTACATATGAGGCTTGAATGCTGCCAATAAATGAGGTGATTTTCTTGTTGTTCTGCATCAACTTTCGAACTCTTGCTTTCTCCAGCTCTACATGTGGCTTCATTTTCTTCACTAAGTCAAGTGGTGCCCCTTTGTATCGCATTGTCCACTCTTGCACATACGTAATGGCAACTTGTACATTCTTAGGAGTTTTGACAAAGTCTCTGATCTGCTGTTGCAAACCATGCGAGCAAACAATTTCCTTATGTATGGTTATGAGCTCTTCATAGAGGTCCCGTATGGTATCTCCAAGTGTTGATACTTTACCAAGTATTGTTGCTCTCATTTCCTCTAAGTAGACCTGCACGAAGACTATGCTCTATGATGTTGCAGAGAGTTGTTCTATCTCTTGCCGAGAAGCCTATAAGTTTTCTACTAATTGCTTATTCTCGATCATCAAATACTGAGTGTTTTCTCTTGCTACACCTACAAAGGCTAAGTTGGTTTCAGAAACGACATTTGTATTCTTACTGGTATCCGCCACTATCACCCTCTCTCTATTGAATGCAAGTGATGCATGATCATCTAAAAAATTCTTTCTCCATGCTTGTACAATTCTCTTTTGGAATTCATCGTAAGATTGATGGTACAAGTCTAGTATATGATCATTGTCAAGAGGAACAACATCCCCTTCTTCACTCGGAGCTAACTCTGCTGGTGGAGGTGGTGGAGACTAAATGGTCCCCTATGGTGCACTCATCATCAGGTCAACATCTTCATTTTGTGGCTCCAGTTCCAACTATGTATCTGCAACTTCAACCAAGTATTCAATCTGTTGAGCAAGCTCCTTGTCCTGCATCTGTTCGCCCTTCTCCTCTTCCGCTGGTTGGTTCTATACCTACTCTTCAGCTTGCTTCTGTGTTGTTTCTACTGCTATTGCGCATTTCCTTTCTTCTTCTTCCTACTTCTTCCTCTTCATCCATTTTTCTCTATTGTGCTTTTCTCTTCCTTCGTTCTGTGCTCTGTAGACTCTATTTCCTCTTTGCCTCACTTGCTAAAGTCGCTTTCATAACAACATGATCGCTTTCATCTTGTGGCTTCTTTCCTTCCCTAGACTGTAAGTTAATGACATCTGCACATGGGAAGGTTGGATACCTGCATGCAATCTTGTGGAATTTCGACTGCTGAACACTGATGTAAACATGTAAGTCCTCTATATCTTCTTTGAGGCTCCTTACTGAAAAGCTTCCTTAACCTTGTGCCATGTTAGATCTGAATCCTTTTCTACAAACAGTTGAGCGTCCACATACACTGGCAAGTCCACTAGAGTTTGCTCAACTGCTTCCCCAATACTTCTCTTAGTGGTATTGACACAACTCTCTTGGCTTCCATGGTAACGATGACTTCTGGAGAGAAGTGCTCAATAATTATGGTACCTGTGGGACATAAAATACACTCATGTCAAGCAAACATTAGCTTTTGCAAATTTAACCTCAAAGCATGATCAAGTAGCAAATCGGGCAACTAGTGAAAGTGATTGTTCAATTTCCATGAACAGGTGAAGGGATTGGCTATGGGCACTCTGCATTGCGCAATCCCAACAGCCAAGGGTTCAACCCGAGGCTTGAGATTGCGTAATGCGCAGTTCAACCTGAGAAGAGACTAGGAGATACTACATATCGTGCAGTCTCAGTGGCTAAAGATAGCACACTAAGCCCTAGAACTGCAAAATACACAGTTGGGCTAGCATGTACTGTGCATTGTGCAGTCTCATAGGCCAAACTCTCTGCTTGAGCCTTAGGATTGTGTAGTGCCCAGTTGGGCAAGGTAAAAACTGCCCAAGGAAAGTGCGGATATGCTTGTGAAAGTGTGGGAAAAAATCATATCTAAGTGATGATGTGAGCTTGAGTGTGGATTTGACTAAGTACAAATGAATTAATGTGAATCAAGTGTAGAAACTTAACAAATGGAAGGAAAAACAAATATGTGAGGAGAGTCGCCGAAACGACAACCATTGGTGCAAAAATAGAAAACCGATGCGACACTTGTGAAAGGAAAATAATAAACTGAAACAACACTTCTAAAATCTAAAATATGTTGAAACGCCAACAACCATGAACATAAACAAGCAAAACAACACTCACACAAGTGAAACAACAAAAAACAACAGAAAAAAGCGACAGAAGGTGATAAAAGCAAAACTCACCTAGAAAAGTGATGACAACTCCACCGAAGTTTCCTTGGTTTCCTCGAGAATGACAGAGCCCCAATATTGAAAGTGCAAATGAGCTCTAAAGGTGTCAATTAACTAGATTTGAGCAAATTAGGGTTCATGATGTGCATGCCTAAAATCAAGGAAAAGCGACACTTGGCGGAAACTTCAAAAAATATAAATGTGTCGCCTTTGGGAAACTAATAATGGATCCCTATTTTCTAGGGATGCTTTTTATCTTTTAGTTTTTAATTTTTTGCTTTTCTGGGGAAACTTTCCATGCACACTATTAGGAAAGATTGCACAATTCTAAGAAACTGGGAAACTTTTTGGCTCAGTGCACTACGCAATTTCTGAACTTAGTGAGGGATTGTGCAGTTTCTAGGATCAATCCTGGTCTGCCTTCCATGATTGCGTAGTTTCTGAGCTCAAGGCTGAATTCCAGTCTGAACTATGCAATTCCCATCATCAAGGTTGCTTGCCCTAAAGGATTGCTCAGTTTCTGGAGGCAAGCTCAAAACTGTTGTGTGACCAATTCAGGGGATCAACTTGTGAGTTAGAAATATCAACTAAGTGTGGAAACAAGCAAACACAAGCATAATTGAAATATAAGTCTCAATCAAAGCATGAATACCTGAATCAGTGCAAGATAGGCTCCTATGGATAGGAAGGAAGGCTCCAAAATCGAAGCATAGGAAAAATTTTGGAGGGTGGTTGTAGCCGCTATAACACTAGGATATGGAGATAGAACAAGGGGTGCAGTATCAAGATGTTGATATTATGCTCAGTATAGAGCAGATCATCAGTTAGCCTCTTCCTCCCCTTGCAGATGGGCAGGCCTCCAATGATGAGGAAGAGATCTATCCTCTAGATGAAGACCTGATCATGGATATTTCTAGCCTTACCTTCAATGAGATCTAGAAGAGAATTGTACAGGAAAGGAAGAAACATTTCCTAGATGATACGACACATCCTACTTCCATTCATACAGAAAGGGTGATCTTCATCGACACTAGAAGAAATCCTCATACCATTGTGGCAACTAACTTAGCCTTTATAGGTACTTCAAAATCAAATACAAATTTGCTTATGGTAGAAAACAAACAAATGACAAAGAATATGGAAGTTGCAAAGCAATAAATAGAACAACTCCAAACATAGAATCATAAGTTGTCTTTTGTACACGCTTACTTGCAAGAGCTTCAAGCAGCTATATATGGCAATATCCAAGCATTGGGAGACACCATGAGACATCTTTATGAGGAGTTGACTACTTTGCATAAGGCAGTAGTTCCCTTACATGATATGCAGAAAAAGTCATGGGAAGTTGTGAAAGCTTTGAAAGTTATTCATGTAGCCATAATTGTGATCTAGGTGTGGGGAACTAACTGTAGGAGCGGACTAGCAGAATTGGTCAAGAACATAAGGGATGAAGAAGAGTTGGATAAGGTTGAGTTCAGAATGCTTATAAAAAGTAACAAATATCTCGATACCGTTTTGGCCAACATTCTAGTTGATTATTACAGTTTGCATTCCTTGGTTCAAACACACTAGATACCCTCCATAGGGCCATTTGCAGAAACAAAGGGCATGTATGTCATCAGGGAAGTGGTTGAGGAATACTTGGACCAACCTAATAGTCCTGCAAAGTTGGAGGAAATAATCGCACAATACAAATCCTGGCATCACAATGTAACCATAGAATTACACATTGAAGTTGTTGAGCTAGAGTTTCCTCACACTCAAACTCAATATGTTTTGTCTTATTAGGATCTATCCATTTTTGTCCTATATTGTTTTTGTATTATTGTATTTGAAATAAAATATGTAAGTTGAAGTCCAAGAGTTAAATGTGGAATTTGAAAAGTCATTAGTTAGGAAAAAGACAAAAGAAGTCAAATATTCATGAGGGTAGCTCAAAGGTCACAAAGGGAGATGGACGACCAACTCATTTGTTATAAATAAACCCTCATAACTTAAGCAAAGGGCTTGGAACCGGAGACTTAGAGCCTTGGCTTCTCTAGTATAGCATAGGAGTAATATCATTCTTTGGAGAAGCAAGTGTTGGCTTCATGTTCCACTATTTTGGCTAGTGTCTTATCAATGTAATGTATGCCTGGAACTTTCAATTTATAATGAGAAGCTCTCAAAGTCGATATGCCTTCATGCATATGTCGTGGATGTAGTAATACTATTCTTTATATGTTTGTGATGTACGTTGTTTCATTTACGCTAACACTTATGAACAAATATGATTGCTTTAGTATGTATCTTATTGAATGCGTGTTTTTTTATGTTATCATGATCGTTTTTATCTTGTGAACTATTTTGTAGGTTACCTAACGATTCGTTTGTATTGCTCATGTGTCTCTTCTAAGTTAGTACCATTACTTTATTCTAAGAGGCTCACTTACTTCCCTTTGATGCGATGAAACCTTTCTTGCATTAAATTTTATACTTCACAAATTGTTAGGATATTCCGACACATAGGGAATAGTTAAGTATAACTTGGTCTAGTGTAGAGTTAGGTAAAGTGTGTTTCTCTAATATGTACTTTTGTAACTTACAATCTGATGGTCATGAAATGTTCTAGACATGAAGTGATCCAACGGTTCATTCTCTCCTCGGTATTACTGACACTTGATCCATAGCTTAACACCCATTTGGTCCATGATCTCTATTTAAAGAGAATGGAGGGTCATTTGTAAGGTGACCATTCATGAGAGAAGCTTATGTAAATTTTATTTCTTTTACATTAATAAATTGCTTGAAATGGCAGCATTGGCTCAAACTGTGGATTGCTTCCCTCTTTGAGGGTTTTAACCATGTCAAGAATACTGGGGTATTGATCCGTGATCTGTTTGTGAGCGGTGCCCTTTGGTGTTCTATCTGAGGAACTTACCGTGTAAATTCTTGCACAAATTTCATACACTTTCTATCACCAAAGCCATGAATATACAATCTTACGTGTTTATTGCATCCAAGGCATATCTTTGAGACCACCATTTGGCAACCAGTCATATTCTTATTGGGGCTCCTACTCCAAACAATGTGGGGTCTAATTGGGACTTCACATCGGGGAGACCCCTTTCCCTGTTGGCGACTTCTAGCATCATCAACAGGTTTTTGGCTCTAGAAAGAGGGCCAGATAACAAACTAAGCCTATGAAGTTTGTTTGAACCATGCATATCTTAAATGGCTCCTTCCCATATCTTAACGCCAACATGTTTTTCTAAAGTCGCAAATTTGAAAGTGCCCTCGGGGATAATTCATGACTTGTCAAATTTGAAATTTGATGACGACGTGGCATAACCATTATTGAGCACACCCTCCCCTTTCTTGAATTTTGCAATTCTCATTAAATTAATTGTGAGGATATTTCTTGTATGTTATGAAACCAGCTCAAAAAAGAATAGAAAAGATAGATCAACGCCTTAGAATTCAGCCTCTTTGAGGGGGCAACCTCCTTTACATTACATAAATGAACAATTCTTGGATGATTCAAATGACAAAACCTCCTTTCTATATATAGGAGTCTAAGGAGTCACAATATAACCCAACCGACCTAACAATAATAATATAAAGCCACAAAAATAACAATAGAGGGATTCTATGGGGCACAGTAAGAACAATATGGGGACAATAGGGGCACAACAATATTAGTAAGAGATACAACTACAATAGTAATGGGGTAATCACTAGTATTATAGGGACCTAACATGCCCCTCTCCTTCAAAAAAGTGTTGTCCTCAACGCTTGAGTAGTTCTGGATGCTTCTGTATAAAATTTTCATCCTCCCATGTGGAATCTTCAACGGATAAGTTCTTCCACTTGATAAGCTACTCCAAAATTGATCAATTTCGTAGCTGTCGAGTTCTTGTTTCTGTGACTGCTTCCAGTTCCAATATAATTTTTCCTTCCTCGTCAAGTTCTGGCAATATTGTTTGAACTGGGAGCTTATCGCCTATAACCTTCTTTAAACATGAAACATGGAAAACTAGGTGCAATCGAGAAGTTGCAGGAAGCTCTAATTTGTATGCCATAGTACCAATCTTTTGCAACACCTTGTACGAACCATAATACTTTGGTGATAATTTATTATCCTTCTTAGCTTGCTTGAGGGACATTTTCTTATATGGTTGTAACCGTAGGAATACCCAATCACCTACATCAAAACTTCTTTTGTTGTGATGTTGATCTGTTTGTTGTTTCATTCTATTCTGTGCCAACACGAGGTTATCCTTTAAGAGTTGGAGGACTTCTTGTTGATGTTCGATGTGATGTTCCACTGCTTGAACCTTAGAATTTTCTCTTAAATATGATGTGATGGATGGTGGCTGATATCCATAAAGTGCCATAAATGGGGTCATTTTTGTCGCTGTATGGAAGGAAGTGTTATACGACCATTCAGCCAGAGGCAACCATTTGACCCATTGTGTCTCTTTATCAGATACAAAGCAACGAAGATATCCTTCCAAACATTTTTTTACTGTCTTAGTTTGCCCATCAGATTGAGGATGATAAGATGAGCTATGAGCTAACTGAGTACCAAAACAAGAAAATAATTCTGTCCAAAAATTTCCAGTGAAAATGGGATCTCTGTCACTTACAATAATCTTTGGGTTTCCATGTAGCTTTTGAATTGTTTCCATAAATGCAGTAGAAACTGTACTGGCTTTAAATGGATATGATAACGCACAAAAGTGTGCATACTTGGTAAGTCTATCAACTACCACCATGATGACACTCTTTCCCTCAGACTTGGGTAAACCTATGATAAAATCCATTGAAACCTCCTCCCAACGTTGGCTTGGAATGGATAAAGGTTGTAATAGACCCGGTGTCTTAATTGTTTCAACTTATTTTGTTGGCAAACCAAACATTCTGCCACAAACTTTTGAATATCCGATTTAAGGCCATCCCAAAAAAATTCCTTCTTAACCCTGTGGTAAGTTTTTAAAAATCCTGAGTGCCCTCCTAAGGGAGAAGTGTGCAATTCCATAAGAATCTTTTGTTTTAGTTTGGAATTCTTACAGAGGTATAAGCGATCTTTGTACCATAATGAATCATTTTTCCAGCTAAATGTATCAGATGTACTGGAATGTTGTTGTAACTTTCAAATAAGTGCCCACACTTCTTCATCATTCTTCTATTCCTCCCTTGCTTCGTTTATACAATCTGGTTGGATAATAGAAATGGCGCACAACGATGTTTCCACATCCTCATCCTTTCTTGAGAGTGCATCTGCCACCACATTTTGCTTCCCCTTTTTGTAGATGATTTCAAAGTCATAACCCAACATCTTTGTGACCCACTTTTGTTGCTCTTCAGAGGATAATCTTTGTTCTAAAAAGTGTTTAAGGCCATCATGATCCGTTTTTACCTTGAAGTGTCTTCCCATTAGGTAGGGTCGCCATTTCTTAAGTGCATGGAGTATTGCCAACATTTCCTTTTCATAAATAGCTTTGTGTAAAAACTTTCCCTTGATTGGATGACTTTCAAAAGAAATGGTTCTTTCATCTTGCATTAAAACAGCACCAATTCCATTTCCTGAAGCATCGCATTCCACAATAAAGGTTTTTGTGAAGTCTGGTGTAGCTAAGACCGGTGCTTGGCACATTGCCTCTTTAAGATGTTCGAAGGCCTTTGTTGCTTCTGGAGTCCATGAAAATGCATCTTTCTTCAATAATTTTGTTAGAGGTGCTGCTATTTTCCCATAATTCTTAACAAATTTCCAATAATACCCTGTCAACCCGAGAAATCCTCGCAGATGTTTTATGGATGTGGGGATTTTCCATTCCTTAATGGCTTTAATTTTGCTAGGGTCTACTTTAACTCCATGAGATACAATATGACCTAGATATTCTACCTCTTTTACTCCAAAGAAGCATTTGGATCTTTTTGCATATAATTGTTTCTCCTCCAATAGTTTTAGCACCCTGTCAACATGTTCAACATGATCCTTCCAAGACTTGCTGTAGATTAGTATATCATCAAAAAATACTAACACAAATTTTCTAAGGAAGGGTTTAAAAATGGAATTCATCAAACTTTGAAATGTAGAAGGTGCATTGGTAAGGCCAAAAGGCATGACCAAAAATTCATAATGACCCTCATGAGTTCTAAATGTTGTTTTTGGAATGTCTTCAGTCTTCATTCTAATTCGATGATATCATGAACAAAGATCCAACTTGGTGAAGTAAATTGATCCATGCAATTCATCCAGTAATTCATCAATGACAGGAATGGGAAACCTATCTTTAATAGTGAGCTTGTTGAGCTCCCTATAATCCAGACACATGCACCATGATCCATCCTTCTTGTGCACCAGTACTACTGGAGCAGAGAAAAAACTTTGACTAGGTTGAATTATACCAGCCTCTAGCATTTCTGCAACCATACGTTCAATTTCACTCTTTTGGGCATAAGGATATCTGTACGGCCTGAAGTTTGGAGGAACACTTCCTGGAATTAGATGAATAGCATGATCATGATCACAAATAGGTGGGAGACCTTTGGGAGTCTCAAACACCTTGGAATGATTGTCCAAGACTTTTGGAGATCTGGAGAAATAGATGATTCCAATGTGGAAACATCTAGTGAACATAATTGTGCAATTGCACCTCTTTGTTCCTTTTTTAGAAGCTTTTTCATACCGTTAGAGCTGATTATCTTTCCTGGTTTCCCTGCAATACCTCTTAATTCAATTTCCTTTCCTTCCATAGAAAATTTCATGAAAAGTTCTTGAAAATTAAAAGCTATTGTACCCAAGGATCGTAGCCATTGGACTCCTAGTACAACATCAGCACCTCCCATTGGAATGGAAAGCATTGGGCTAGTCAATGCATATTCTCCCATGGATAGCTTGATATTATGGCACTTTCCAGATCAATTTATCGTTCCTCCATTTGCAACCATCACTTGACACTCTGGTGCTGGATATAGGAAGCAATTCAATTCTTTTGCTATCTTACAATGAATAAAATTGTGGGTACTTCCTGAATCAATCAACACTATTACGTTTTTCTTCTTGATTTGTCCTTCTATCTTGATGGTTTGAGGAGTGGTAATACCAGCCAATGCATTACAAGATATGGTCAGATTCATTTCTTCTTTATGTAGGCTTTGCTCCTGGAGTATATCCTCTTCTTTTGACCTTTCTTGCTCCTTTTCTTCTTCCTCTTCACAATCGATGTAGAATAATTTCTTCTCAGCACACTTATGACCTTTAGTGTATTTGCTATCACAACTGTAACAAAGCCCTTTTGCTCTTTTTTCTTCCAATTGTTGTGGTGTCAACCTTATAGGTTGTGGAAGACTAGGGGCAACAAGACTTCGATCTTTATAGTTGTGAGCGGTATGCTTCTTGCTTGCCATAATTTTGCTTTCCATTTTTCTTGCTAACCTGAATGCCTTCTCTAATGAATTAGGTTCCTAAAGGTGAACATCATGTTGAATATTATCCTTTAAAGTCCCTATGAACACATCAATCCTATGCTCCTCTGGAATATTTTTTACCGTTATGTTCAATTTTTGGAACTCCTCAATGTGCTCCATTGTTGAACCCTTTTGTTTGAGACTTATCAATTGGCTAAAAAAGTGTTGCTTTTTGTATCCTCATAATGTGCTGTCAATTCTTCCGTAAAAATTGCCCAAGTGATAATTTGTTTATGAGAGCAAAGCCATTGATACCATACAAACTGATTTGGTTCCAAATATAAAGTTGCAATATGTACCTTTTGTGTGTTTTTCACATTATTGAGATCGAAAAATTGCTCCATTTGTAATATCCATGTTGCGGGATCCTTGCCATCAAACTTCCTCATATCGATTTTTGGAATATGGTGGGTCTTCGGTCCAACATTAGAGTCTATGAAATCATGATTAACATTTCTTTTGTTCTCATCATGAGTTTCCTTTACTACCCTTTCACCATGAGTAAGCATTTCTTGTAGAAACTTTGTCGAATCTATCTTCAAATATTCCATGCATGTCTTCAAATCTATCTTCAAATCGTCCATCTTAGCTTCCATGCCATTCATCTTAGCTTCCACACCCTTTATCTTAGATTCCACGCCATTTATCTTAGCTTCTGTTAGCTTTTGTGAGGGTGACATTTGTTGCACTTGGTCTTGTAATTTTGATATATCATGTGGCATTTCTTCCTCTTCTTCATGAGTCATGCTAGAGCTTTCATATTGCTTACTAGGTGTTTGCATTTTCTTTCCTCGGGGCATCAGTTACCAATAATAATTCTCTACTATGCCCTTTCAATTCTTCAAAATAAATTTTCAAACCAAGCTTAAGAATTTTTTTTTAAAAATCTACACACCTTTTTTCACTTTGTAGGAGCTTGATATTGCCTCTAATGTATCTCTGTAATTTTGGATCATCTAGTTCTAAAATTGCAACCTGCAGTAGCCCTCTATGTCTTCTTTCCAATGCCACCAATCTGATCCAAATTGGATTCTCCAAGGAAGAGTTATGCCAAATCTCCCACAGTGACCTGATTATAGACTAGTTCAATAGAGCTAACTTGTACGACATGCCACGAGTCACTGTTTTGACCTTTTTATCTGAAAATATATACAAGCAACTACAGTCCGGCCTCTTTCTGTATCTTCATACGAAATTTCAATCCAATGCTCAGAGAGAAAGTTATGACGATTTTCCCCAGGTCACCTGTTTGGAATGTAATTCAAAACTCTGCAAAAAGACCAACTTCCTCAGATCATATCTTCACAAATATAGCGCAAAAAGCTCTGAAATTCAGACCTGAGGTTCAGTACGATTTCTTCTCAAATGGGTTTTTTTTTTTTAGCTTCTGAAACATCACAAAAAAAAAGTTATAGCGAAAATTCCACGATCACCTATTTGGAGCAGCGAAACCCTAGAATCCAAAGCTCTGATACCAAATGTTATGAAACCAGCTCAAAAAACGATAGATCAACGCCTTAGAATTCAGCCTCTTCGAGGGGGCAACCTCCTTTATATTACATAAATGAAAAATTCTTGGATGATTCAAATGACAAAACCTCCTTTCTATATATAGGAGTTTAAGGAGTCACAATATAACCCAGCTGACCTAACAATAATAATATAAAGCCACAAAAATAACAATAGAAGGATTCTATAGGGCACAGTAATAAAAATATGGGGACAATAGGGGCACAACAATATTAATAAGGGATACAACTACAATAGTAATGGGGTAATCACTAGTATTATAGGGACCTAACATTGCAGGTTGTTCGTACTTACATTCGATGCACGTGCTAAATAACGATGTTATACATTATCGACCCCCTCTATTCATTCCTTCAAACATCTTGTCAAGGAGCTCCATCAATCCTTTGACAGGTATGATTATGTAGAAATTATGGTGTAGATTTGCAACTGCTCATGAATTTTTAATCAAAATCACAAGACACAAGCCTACTCTACTTCTCTGTGGAATTCAATTAAAAATTTAGAACATCAATAACAAACATGCAATGAGAAATAACATATTCACACACAAAAAAAGTCCACTGGAAAGCGATATGCTAAAAACCCCTTTGCATGTTTGCATTAATTGATGTATAGAGATGTATTACAACTGCTTCGCTAAATTGAGCACAACCTGCAAGTGAATAACCTTTCTCTCTGCTCACTGAGAAGATCTGACCCAGACTTAGTCAATTTCTACCTCTGCTTGAGCCCCCATATCCTTGCATAATTCCTTGAGAAATTAGGACCCTATTATTTAGGAAATTCCTCCAAAATGATTATGTGATTCCCAAGGTTGATCATTTGACTGCATGCAACACATGTACACTCAAGACTAGTCTACAACTGATTTTACATTACCTTGGAATTTCTACCACGGCTGGAGAACTCAAATTCTTTGCACACACTAGCTATTTTGGGTTGATTTGTCAATTAAATGGATGATACTTAGTTAGACTGAAGTCCCACTGCACAACTGACCTTCCACTAGTTCCTCCAATAGTTAGAACTAGTTTAACTGAAAATAACTTGAAATAATTGAACTTGATTGCTACAAATTAGAAATCACATATGCTTACCTAAACACTAACTCCAACTTGAATTTATTGAGCTAACTGAGTGACAAGATCCTTCTCACCTCATTTAACTGCATAGAAGTTGTCCGCTGATGTTGAAATTCGAATTTTCTCAATTTAATCAAAGGAAAAAAATCAAACTGAGAATTTGTTGTTTCATTTTTCAACACTCCCTCTCAGCAAGAAAGGGATTATCAACCACCCCTATCCTGCACCTGTGGAACTTGAACTTTCCTTTTAACAAGGCCTTTGTCAAAATGTCAACATCTTGTTCCTCTATCGGAATGTATTGTAGCAACATTCTTCGCCTCTGCACACAATCTCGTAGATGGTGATGTCATATATCTATATTCTTGGATCGATCGTGAAATACATGATTCTTAGAGAGCTTGATGAACCTCTGATCATTACAATATATCACAATTTATTTCCATATATGACGAAACAACCCACAAATATCTTTGTCATCTAGATCACCTCACATGTTGCTTGACTTGCAACCATGTATCTTGCTTCTATTGCGCTGAGCACCACAAATCTTTGCTTCTTGTTGTACTAGGAAGCAACTGCAGACTCAACAATGAAAATTCCAATGGATGTACTCTTTCATTGCAATGGACTCCACGCCCAATTTGCATTTGTGAAGCCACACAACTTCACTCCCTCTATCTGTCTATACCATAGTCTAATATGGGTAGTGCCTTTGAGGTACTGTAAAACATGCTTAACTGCCCTCCAAAATATTTTTTTCAGCCTAACCATAGCTTAGCTCAACTGGTTGGCTGCATAGCACATATCTGGTCGTGTGTTAACAAGATACATGAGTGAACCCACTAGTTTTCGATAAATGGTAGTGTTGTGGGGAAAAGTATCTGACTCGGATGACCCTATCCCACTCTAAGGGTGATAGTACCTCAGCAACAACTGTAAACAAAACTACTAAAGGTTTACTTCTTTATGAAAGCAAGAGAGAATGAAGAAATGCACTAATTGTTGCCTTGCGCTTAATATTTGCTCCAATCTCTTCTCTTTGCTGCTTGCTCCTAGCTCTTTGCTCTTTTGCTGGCCCAGCTACAATGAGATCCTGCAAAATAACAAAGAAGGAAACTACAAGAAGCATGCATTCATAACTGATTCAAGGATTAGCATAAATCAAATATACAATCATCACAATACATCATTGAAACAAATGCATATAGAAGAACCTCAATAGCTTTTATTAATGGAAGAAGTAAAGTTCTGAGAAGGTTACAACCATTGAAGGCCCCAATCCAGCAACACCTCCCAGCAGAAAGAATTTCTCCTCTTCACCTCCTTCAAGCAATCACCCAATAGTTCTATAGTGAAACCAACAGCATATCATTACTTTGCACAAAATTCCAGCCTCTTAAGCTCATAGGAGAGAGCTCAATATATAGATGAATTGAGAAAGGATGAGTCAGCTTGCAACTGATGTGTAGCTGCCTTGTATCCTCTCTCTCTTCAGTTGATCTTCAGTTCTTGAGTCCACTTGGAGAACCTTGCTTCCACTTGGAGAAACAGAGCCTCTGACTCATCACAAGGCGAAATCCCTGATCCAAGCGTCATTTTTGGAAGATTCCAGAGCAATGACTCAGTGTGCCACTTGTCCCATCTCGCTCAGCGCAGGTGGCCTTTGTTCTACCTGCTTTGCAACGCAGGTACACCATGGAGGAGTTGAGTTTCAGCGCAGAAGCCTAGTGGAGCACCTGCTTTGATTTCAGGATTGCTTGTTTTTGAGTGTTTTCAGGTGGAGAACTGATCTGAGAGCTGTTGGTTTGCTGACCTCGTTCCTCTAGGGGTAGGAACATCATGTTTCGGGACTTCGGATCCCTTGGATTATTAACAATTCATGCCTGATGCTGCAAGGCACAAAATTGTCTATAACAGATGCCCCCTAAAGTATGAGGTCGTTTATCGGGTGAAATGCTTTATTAGGAGGATCCGAAGTTCATTCAATCTGCTGAGAAGTGTCCTGTAATAAGATACAATACAATACATTATTTTTCATACTTTTTCATGATCTAGTTGAGGCGGGCATTCCCATGCTCAGCTTTATAAATTCATTTTGGTACATAGAACAGACGATCGTCTAATGGTAGACTGATAATTCTCTGCTGAAATTATCATCTTTTGAGAAGGATGATCATCTGCTGCAATGATGTACACATCAAATGTCTTTATATCCTGAATATATATCGCAGCCCGGATGGATGAAACTAGATCCGGGGTCTTCAATCTCTTCCGATCTTCACTCGATGTACAAGTCGATCCATGTGAGAATTTCTTGAAGTCGAACATGGAAAGACATCACTTGATTACCGGTCAATGATGTAAACCGTTAACAAGCGCGAGAGGAATCACCGATAAGGATGATGACCCTCAAGGTACAGCAGTACAATTCACATGGTGGGAATAAAGGACTTGGTGTCGACCACCATGCAAAATCTTCTGGTCGAAGGTCATTGATGTATACCTGTCGCCGGAAGTGAGAAACTTGCCATTGAGGCATGCAAGCTTCAAAGTACTGAAGGGGTTGTTCCTAGATCAACTCCTTGGATAATGAGCTGTTGTCGACAAGGAGCGATCTGTCAAAGGAGGGCCTTAATGAATCCCACATCAGTGACACGGAATGGAGCTAGTGATTGTGATGAGGTGAAAACAAACTGTGATGTATGATTCAGGGTGGCGGTCATGAAATGGATGAAGGACAATGTATGGCAGTGGATGGGACACGGTTGACTCTTTGCAGAACAAAATCTCTTGAACATATAACGACACTGATGTGATGGATCGGTAGCATTACCCCAAATGTGGATGGTGTGGCGAGGACCATGGCGATGAGACCGGTGAATGAAACA
Organism: Pinus tabuliformis; assembly: GCA_031772625.1. Taxonomy (NCBI): domain Eukaryota; kingdom Viridiplantae; phylum Streptophyta; class Pinopsida; order Pinales; family Pinaceae; genus Pinus; species Pinus tabuliformis. The sequence continues at coordinate 216,800,669 of CM062820.1, read as the reverse complement.
ACCCAACCCGATGTGATACGGAGGACAAAGTGTCATGTTCAAGAGTGACTTGCTACCATTAAAGATGTGAGGTTCTCCCAATTTTTCCCCAGTCATTGCTGACCAGTACCTCTTTATTTTTGTCAAGCTTGAGGAGGATAACATATGCTTGTTCTATAACTTGCCCTTCGGGCAAGCCCATCGCTATGTTTTAACGAGCCTAGCGATAGGGAAACTCGTTCTCGTCTAAAGACAAGTTTGTCGCTATTTAATGAATTTAACGAGTCTAACGACAAGGATAACTCGGTCCTTTTCATTTTTAGAGAGTCTGAAAAGGTACATAAAGTCAACTCCAAAATTCCTTTTTCGTCATCTAATCCCTTAAGTCCGAAAAAGTATAAAACAATACAGAAGGGATGAATTTTCGATTGCTTTAACGAGCCGAACAAAACAAGCGCTTGATCTTTTTGTGCAATAATCCCTCAGGTCCAAAAAGATTAAAATCTAGAGGAGGGATAGCTCTTCCAGTTGCTTTAACGAGCTGGAAGGCCAAAACTCGGCAAACTTTTCATATTTTACGAGTCAGTGAAAAGAGCTCAAAGAAGACTCGTCTTTTGAGGAATGAGTGATGAACAGGGCAACAGCAGATTCCAGGTACAGGTTGGAATATTTCAATCACGGCAGTGTCACAAGGATGGCTTAGTGAAATCACTCTTCGCAGCTGTTCCTCAAAATGGGTAAACAAACATATGGAGATGAACGATTGGCCAAATGAACGGATGGAGGTGACACTGCAAGAACACGACCAAGGGCTTTAATATGGCTGTCAAAGGTTACATTTACCAAGGTTATTTACCGGTTCATTTTTTCTGGGTGAGCTTGAACTCTAGGGGAAGATTGCTCACAACTTATGTTTATTTTTTAACGAGCATGAACTATGTGCTAAAACTGCTCGGATCTTGCGTTTATTTTTTAACGAGCATGAACTGTGTGCTAAAACTGCTCGATTATATGGTTTACTTTTGATTTTTTACCATAACTAGCTTCTCTTTTTAAACTGATAACACTGCATTTTCAAAATTGCTGCAACAAACTAGTTAGAAATGAGTAATATTTACTTGAAAATGAGATTAACACATTAATATTTACCTTGAATTACGTAAAACGCAAATAAAAAGGGTTTTTACCTCTCATTTTACCATTTCATTTGTATTTTGCTTGTTGGAGCTTTGGAGGAGCCTCTTTCCTCTTGATTTTCACCAGCTGATTCCGGGAGATTCTGCGGACGATTTTCGGCGCCGTTTGGACCAGGTAGGAGCTAAACCTTAGCTCTTCATTTTCATGGTTTCATTTTCCTGTTTTATGCCTGTTTTGCTGTTCTATTGAGCCTCTGGGGTTTTGCTAGGGCGTCCTCTGATCAGCGCAGGTTCCCCTTTCGAAAACTGCGTTGGAAGCCAAGCTGTATGAAGGCAGCTTGTCCTTCAGCGCAAGTAGTACACTGGGTACCTGCGTTGGGGCATAAAAACAACAAATTTTCACAGATTTTGATGAAATTTTCGCCAGTTTTTCATCAATTCCAGGAGCTTACTCATTCTCTTGTTTGTTTTGCAGGGATTCTTGATCAAGATGGCCCTAACATGGCGAGAACGAGAACATGAAGAAGAAGATATGATTGCCCTTCATGATCCTGTCACGGTGGGCGCATTACGAGACTGTGGTTTGCTGAAGTTTTTCCGTATCTCTAGCATGAGAGCACAGATCTCTCTTCTGCAGTATATGCTTGATGCTTGGGATCCTGTTAACCAAGTATTCCAGATCAGGAACAAACCTATTCCACTGACTGTGACAGATATTTACTTCTTGACTGGCTTGTCAAGGCGGGGTGCCCCCATTTCTTTATCAGGTACAGTTCGGGGGAATGATTCTGTGAGAGACTATGTCCCCAGTGGAGTCGCCAGTTTGTTGTGGGGAAAAGTATCCGACTCGGATGACCCTATCCCACTCTAAGGGTGATAGTACCTCAGCAACAACTGTAAACAAAACTACTAAAGGTTTACTTCTTTATGAAAGCAAGAGAGAATGAAGAAATGCACTAACCGTTGCCTTGCGCTTAATATTTGCTCCAATATCTTCTCTTTGCTGCTTGCTCCTAGCTCTTTGCTCTTTTGCTGGCCCAGCTACAATGAGATCCTGCAAAATAACAAAGAAGGAAACTACAAGAAGCATGCATTCATAACTGATTCAAGGATTAGCATAAATCAAATATACAATCATCACAATACATCATTGAAACAAATGCATATAGAAGAACCTCAATAGCTTTTATTAATGGAAGAAGTAAAGTTCTGAGAAGGTTACAACCATTGAAGGCCCCAATCCAGCAACACCTCCCAGCAGAAAGAATTTCTCCTCTTCACCTCCTTCAAGCAATCACCCAATAGTTCTATAGTGAAACCAACAGCATATCATTACTTTGCACAAAATTCCAGCCTCTTGAGCTCATAGGAGAGAGCTCAATATATAGATGAATTGAGAAAGGATGAGTCAGCTTGCAACTGATGTGTAGCTGCCTTGTGTCCTCTCTCTCTTCAGTTGATCTTCAGTTCTTGAGTCCACTTGGAGAACCTTGCTTCCACTTGGAGAAACAGAGCCTCTGACTCATCACAAGGCGAAATCCCTGATCCAAGCGTCATTTTTGGAAGATTCCAGAGCAATGACTCAGTGTGCCACTTGTCCCATCTCGCTCAGCGCAGGTGGCCTTTGTTCTACCTGCTTTGCAACGCAGGTACACCATGGAGGAGTTGAGTTTCAGCGCAGAAGCCTAGTGGAGCACCTGCTTTGATTTCAGGATTGCTTGTTTTTGAGTGTTTTCAGGTGGAGAACTGATCTGAGAGCTGTTGGTTTGCTGACCTCGTTCCTCTAGGGGTAGGAACATCATGTTTCGGGACTTCGGATCCCTTGGATTATTAACAATTCATGCCTGATGCTGCAAGGCACAAAATTGTCTATAACAGGTAGCATCCACTTCCTCGCCTGAAGTGGCATCCTCCTTCCTCCATTTGGTCGCTAGAGGTGTCTCCATGTGTTTACAACTCTCCATGCATAATCTCTGTAGTATCTCATTTTCATTCTCCCCTGGAGAGACAAACAGTTACCCATCACCTTGCCATACTGTTAACCCGAGGAATTAGTGCATGAGACCCATGTCTTTCATTTCAAAATCCCTTGCAAGGTCCTCTTTGCAAGATCTGATCAACTGCTCATCACCGGTTAAAATCAAATAACCAACATATAAGACAATAATAAGCAATTTACCTTCTACCAAGTTCTGATAGAGGTTTGCATTCACTTCACTTTTGGCGAAGCCCAAACCAGTGAGATAGTTATCGATCTTGGTGTACCAAGCATGAGGTGCTTGTTTAAGTCCATACAACTCTCGCTTGAGTCTGCGCACATGAGACTCCCAATAAAATTTCTCAAAACCTTCTAGTTTCTCGATGTACACCTCCTCCTCAATAACCCCATTGAGGAATGTTTTTTTAACATTGATCTAGTGGATCTTCCACCCCATATGTGCTGCCAAAGAAAGAATTGATCTAATGGATGAGTACCTTACTACATGAGCAAATGTCCTCATGGTCAATTCTCTCAACTTAAGAGTACCCCTTGGCCACAAATCTAGCCTTATACTTCTTTATGCTTCCATCGGTTGCATGTTTAACCTTGAAGATCCATCTTCAACCCACAACTGATTTATCTGTTGGTCTTGGGACCACTTCCCAAAAACTGTTCTTTACAATGGATTTGTATTCCTCCACCATTGCATCAACCCATGCAGGTTAGTCTACTACTTCCTCAAAATAGGATGGCTCAATCTCTATAAGATCAGTCATTAGAGTCATGTAGCTAGTGTACTGATCAGGTGACCTTCTCAGCCTACACAAATTTGAAGAGGGTCCCACATTCTCCCTCGCATCCTGCACAACTTTATCAACTTCCCTGGTTCTTTTTCTGCCTTCTCTGGATGTTTCTTCTTGAGTGGATATCTCCACTCTCTGCTCCTCTACTTATGTCTTCTCCATAACTTCCTCAGTCTCCTCCTTTGGACCTAAAATCTCCTCTTCTAGGGGGATCTAAAGCTCCCTCTAAAGAGAGCACCACATCAATTTACAAACTTTACATCCTTTCATACAATTGTCATTCTAAGGGAAGGTAAGTACACACGGTAATTGTATGGAGTTTATGTGTAACCCATAAATACCCCCAACTCTGTTGTTAGCTCAAGCTTCTTCCTTGATTCTTTGGAGACATGGCAGTAAACAGAGGCTCCAAAAATCCTAAAGTGAGACACATCCAACTTTCTCCTCAAGAAAGCTTCCTCAGGTGTAATCATACCAAGAATCTAATGAGGATTTTGGTTCTGCAAATAGACTATTGTGTTGCATGCCTCTGCCCACAAATGTAGTGGTAGGGCTTGGTCTTGCAACATAGCCCTCGCAGCTCCCACAATTCTACAGTTCTTTCTCTCAACCACCCCATTCTATTATGGGTTGTGGGGTGTGGTCAACTCATGTCGAATGCCTTCTTTCGCACATAAATTTTTGAAATCATTTGACACGTACTCACCTCCATTATTGCTCCTGATAGACTTCACCTTCTTACTGGTTTCTTTCTCAACCAATGCCTTAAATTATACGAGCTAGGATAACGTCTCATCTTTCTTTCACATGAAGAAGATCTAGCACTTCCGTGAGAATTCATCAATAAAAATTACAAAATATTTGTGTTTGGCAGTGGAGGCTATCGAGAAAGGTCCACAGAAATCATAGTGGATCCTTTCTAAGACTACGTGTGCTTTGTTTTCCTGATCAGGGAATGCAGATTTTGTGTACTTCCCCAAGGTACATCTTTTTAATACATCCTAATTATCAAGTGCTTCTTTAGGGAAGCCAATGGTTATTTTTTGCATAATATTCAAGGCGCCATGATGCAAATGGCCAAGTCTTTTGTGCCAAAGTTCATCGACATTGTAGCCCTGCACTTTCTCCACCTTAGTGCTTAATGCAACACACTCTTCCACATCTAGATTATATAGGTTTTTCGCACAAACCCCGATCTGCTTCACCTGTTCTATGGCTATCTGTCTCAGTAATGTTTTTCCTTTATTGAAGATCACATCATAACCATGGTCTTCCAAAACTACAATAGAGACGAATTTTTTCTTTAGGCCGGGAATGAACATGACATCCTTGAGTATGAGAGGGGATATTGACTTCCTCTGAAAGGTGATTGTACCAACCTCCGTCATGTTGTACCTTTCGTCATCCCCCAACTCAATGTGCATCTGCAAATCTTTCTCCTCCAAGTCACTTAAAAACCCTCTACACACTGTCATGTGGAGCAATGCACCTTATTCCAAGTACCATACGCTCCCCATCACAATGTTGGCCATGCGTGTGATAAGGGTAAATTCAACCTCGAACTGTGAACTCAAGGCTTCACCTGCTGCTCCTTCTGAGGTCCTTTTTCTTGCCTTTTTGTGTGGACACTTCATGGCATAGTACCCGAATTTATGACAATGGAAGCATTTAATTTTGGACAAATGTTTCTTTGTCCCCCTTGGCTAGATTCTGGTTTGGTTTGAGATTTATTCCCTTTTCCCTTCTTTCCCTTTTCCAACTAATGCAAAGTTTTTTTCATCCTTGCCTTGGATGAAGTCTCATCTCTGGTATTCTGCCTTATTTCCTTGTGTACCAAATCAGACCATAAGCATTCCCAATTTGGTAGTTTCTACCTCTTGTTCACCGAATCTTGGTAGCTATGCCAACTCTTGGGAAGGCCTAGAAGGGCTAGGCTTACCAAGTCATCTTCTGCAACATTAACACCAACCCCTCCAAGTTCATCACAAACTCGTGTGAACCTACTTAGATACTTCAAAATAGTGTCATTCTTCTGCATCTTAATATTTCCAAGTTTATCCTTGAGTTCCAGCTTCCTATGGTCACTACTATTCTTGAACAATTATGTTAGTTCTTTCCACATTGAGAATGGAGTTTCTTTCCCATGGAATTTTAATACAATATGATCTTGTACTCCCTCCAAGATTATTCTCCTCACCTTGGATACATCTTTCTTTAACTAAACACATGTTCAACTAAACTATAACTCCTCCAACTCAAATTTACTGAGTTAATTGAGTATCAAGAGCCATGTCACCTCAGTTAACTACATCCAAATTGTCTGCTGATGTGTAATTTTTTATTTTTTTTTAATTTAATCAAGGGAAAATCAAATTGAGAATTTCTTGCTGCATTTTTCAACAAATTAAGAAAGTGTTTACAAGAAAATCATTCATCTTATAAAGGAACCTAATGAATCTATTGAATATTTTCATGATCAATTCAATCACTTTTGTTATGAGTTTTATGAGGATGACATAGAATGGAATTTCATTAAAGAGAAATTTTAGGATCTTGTTCAAATATCTTTGAATTCATCTAAATTTGAATCCTTTGTTATTCTCTCAACATTTCTTGGTTAGGGAGCTCTATAAACTTCAAAAGAATAAATTGATATTCCGTGTGACTTTTTGTCTTCTTTCGATTCTTTATTAAATCAAGTAGCTCCATGCACCCAAGTCAAGGTTGGAGAACCTGATATTCAATTTGTTGATCCAAAACCATCTTCTCCCCTCTTCATATTCAATATTTGAACTCAAGTTTCAATTTTGAATTTGATTTAATCAACGAAATTATTTCTTCCTGTTGACAATGTTGGACCTGCCAACATGCCAAGGGGATCTCCCTGGTAAGAAGTCCCAATTAGACCTCAGATTGTTTGGTGTAGGAGTCCCAACAGTGGGTTGTAAGGTAATGCCTTGAATGCGATGTCGCACAGAGGCAAGTAAGATAACTCTTTTAGTGGCTAGGGTGTGACTGATGCAGTGAGTCAAGGAATGTTTATGAGAGGTTCTAACACTTCGAAGGGAGAAGAAGGTGAAGGTGAGTTCCAGGTTGAAAGGGATCAGTCCCAACTCGGCTAGGAACACACAACACATAAGGACATGCATAGCTTCCAGCGAAGCAGTCCACTCGGATGCGGCAATCACATCATACAAGGTAAGATAACACGTACAACATTCACGAATCAGTCAGAGACGAGTGCGACGGTCGTTACAACAAGGTTCATGTGAAAGGTTTGTCTGATGTTCGGCAGAGCAGTCGACATAGACGGTGACAACATTAACAACATATATAAAACATCAACAACAAGATTCATATAATTGCATGTGAATCATTTCATACACAAGTACGTAAGTTAAAAAACATATAGCATTAAGGCAACCAAAGCAGTCAAACTATAATAACAACATATGCATGAGAATGTGCTGGCTCTTATTATATAAAGAAGTGTAAGTCTCAATCATACAATACACCATGTAAACCTGCTAGCCTCAACAGTAGAATGTTACAACCACATCCACCTGCTCCTCCAAAGAGATGTACTAGCTCCATGCAGTGGAGAAGCCAAGGCGCGTTACAATACTGTCCAAGCCTTCTTCAAGATAGTCTTAGTAGAAGCTTGGCTGATCAAAAGCCTATACAATGAGTCATGAAAGACTATTTATAGCAAAGGGTGGGGTGACCCTTGACATTCCCCTTTCTGATAGTTCAACTACCCTCATGACTCTTCACCTACTCTATGACTGTTACATCCACTTATGACACTTGAATTACACTTGACATGACTCAACATTACAATGCACATGTACTCATGTGAGACAACATGGCTTGAGCAAGCCTTGCAAGACATCACTGACACTCGGTCCGTTGTGGTGAGACAAACTCTTTGACATGCTTTTGATGGTGGAGCTGGTGAGCTGATGCCAAGCTTGGTCATGCTGAAGCAATCTCTTACTTCCGTTGCAACTGGTGCATTGGTTCGACCCCTTCATCCAACTTGTCTACTAACATGTGCATGGTCTTCTTGGGTGTGGCTAAACCGGCAGCGCACTGTTGCATAGTGTCCATGCGGATCTTCAAGTGTGTGTTGGTGGTCATGCACATCAACTTGCCGAAGTACCCATTCGGCTCCAGTTGGACTTGCTTATTGTCTTAGCCTTGGTGAGTGTGTTGAATGGGTTGGATTGCATGCATGTGCACAATGACATGCATGTTTCTGAATCCCTTGCATGCGATCAACCACACTACTCACCATGTCTGCTTCGTGTTAGCTGCTAGGATAGATCTTTAACTTGTTCGGGCGCAGTTTCATCTGTGAGTGCATGTTGCACTGATAGTTGTTCCCGATCCTGCTGCAACTCATTCGTCTATCTACGCAACTTCATGTTCTTCTTGAATATCTACTTCAACATATGCAACTCCTTCTTTGTTACATCTTCTGCCTTCACGCGATCTTCATGTCACGCTGTCACTCCATAGTCAGAGTCTCCAAAGTTGTTTTCATCATCAACGAACCTGCTTGAGCTTGCAACCTTGTTCCGCCTCTGTGTTGTCAACAACCCTCCTCTTGCATTTATTACATTTGGTATGTTGTCTTCATTTGTTGTTCATGATGTTGCTCGCTATGATGTTGCCGCTTGATTTCCTTGTCTAAGAACAACTTGATGTCTCCGTGAGGGCAAGCTCATAGACACTTGATCGACTGCATCCCCAAGCGTTCTCTAAACAATGTCCTCATCTCTGCTCTCCTGGAAGCCATTGTACCTGTACTGTTGAGAGGCAGATGAACACCTACAATACCTGGAGACATGGTAACACTCATAGCAAGCAATATGTCAGTCAAAAACCAAAATGAACATGAGAACTGACTTGCAACATACCTGGGTGAATGATCATGAAGGTTGAGCAATTTCGGCCGGGAGACCGACTGCTAAGACTGCTCAAGGCACAGTCTGGGCTACTGGGGCACTGGGTGACTGCTGGAACTGCGCAATGCACAGTCCAGTCTGGTTGCTGACTGTTGGGATTGTGCGATGCACAAAACAGTCCTGGAGGCCAGTGCTAGGCATGAATGCACAAATCTAGAGAGGAAGGTGAGCCTTCCTTTCCCAGATTGTGCAATGCAACCTTGGTGAAGGCAGAGCCCAGGCTAAGGTTGGTCCAACTCGTCGACGGGCGACTGAAAGGAAGTAAGTCAGTGAATGCATGGCGAAACTAAGTGATTGACAATGCATGAAAAACATGAATGAAAGATTCATCAAACATATCAACATGCATGTGGGTAAGGCAGTTCGCCAATTGGGTGAATGTCCGTGCAAAACAGTTTCATGCATGTGACAACAGTGAGATAGCAGATAAAACTAAAACAGATCTAGAACAAGATAGTATATATGTAAATGACAACAAGCATTCAAAGAAATCAAGCAAACAATACTCCTACAACCAAAAACACAAAAAGCGACAGAAATGTAGCACAAGGCATGGGAAGCGGGCTTACCCCCAACTGAGTTGAATGTGCTGACTGCTCCTAGATGTGATGTGGGATGCCATAGCTATGAGGTTGATGTGGGGAATGAGCTTTGCAGCGTCCGGTGGATGAATTTTGATAACATCGAGATAGTGACACGCATACCACGAATCTAGGGGAAGCGACACTTGGTGAAAGGTTTCAGAATTTCTCATTGCATGCAACCTCCAACTGCTAAACATAGATCCATGAAACAAGGGATGCCTTTGCATGCTTCCTTTGGAGAAGAAGCCCAGGCATGCAAGTCTATTTTCATCAATTCTGGGGGGAACCGGTCAACTCAGCTGCACATGCAAGAGATTGCTTGACTGCTGGAGAAAAATGTGCATTTTTTGCTAGGAGCTGGATTGACTACCAAGGAGATTTGTGCAATTTTTGGGTAGAGCAGCTGACTTCTGCCTAGATTTGTGCAAATCCTGGGTTGAATAGCTTGCTGTTGGGAAAATTTGCGCAAATCTTGCTGGGAGGGTTGGGTCGCAGGATTGTGCAATCGTGGAGCCCAGCAGACTGTCAAAGAGGATTGCGCAATTCTTGGAGGGAAGGGTGGTTTCCCTCCAGAAATGCGCAATTTTCAAGGAGTAGCCGCTTAGCGTGCAGCTGGACCAAGTCCAGGTGAGTAGCCTGTGAGGGGAATGGATCAACTCTGATCGACAGGCTGCCTTTGTGCGAGGAAAACACCGAAGCTTGAGTACTTGAAAAAGCAAGACAAAGTGTTGTGTAAGGTTAGTAGGGAGGCTCCAAAACAGGCTAAGACAAAATTTTGGAGGGTGATTATAGCCGCTACAACACTTGGCGACACACTGGTAGAACTCCAGCTCTCTACATAGACCTTGTTCGTGAAAAGCAAGTCTAACACCTCCAGAATTATTTTTCAGTTCTTAGCTCATCTTGGTTTCACACTAACTTGATTGTAAGATGTAGCATTTACGAAGCCCTTGGTTGATTGATACACATTCCAAGCCAAGGCAACAAGGTTGTTTCGATTTGGATTGAGGGGTATATAGGTGCACAAGCAGTATAGTCATCAGAGTCTTAGTTTAATCTCTGGTGTTGCTCCACTGCCAGCAGGCCTGGATAATACCCCGATGGAGTCACATAGGAACACAAGCATGGCTCCGCTTCCAGCGAGCTTGGTCAATACCCTAGCGAAGTTACTTGCATCACCTCCCTATGTAGGAATCCTTTCTCTTCTTTCGCCTTATTCATTTTTAATTTTGGATTTTTGACTTTTCATTTTTTCATTTTTCACTGTGCATAACACTATTCATTTCAGAGGCCAAAGAGGGATCCTGACTTATTGAGATCAGAAGAGTTTGTTTCAGTAGGGAAGTAGTTAATTGTATCTTTGACGTGCCTATTAAGGTTTTACCCCTTACCTTACTCTACTTGACTGAGATGACAAGGGTTAACCCAAAAACAATTGACTAGAGAAGGTGACACTAGTTAGTGCACAAGCGTTCTGTTTACACCAAGGTTCACTTCAAACAATAAGTATTTTCCTTCGATGTATCATGGACTAAAAGTAACAAGCTTATCATACAAAGGCAAGATGACAGATAACCAAGTAGTGATAGTTGTACAAGCCCTCTTGTAATTTACCCAGCTCGCTTCAAGAGTCATACATGGTTTCATTCAAAACTAACCTATGAATGAAACAAACGAACGAACTAACAATAAACAAAGAAAAGCAAGAGCAGAAGAAAAAATGAAAGCGAAGAAAGGAAACAAACAAGCAAGCAAACAAACAAGCAAACAAAGCATGTAAGCAAACAAGCATGCAAGCAGACACTACTCCTACACTAATGGTACATGGGCCTGATCACGTGAAGTGATACTTCCAATGTAGCCACCAGCGCATTGGTAGACCCATGTTGGTGAAGGCTTGGTCCGTGAGCAACCTAGTTGTGCGAACTGAAAGTAGACACTACTCCTACTCCTACACTAATGGTACATGGGCCTGATCACGTGAAGTGATACTTCCAATGTAGCCACCAGCGCATTGGTAGACCCATGTTGGTGAAGGCTTGGTCCGTGAGCAACCTAGTTGTGCGAACCAATAAGTAATAAAGATATAACAATAAAGACAACCACACTTCGTGATTCAAAGTGCCCATGGGACATAAGTGAGTGCATGTGCATGACAGGTAGTCCACAGACTTATCATGGTGTTGTGTGACACTATGTACAACTTTGAAGCATAAGCACACTCTTGACTATGACATGCAAGCAAACGAAAGAAACAAAGATAACTTGTGTCGCGCACGAGTGCTTGCAATGTAAGACTCCTCCAATGCATGAGCAATGGAATCGTGTAGTTCGAGCGGAGGAAGTAAAATCTGAGTGTTGGATTGATCTTGAGTGCATACATATGAGTGATGAGGAGCCTTGAGTTTTTGAACAATTTCCTAATCGGAAGCAAAACCAACCTCAAGACAGTGAGGGCCTGACATAACCATCAGCTTGGACTAAAGTGCCTCGACGGTTTGTGGGGTTTCTACTTCATTGATAGATGGATCCTCATAGACCAGTGGCTTAGATGGATTAACAATGAGTGAAACAACATCGTGATCAGATGATGAGGTGAAGAGATCACGACAATCAAGATCAGAAAATTCAGGATGTTGGTCGGCATCCTCCTGGTTGGATGAATCACACAGAGGGGTAAATGAAAAGCAAACAAAATCATCCTGTGTGTTTCCAGAAAAGACAGATGAAGGATCAAGTGGGTTTTCAACGAGTAAGTTATCCTCTCCTTTGTCGAATGATGGACTAACATTAGGTGAGTCCTGTGAGTGATTAACAATGGGTGCATCTTGGATGAAGATACACATGCAAAATCATGGATGGCAGGTTCACCAAAGAGGTTAGGAAAGAACGGAGGGAACTTGAACAGGAGGGAGTCATCTTTCACCAGGTGTTGATGTTCAAGCTCCCACTCATACTCTTCATGAATGACAGTGCATGTTGGTTGTGCAACACCGACTCCATCAGTGGGTTGTTCCTTGTTCACAATAAGTGAAGAGTCCAGAATGGATGAACACAAGACGACATCATCTGGAGGAACACCTGAGTGCGAAGACGGAGGTCGAAGAAAAGAATACATATGAGAACTCGAAGGACTCACAAACAAATATGTGCGAAAATCGAGTGGAGTGATGTTGGGAGAGTGTGAAGGATGAACAGGTGTGTGAGCATGATCCTCAACATCACTGGGCAGTGGTGGAGCTGTTGAATGAGAGGGAGGTGGATAGTCAGTTGAGACAGTGCCCACTCCCACATGAGATTGTTCAGTTCCATCAATGAACCAGTCCCAAAGATAAGAAAACTTCATCTGGCTCTTCGGAGATTGAAACTACAAGTCACGGAAGCACTGCCAAAAATCCATAACGGATTCATGCAGAGCCCTCCGTTGGTGTAACAATTTTGGTCAAGATAGTCTGGATCTAAATGATAGAACGTGTCTTCAATGAGATCACAAAAGTGCTCAAATGAGTGCATAGTGTGAGCCAGTAGGTTGAGCACCCAACAAAATAGAGATTCTCGAAGTGTGTATGCAAGCAGCAAACCGACCTATTTGTCAGAAAACTCATCTTCCTCATAAGTCATGGAAAGAAAGTTATATAAGTGCTCAGGCTAGGCCACTTCGCCTTCACCATCATATGTGTGAGTGGACAAGAGATTGAAAAGCTTCCCCGAGATGGAGACATCTTCACGATTCGAAAAACACCTCGGGGGGGAGAAGAGTGCAAGAATCCATGAAAGAAATGCAAAGGTTCAAAACTGGATGAGAGGACACAGCTTGTCATCGGGCCTTTCTTCTAGCGCCAGAAATTTTAACAGTGGTGAACCCGCCAACATGTCAAGGGGATCTCCCCGGTAAGAAGTCCCAATTAGACCTCAGAATGTTTGGTGTAGGAGTCCTAGCAGTGAGTCTTAAGGTAATGCCTTGACCGTGATGTCGTAAAGAGGCAAGTAAGATAACTATGTTAGTAGCAAGGGTGTGACTAAAGCAGTGAGTCAAGGAAGGTGTATGAGAGGTTCTAACACTTTGAAGGGAGAAGAAGGTGAAGGTGAGTTCCAGGTTGAAAGGGATCAGTCCCAACTCGGCTAGGAACACACAAACAAAAGGACATGCACAGCTTCTGACAGAGCAATCCACTCGGATGCGGCAATCACATCATACAAGGTAAGATAACACGTACAACACTCATGTATCAATCTGAGACGAGTACGATGGTTGTTACAACAAGGTTCATGTGAAAGGTCTGTCTGATGTCCGGCAAAGCAGTCGACACAGACGGTGACAACATTAACAACATATACAACACATTAACAACAAGATTCATATAATTGCATGTGAATCAGTTCATAAAAAAGTACATAAGTTAAACAACATATATCATTAAGGCAACCGGAGTAGTCCAACTACAATAATAACATATGCATGAAAATGTGTTAGCTCTTATTATATAAAGAAGTGTAAGTCTCAATCACACAATACACCATGTATACTAGCTAGCCTCAACAATGGAACGTTACAGCCACATCCGCTTGCTCCTCCAAAGAGATGTACTAGCTCCATGCAGTGGAGAAGCCAAGGCGCATTACAATACTGTCCAATCCTTCTTCAAGATAGTCTTAGTAGAAGCTTGGATGACCAAAAGCCTATACAATGAGTTATGAGGGACTATTTATAGCAAAGGGTGGGGTGACCCTTGACATTCCCCTTTGTGACAGTTCAACTACCCTCGTGACTCTTCACCTACTCTATAGATGTTACATCCACTCATGACACTTGACTTACACTTGACATGACTCAACATTACAATGCACATGTACTCATGTGAGATAACATGGCTTGAGAAAGCCTTGCAAGACATCACTGACACTCGGTCCACTGTGGTGAGACCAACTCTTTGACATGTTAGTGACGGTGGAGCTGGTGAGTTGATGCCAAGCTTGGTCGTCTGTGATGGTGTGCGTGCACCTCATGGTGACATCTTGCTAAAGCAAACTATTGCTTCTGTTGCAACCAGTGCATTGGTTCAGCCCCTACATCTAACTCGTCTGCTAACATGCGCATGGTCTTCTTGGGTGTGGTTGAACCGACAACACACTAATGCATAGTGTCCTTGCGGATCTTCAAGTGTGTGTTGGTGGTCCTGCGCATCAACTTGCCGAAGTACCCTTTTGGCTCCAGTTGGACTTGCTTCTTGTCTTAGCCTTGGTGAGTGTGTTGAATGGGTTGGATTGCATGCGTGTGCACAATGACATGCATGATGTTGAATCCCTTATATGCGATCAACCACACTGCTCACCATGTCTTCTCCGTGTTAGCTACTGGAATGGATCTTTAACTTGTTTAGGTGCAGTTTCATCCGTGAGTGCACGTTGCGCCCACGGTTGTTCTTGATCCTGCTACAACTCATTCGTCTGTCTGTGTAGCTTCATGTTCTTCCTGGGTTTCTCCTTCAGCATATGCAACTCCTTCTTTGTTACATCTTTTGCCTTTGCATGATCTTCATCTCGCGTTGTCACTCCGTAGCCGAATTCTCCAAAGTTGCTTTCATCATCAACAGACCTGCTTGAGCTTGTAACCTTGTTCCGCCTCCGTGTTGTCAACAACCCTCCTCTTGCATTCGTCGCATTTGGTATGTTGTCTTCAACTGTTGTTCATGATGTTGTTCGCTATGATGCTGCTACTTGATGTCCTTTTCTATGAACAACTTGATGTCTTCGTTAGTAGGAAAGTTCATAGACACTTGATCGACTGCATCCCCAAGCATGCTCTAAACGGTGTCCTCATCTATGCTCTCTTGGAAACCATTGTACATGTACTGTTGAGAGGCAGATGAAAACCTACAATACCTGGAGACATGGAAACACTCATAGCAAGAAATTTGTCAGTTGAAAACCAAAACGAACATGAGAACTGACTTGCAACATACCTGGGTGAATGATCATTAAGGTTGCACAATTTCGGCCGAGAGGTCGACAGACCGACTGCTCAAGGCACAGTCTGGGTTGCTAGGGGACTAGCTGACTGCTAGAACTCTGTAATGTACAATCCAGTCTGACTGTTGACTGCTAGGATTGCACAATGCGCAATTCCAACTGGGAAGGATTGTTGGCCTAGGGACAAATTTGCAAATTTCTTAGGCCAAGTAGCCACTGTTCTCCAAAAATGCGCAAAACAGTCCTGGAGGCCAGTGTTGGGCAGGAATGCACAAATATGGAGAGGAAAGTGAGCCTTCCTTTCCCAGATTGTGCAATGCAGCCTTAGTGAAGGCAGAGCCTAGGCCAAGGTTGGCCCGACTCGTCGACGGGTGATTGAAAGTAAGTAAGCCAGCGAATACATGGCGACACTAAGCGATAACAGAAGTGATTGATAGTGCATGCAAAACATGAATGAAATATTATTTAAGGACCAGTTCTATACCAAGTGTAAGGCCCAGTTCTCTACTATATGTATATATATATATATATATATATATATATATATATATATATATATATATATATATATATATATATATATATATATATATATATTTTTAAAAATAAATCACAATAAAATACAACCAGAAGAGAAAAACATTTGGAATTCAAATTTATTCGGCAACTGTCTAACACATTATTAAATCTCATTTCACTTAACATATCATAAAATTTGACATAACTAAGGCCATAAATAAAACATACAAAATAATACTGCGACACACATGTACCGTTCACCAGAAGACGAGACTCCACTTGATTTGTCGTTACTTGTTTTCCCTTGTTGCCAGTCACCTCCAAGAGTGAATGACGACGTACTTGATCCAAATGCGATGACCCACTGGTTAACCTCCCAAACTAATCCTTGGGTACTCTTCTTCCCCGCGGACCCCTAAGCTGCAACGAGGTTGTACAATGGAGGAATGCAATAGCTGGTAGAGGAGAGCACTCGGCTCAAGAGTCCCCTCTCTAAAATCCTCTACCTCACCAAACTCACTATAGTTTCGTAATCACTGCTTTGACATAGTCTCATCCATCCAACCATAGGGTTCCAAAAAGTCCCTTCTCCCATGGCTTGCCCCTTCTTTTATAGGAGTCCTCATAGGTGACACTTGGCATGTCATGCATAATTAATTTTTATTTTATTTTATTTTATATTTATTTATTATTATTCACCCACCATGTGTCACTCTCTCATCAAGGGTCTCCAAAATTATTTACTTAATTTTAATTTAAAACTAATATTTTCCTCACCTCAACAAGATTCCTATTTATTCTCCTAGTTGCCTCTTGATCCCCCTTTTTACTCCTTAATTTGTGTTCATTACTAAAGTCAATTAATGAGTCAAGATTTGATCCCCTATCTACTCCCTAATTTAACTCAAGTTATCTCTTAGATGGATATTCTTATGTTGGTTGTTGCCACATAGAGGTTCTCTACATTTCTCTAAAATTTAATTTATTAATCTTATTTTAATTCATCCTCCTCTTCTCTTAATTAGGTTTAACCATTTTGGAATTAATCTTTATCCTTACAATTATGTCCCTCTATCCCCTTTTACCTAATTAAACTACATAATCTACCTACTAATTTCCAACATGGGAAAGGTAGAGTTTTTAAGTTAACCTATTGTATTCCTTCTTATGATCCTCTTAACCCAAGTTTTATTTTTGCTTTAATTAGCTCGGTTTCTAACATCATTTACCCTTGATTTAAATTTACCTAGTTTCCATCTCTTGATTATATTTATTAATTTATTTATTTTTAATGATTCCAAGGGTGCCAAGTTTGGTCGTGCCCTTCAAGAACTTCCCTTGAAGTTCCAAGGGTGCCACGCCTAACAATTTATTTGTGATGCCAAGGGTGCCAAGTTTGGTCGTGCCCTTCAAGAACTTTCCTTGAAGTTCCAAGGGTGCCACACCACTTGCCCTTCAAGCATTCAGTGACTACGAGGGGAAAGTATAGGTGCAATGTTATAGACCACTATCATCTTTTATGTTGCCTACTATAGTGAGACTAATGGTGTCGGGGACCAAGGAATCCACCTTGATGTGCGCCCCCCGGTAAAGTCCTCATGAGCGAACCAACTTAGGGACCTGCCCTCATGGCATCATGATCTTCAAGGCGAAGGTGTTTCAACCTTTCCAGCCCAAGTCACGGCGGGAGTGCTAGTAGGTGAGATCAGGGACAGTGTCCCACCCCTCCCATGTAGTTCCATCCACTTGTACAACCCCATCACCCATATGTGAGTCATTCGGCCAAGCAACTAATCTGTGCCTGCAACCACTAACATATTATCAAAATATAGATAAACATATCTAGCAAGTTTCAAAATTGACTTAGAATTTCAAAGATAAAATAATATAAATTTTCATCAAACCAGGTGTCGTCAACTCGTCATATGCGAGTGCCTCTGGTGGTTTCCTACCATACTCAATAATCATCAGTAACAAGGTTTCTCAGTGTTAGCCATTGTCATAATAACATCATTGCCATCACCTAGTCATTCGCATCATTGTTCATTGTGAACCAGAACTGATGCAAGTAGGTAACATAGGGGACACATCCATCAAAGCTATCATCATCATGATATCAATAGAGAGCATACATATCCTTTAGTGCTATCATCATCATAAATTCAATAGAGAACAAACATGACCATTTATGCCACAATCATCATAATATCAATAGAGAATGTGCATAACCATTAATGTTACAATCATCATAATACCAATAGAGAACATACCTAACCATTAATACTATCATCATCATAATGTCAATGGAGAACATACATAAACATCACAACCACTAATATCACAATCACTAATAATAGAGTCATGTGTCCGGATCCTCAACCTGAGGTCCTCAAAGAATAAAGTATCTAAGATAATGTCATATTAGGGTCAGGAAACTAGAGTGGGCACTACATACACCCCCTCTTAACAATGGACTTCGTCTCGAAGTCCTTAGAACATAAAGGAAAAATGAAGCACATATCCTAGGAACCCTTCCTGAAACTCTTGCTAACCTTCTGGTAACAGGTATCTCTGATTTTTAAATTAAGCAAATTTTCGCTAATGAATTAAAATCAATCAACAAAATCGTTTTCATCTTTTGGATTAAGTAATTTTCTTAACAAATTTATTTATTTATTATTATTTTTACCTAATTAGTTCTATTAAGCCCTCATGAAACATTGTCATAAAATCTAATGCTTCTCATTTGCATTCCTTTAACCTCTTGAATATTCAAGAATTCCTTTCTAGTATAGTTCCTTCGAACATGAGCTTGAGATGTAATGTCCAACAATTGTCCTTGTTATGATCATCCTTCATACTATGTTCATAATGAAAGCCTTTTTTTTTCAAAAAAAGTTTACTCCCCATTTTCTTCATTCTTGTTGGCCATTTCTCAAGGAAATTAATAGTAGGTACACAATCCCTCCAATCTAAGCTCACATTGGTCGACGTCATAGTTATCTACCATTTTAGTTTGACTTGGAATCTGAATATGGGTTATTCCAAGAAATAATGACTCTTTAGTAAGTGAATATCCAAATTGATTTACTTTCTAGTGGGCAGGTTAGAATTTCCCAAGGTATCTATACCATGGATTCCATTATAAACTAAAGGACTATATCTAGTGATCATTGCAACCCACAATTATTTATGTATTAAGAAACAACAAAACAAGAAGCAGGACAATCACAATCAATATTCATCTCATGGTACAATTAATATATGATGCATTCAACCAAGTAAAGTCATTCACACACTGTACTCTTGTAGCTTCCAATTATAGTAGTTCATTTCAAACTACGTCTATATGACCCTATAAGTGACAATGTCGGGGACAATATGTAACAAAAAGTGATTTGTATGCTCATCATTGCATATGTTAAAGTTCATTGTCATAGATGTTGCAATAATATTGTCGTAGAAGAAAAGAGCATACAAATTATTTCAATGAGTCTTTGAGATTTTTTATTACATTACAGTTGCGAATGAACTTCCAATCCTATTTCAAGATTGAAAAGAAAAGTCTCTTTTCAAGCTAATATATGATATTGATAATATATAGTGGTATTGCTTGAGTATCAAAACTCACTCGAGCAATGTATGAGACCCTATTTCACCAATTTTATGCTTTCACCTAAATTTTCCAAAGTGGAGAACTTATGGGACACAGGTCTCAAGTTCAATTCTTATTGATGATAGAAGGTACTCTTGCAACAGTCTAGTCATCAACTGCGTGAAATAGTTGCTTAATTTAATTTATTTACTGGTGTAAGACTTATTGATCACTATCTACTGAATATTTGGCCAAATTATTTCTGAATACTTCAATAAAAGTAAGGGGAATTTGCAATAAGATATCTTTTCCCAGTAATAAAATAATTCTAGAGCATACCGAGGCCTGAATATGAACTGAGCAACAAAACTTAACAATCATAATCTGAAGCTCCTGTACAAAATTGTGCCGAGAGAATCCCTTCTTAGATGATTCACTCTTACAAATCCGATGTCTGAATATTTGACCAAATTTATCTGCCAAAATCATTCTCCACATTTTCGCATACACCTCATGTTATCAAAGTACACAACCCTTCAGCTGTGAACTTAAAAAAAATAAAAATTTTCACTACTAATATTGTTTCAGAAAACCATGAGAAAAATGCTTTATACAAATCACAAATCATTGTACACATTGTACAGTTATGAATAACTCATTCCGTGGAAAATAAATGGGGCATAATTTGGGCAGCAGTGATGGCCATAGAAACCATTTGCTCATTCCTATGGCCAGTTCGCTGAGTTCTCCAACAAGACAGACACCCGTTTTTCAAAAAAAAATTCAGTCTCACAATTATATTGCAGAGACCTGGTTAACCTTACGTCCTATTTATTTAATTTTTGTTATCCACTAAACATTAAAATCTACTTCAACTACATCGCGAGATGTAGGTTCAGTTTTCGGGGATACAACCACGTGTTGTCAGTTCAATGGAGGGATGGTTCTTTTGAGAAAGCCTAATCATTGGTCAGTGATTTTGATCTATACATGTGATAATTTATAAATTCAGGTACCTTTTAGAAGAAAATAAAACTTATGTACAACAGTCATTTATGGTATAAATTAAAATATGTTATTCTCTGATGGTGTTTCCCATGTCCCAATTCAACTGTATTGTGAGGCATATTTATTTTAACAAACAGCACATGGCCCTTTTGCAAAATCAATGACAACCAGTTTTGAATTGTCCTGCAAGATTGGCGTCAGGGGATCTATATCAAAGCTAGTCTGGTACCATAGTGCGGTAATCTCTGCTACAAAGCTGCCATATATCAAACACACTTGACCTTCTAAGTAAAAGAAATTAACAAGACAAGTTCCTTTTGATGAAAGAAGCTGCGCTGGTTAAATGTTTTGCAAAACCTTTCAATGTTGGTTTTATATCATCCCAGCACTGGGTTTTATGGGAACTATGTCCATAGTGCAAGTATTCCACACTGGAGCAAAATATTGCATGAATCACACTACGCTTTCAAACTAAATGTCATGTCATTAGTTACGGCTAAATGTTACTTCAATAGGTATGCTGAAAAACTGTAAAGAATACAACATTCCTCCAAAACAAAACAAAACAAAAGCAAACTTATATTTTGAACATGAGTTTATCGTCTTCTACTGCAGATTTTGCATTCCCTCGACTCTAGGATTTAGAGGGGAAATTATACTTTCTCAAATAATAATATTTCTGACTAATCAAAGCATCGTTTTCAAGAAAAAATAAAAAAGACAAAAGAAAACATGCTCCGCCATCACTAAAACAGAGCATGATGTTCAGGCGAGATACCAACCCGATTGCAGATATGATATGTTTCAAAGAAACCAATGAAATCCAGTAGCAAAAACAACAAGAGATAATTTTTTTTAAGACAACTGAATGGTCGTCATACAATAAATGAAAAATAGCACAACATGAATAAATTATCAACATTTGTAAGTCAAGTATCTACAAGAAAAGAGTTCAATGCGATTTCACAGTAGGCAATGAATTCCAGTAGCAACAACAGGAAGAAATACATAGCTCTTGAAGACAACTGAAGGACTGGTAAATTAAAAGGGAAAAATAGTATAATAACGATATGAATCCATATCATCATTTGCAGGCCAAACATCTACTGCAAAAGAGTTCAATGTGCTAACCATAACAAAAGCGGTCACGAAGGCCGCAAATCTCAACAGCTTCACTTCCAATTTAGGTTCATTCCTTGCTCTTTTTATCAACTGCGGACTGCAATTTCCCATGCACACTCCAGAATGCTAATGATGCTTACCATCAGACTTCACTCTCAACTGTTTCCGCATATCATTGATGTTTTGGATGGATGGTTTGGAAGGAAAAACCACGTATTGCCAGATCCGGAACTTTGGTGGTGTCATGTCTCAGATCTAGGCTCTCACTGTGTCACATGTTTCCAGATTACAGGCATTTGAATTTTTACTTTTTATTTTGTTATAAGGACAATATTCCTTGAAATATGTCAAATCTTGCAAGTTATCGAATTTTATTCTATTTAATTAATGGCTTAGAACTGTACAGAGTCCTCGAAGAATTTGAATTAGAAGTTGTTCCAAGAAAATCGAATCTGGGCACTATTTCTTACTTAAAGAACAAATAGAAGAATTTGAATTAGAAGTTGTTCCAAGAAAATCAAATCTGGGCACTGTTTCTTATTTAAAGAACAAATAGAAGTATGGCACACAACGGTTACACGTGTCTATTCGGCGTGGGTTATACTAGAGGAAACCTGGATCCACACATTGTAAAGTTGGCTAAAGGAGCGTGGCGCTAAGAGGAGATATTCAAAATAAATCTGCATAGCCAGAAAGATATTCGAAATTAAATATGCATGGAGAATGCCCAGTACAATTTGGTAAGGGAAAAATATGCATAGCACAATTTAAATTAAGTGCTCAATGCAGTTTTCTCAAATCCCATTCAGACCTACTCGTTTTCTTCAATTCAGTGCAGCAGCAGCAGCATTAATCATGCCAGCTGCAATTTTTGATTTTTTATTTTCGAGCTTCGGCATGTATTAATTTTGCGCAACACACCTTAGTTTTCTTTTCGACTCAATATTTTCCAGTAGAATTAGATCTATGAACATGTGGGAAGCAGCAGCTAAAACCTTGCTAAATAATTTCTACTAGAAAAATGGTTGAATGAGAAAGGTGAAAAAAGAATCTCAATTACATGCCACTTTTGTTGTTGTTGTTATGGGTAATTTGTTCAGAAATGTTATTTGACCTATTGTTGGTGCAGGAGGCTTTAAGAAGCGAGATGCTTTTAGATTCTTAAACATGACGGGCGAGAAATACGTAGCATCTAATTCACCTCCATTAATGAAAGTTGGGAGGGCATACTGGCAGCCGCGGGACGGAATGAACATATACGATGTTTGTAACAATGTGGAATGTTTAGTATTTCGGAGTTGTGTGACCTTTTAAGTGGAAAATGGTGGATTAGGGTTCAGCGCTTTTAATATGAAAATGAAGATGCCATCCCGTTTCCTATGCCCCCAATGCAAGAAAGTGTGTAATGGTAAGGCTACAAGCTGCAATTTTTACAGATGCAGGTGGAAGTATAAGGGTGTGGCACTAGAGTGGGACGGGAGTCATTATGTCACCGTGAAGAAGCGTGGAGGTCATTATGGCACCAGTCTAGCATAGTTTCATTGCCTAAGCCTCGATTTCGAGACAACAAACATGCAAACAAGAGAAAACAAGAAGAAAACGCATAACACTCACCATTAGTCTCTATTTCGACATGAAAAGGAAGAAAACACGCATCGAGCAAGAAAAAGCTCTCACAATCAGTTTCCTATTGACATAATTTCCAAGTTTGTACATACCTGAATGGAACATATGATTATGAGGTAGATTGCAGCTTTGCTTCGTAGCGATGAGTCTACTATGATTAGGTTGTGATCCAATGGTAGACTAGTGGTGAGATTCCATAGGTGTTTTGATTCCACTCAGATCAAAATACTTGTTGTAAAAGGGAAAAATTGAATGCAGCAGCAATCATCCAATAGCTTCGATTCTCAACGCATTCTTGTCTGGCCTTTACTTGAGAATTGCCAAGAGATTTTATCCCACTCAGGTCAAAATGGTTCCTGTGCAAAAAGATTGCAGCAGTAATTACCCAATGAGTGTTGGCCTAACAGGTTCAAGTGGGTAATTCTATATAGGTGTTGGGTAGATGCAAAATTCAAATGCTTCATGTATTGTTGGGTTATGGCGTAAGGACGGTGTTTCTCAAAGAAATGAATTGATCAGAATGTGGTGGTAAGTTGCTTAATCTGTGGATTGTGATCTGATTGCTATCCAATATTGCCAAATGGGTGGAAGGCATGTGCAGATCTTTTCTTGAGTGCATCATCCATTAATGATGAGAAAGAAGTTGGTGATCCATGGCCCACGGGCATTAGAAGCACTGGAAAGTTAAGATTTATACTCAATCCCCTGTGAATTGTGTGTGCTAGTTCCCAAGATAGATCGGTGCCCTTGCGTGTCCACTAGGCTTTCCTTCCTTGGCTGGTCTTGGCCAGTGACCGATTCCATTTTTTTGTTTTTTTGTTTTTTTTTTTGGTAAAGCGATGAACTCAGATTTACCACATTCTTACTGTGACTAGTGTGGATCTGAAGCACTCTTAATGGCCCTCTCAGATCATCTATCTATCATATTTTAGGTGCAAAATATTGCTGTCATAAACGAGAAAGAAAACTTTAATACGTATTGAAGTTCTTTTGGCTGTTCACTTTATTTTCTATTCTAACTTGCGCTTTGTTCCCAGGTGGTGTGCACTCTTGGAAGTATAGTTTTTGTTGCAATTTTAATTCTTAGGAGAGTTTGGTCAGCAATTGCATACATAAAGATAAATGGAAAAAACAAACGAGGATACATGGAATGGTGCACAGCCTACAACTTAACTACTAATGGATACTTCCCAGCCTTCCATAAAATGTGTAATTCTTTATCCAGTGATCTTGGCTACCAATGGTTACATGAAATTTTATAGCTTTTGTAATCATAAAGTCTGCTTCTTGTCAGCGACAAAGAAGGAAAGTTAGCTAACGAGTATTTGGTATATTGTAATCATATGTTTCCTTCTTGTCATCAACAAATAATGGAAACCCAGCTCACGAGTATTTGGTATATCTTTATGCACAGTTTAGATTGCATTGTTGTGATTTGTTGTCTTCTTGCCAAAGAAGAGTAGAAGAGAATACAACAGATTTCATAGGCCAAATGGTCTATGAGATTTGGAGGTTACTTCTTTAGGAGGGCACGTCTTTGCAGAGAATTAAAACAGTAGTACTTGTAAGATAAAAGTAGATTCAAGCTAGATGCCTCATAATTACTACAGGAGAAAGTTGCTAATGTCATTGCTTCAGAACAAATTCATATGCGAGTCTAAGATGGCCTCGTATATCGCTTGTTGAGATCTAGATCGTATCTAACAAAACTAGTCATGAATGCATGGGCCCATAGGTCTCAAGGGTTCAAAATAGCTTTGATACCAAGTGTAAGGACTAGTTCTATACCAAGTGTAAGGCCCAGTTCTATACTATATGTATATATATTTTTTAAAAATAAATCACAATAAAATACAACCAGAAGAGAAAAGCATTGGGAATTCAAATTTATTCGGTAACTGTCTAACACATTCCTAAATCTCATTTCACTTAACATATCATAAAAGTTGACATACAATTAACTAAGGCCATAAAGAAAACATACAAAATAATACTGTAACACACATGTACCATTCACCAGAAGACGAGACTCCACTTGATTTGCCGTTACTTGTTTTCCCTTGTTGCCGGTCACCTCCGAGAGTGAATGACGACGTACTTGATCCAAATGCGATGACCCACCAGTTAACCTCCCAGCCTACTCCTTAGGTACTCTTCTTCCTCGCAGACCCTCGAGCTGCAATGAGGTTGTACAATGCAGGAATGCAATAGCTGGTAGAGGAGAGCACTCCTTGGCTCAAGAGTCCCCTCTCTAAAATCCTCTACCTCACTAAAATCACTATAGTTTCGTAATCATTGCTCTGACATAGTCTCATCCATCCAACCATAAGGTTCCAAAAAGTCCCTTCTCCCATGGCTTGCTCCTTTTATAGGAGTCCTCATAGGTGAAACTTGGCATGTCATGCATAATTAATTATTATTATTATTATTATTATTTATATTTTTATTATTCACCCACCCATGTGTCACTCTCTCATCAAGGATCTCCAAAATTATTTACTTAACTTTAATTTAAAACTAATATTTTCCTCACCTCAACAAGATTCCTATTTCTTCTCCTAGTTGCCTCTTGATCCCCCTTTTTACTCAATTTGTGTTCATTATTAAAGTCAATTAATGAGTCAAGATTTGATCCCCTATCTACTCCCTAATTTAACTCAAGTTATCTCTTAGATGGATATTCTTATGTTGGTTGTTGCCACATGGAGGTTCTCTACATTTCTCTAAAATTTAATTTATTAATCTTATTTTAATTCATCCTCCTCTTCTCTTAATTAGGTTTAACCATTTTGGGATTAATCTTTATCCTTACAATTATGTCCCTCTTTCCCCTTTTACCTAATTAAACTACATAATCTACCTACTATTTTCCAACATGGGAAGGGTAGAGTTTTTAAGGTAACCTATTTTATTTCTTCTTATGATCCTCTTAACCCAAGTTTTATTTTTGCTTTAATTACCTCGGTTTCTAACATCATTTACCCTTGATTTAAATTTACCTAGTTTCCATCTCTTGATTATATTTATTAATTTATTTATTTTTAATGATTCCAAGGGTGCCAAGTTTGGTCGTGCCCTTCAAGAACTTCCCTTGAAGTTCCAAGGGTGCCATGCCTAACAATTTATTTGTGATGTCAAGGGTGCCAATTTTGGTCGTGCCCTTTAAGAACTTCCCTTGAAGTTCCAAGGGTGCCACACCACTTACCCTTCAAGCATTCAGTGACTACAAGGGGAAATAATAGGTGCAATGTCATAGGCCACTATCATCTCTTATGTTGCCTGGTATAGTGAGACTAATGGTGTTGGGGATCAAGGAATCTACCTTGATGTGCACCCCCCGGTAAAGTCCTCATGGGCGACCCAACTTTGGGACTTGCCCTCATGGCATCGTGATCTTCAAGGCGAAGGTGTTTCAACCTTTCCAGCCCAAGTCACGGTGGGAGTGCTAGTAGGTGAGATAAGGGACACTGTCCCACCCCTCCCATGTAGTTCCATCCACTTGTATAACTCCATCGCCCATATGTGAGTCATTCGGCCAAGCAACTAATCTATGCTTGCAACCACTAACATATTATCAGAATATAGATAAACATATCTAGCAGGTTTTAAAATTGATTTAGAATTTCAAAGATAAAATAATATAAATTTTCATCAAACCAAGTGTCGTCAACTCGTCATATGTGAGTGCCTCTGGTGGTTTCCTGCCATACTCAATAATCATCAGTAACAAGGTTTCTCAGTGTTAAACATTGTCATAATAACATCATTGCCATCACCTAGTCATTCGCATCATTGTTCATTGTGAACTAGAACTGATGCAAGTAGGTAACATAGGGGACACATCCATCAAAGCTATCATCATCATAAATTCAATAGAGAACAAACATGACCATTTATGCCACAATCATCATAATATCAACGAGAACGTGCATAACCATTAATGTTACAATCATCATAATACCAATAGAGAACATACCTGACCATTAGTACTATCATCATCATAATGTCAATGGAGAACATACATAAACATCACAACCACTAATATCACAATCACTAATAATAGAGTCATGTGTCTGGATCCTCAACCTGAGGTCCTCAAAGAATAAAGTATCTAAGATAATTTCATATTAGGGTCAGGAAACTAGAGTGGGCACTACAGATTCAACAAACAGATCAACATGCATGTGGGTGAGGCAATTCGCTATTCGGGCGAACGTCCGTGCAAAACAGTTTCATGCATGCGACAGTACTGAGATAGCAAGGAAAACTAAACCATATCTAAGACAAGCTAGTATATATGTAAACGACAACAAGCATTCAAATAAATCAAGCAAACGATACTCCTACAAGCGAAAACACAAAAAGTGATAGAAATGCAACACAAGGCAAGGGAAGCGGGCTTACCCCAAAACAACTGAGTTGAATGTGCCGACTACTCCTAGATGTGATGTGGGATGCAATAGCTACAAGGTTGATGTGAGGAATGAGCTCTGCAACGTCTGGTTGATGAGTTTTAATAACATCGAGGTTGTGACACGCATGCCACGAATCTAAGGGAAGCGACATTTGGTGAGAGGTTTCATAATTGCTCATTGCATGCAACCTCCAACTGCTAAACATAGATCCCTGAAACAAGGGATGCCTTTGCATGCCTCCTTGGGAGAAGCAGCCCAGGCATGCAAGTCTGTTTTGCTCAGTCCCAGGGTGAACCAGTCAACTCAGATGCACATGCAAGAGACTACTCGACTACTGGAGAAAAATGCGCATTTCTGGATGGGAGCTGGGATGGCTACCCAGGAGATTTGCAAAATTTCTTGGCAGAGCAGCTGACTGCTACCCAGATTTGCACAAATCCTGGGCTGAACAGCCTGCTACCGGGAAATTTTCACAAATCCTGCTAGGAGGGTTGGCTGGCAGGATTGCACAATCCTAGAGCCCAGCAGGCTGTCAGATAAGATTGCGTAATTCCTGGAGGAAAGGTTCGTTTCCCTCCAGAAATACGCAATTTTCAAGGGGTAGTTGCTCAGCCTATAGCTGGACCAAGTCTGGGTGAGCATCCTGTGAGAGGAATGGATCAACTGTGATCAACACGCTGCCTTTGTGTGAGGAAAACACTGAAGCTTGAGTACTTGACGAAGCAAGACAAAGTTTTGTGTAAGGTCTATAGGGAGACTCCAAAATTGGCTAAGGCAAAATTTTGGAGGGTGGTTGTAGCTGCTACGACACTTCTCGACACATTTCTTATCCTCCATCGGTTATTCCCTCTGATCCTCCTGATTTTGAGTTGTCACATCAACTTGTTACAATTATTTCTTCCGATTCTCAAAAGGTTCAAGTCCAAGATGGAGTCAATGGAGACCAAGAAACTTGCGATATCTTTCATAATGACTATGTATGGGATTTTTATTATGAACAAGAATTTGTGATTAAATATGGTCTTTCACCTAATCTCTTTGTTTCTTCCCCTTTCACCTATTGACTTGACATATTCATTGATTTTAGCGCACTTGTCACATCTTTGAATGATCTGGGTTTTAATGGTATTGAATCTGATTACAATTAGGAATGGTGGAATTTCAATCTCAAATCAAAAGAAGGTGAGAAGAATCCACTCTTTACAATCTATCTCATCCCTCATTCTATAAATATGAAGAAGCAGAGGAGGTTGCTTCATGTTTTCGATCAACCCCTCTTTATGATTCATCAGATCTTGAGGACCCTCTTCTCTCGAATGAAAAATCAAACTCTGATCATGTTGGTCTTAATATATTCATTAACTCATCTAGTAATGATTTTGTGTCTTTAACTTTCGATTATTCCAAGCCACTAATTTTTTATGATCAACCTTATGATATTTCACAACCATGTCAAGATATTGAGACACTTCAACCTATGATGATGGTTATGTCAGGATCTCATGATCTTGATGGTTGTTCCAAGCATGATCAAGTTGGTACTCTTCCTCAGGAGAACCCTCACGAGTTGACCGCAAATGTTGGAAATGAACTTGTCTTTCAGCTTCAAGATCCTTCACTCGTTTACCATGATCCCATTACTCAATGGTGGGAGGAATCATACTTGGAAATCCCTTTTGCTAAGAATAAATTCTTATATTTCTTCATGTTTTCCAAGATTGAAAGTTGGAATGGATGCTTTGATATGAGAGTTTGTCGTGATGTATATGAATTTTTTTATTCAACAGCAAAATGTTCAGAACATGCCTTCTTATCATAATTCAATGCTCATCTTTTGTGCCTTCGAATTTTGGAACATGCTGTGATTTATCTTTTTTGTTGTATGTTTTCCTTGATAGTATTTCTTGTTGCTAATCCCCTCATCACTCTACTAGGTTAGGAGATGCTTGAATGGTTGCATTGGAAATTTCACTTTACGTAAACCCGACCTATCTTCTGTTAGATTAGGAGTAGGTTTAGTTTAATTTAGCTTTGTTTGTTTTGATTCTATTTTGTTTTGTCTTTCATCTTACACTTTTTTGTTCTTTATTCATAATAAGCCTCGTATGAAAGTTGTGGTTGGTTCTGAATAAGCATGGAAAAGTTTGAAAGGACATTGTACAATTGTGTATGCTTGGTTAACAAACTCTTCCTTTCTTTGAATGGGCCTTGTTTCTTTTAGTAAATGACTCTTTGATAGAAAATATGTTCTTTCTGAGAGAAATATTTGGTGGATTTGTGATGCTCAAATCTATAAATATGATCTTCTTCTTTAATCAACTTTTATGTTTTATCAGTTAACTTGTCAACTTGGTTGAGTTGAGAAAGGAGAGGAGGAAAATCAAACAATTGGATTGTATTTCAAAGGTGTATATATATCCTTCTATGAAGGGACAACCTCTTTTTCTCTTAATAAGTCAGGATACCTCTTCTACCCCATGAAATAATAAGTTCATTTGCGCAATACTATAAATAAAATAAATAATGGGTGAAAAAAGAGAAAGGATTCATGCGGAGAGAGGTGAAGCAAGTAACTTCATTAGGGTACTGAACAGGCTCGTTGGCAGCGACACAATGCTTGTGTTCCTATAGTGACTCCATCGTGGTACTAAATAGGATCGCTGGCAGTGGAGCAACACCAGAGATAAAAACTAAGACTCTGACATCATTTTCACTTGCATATCTATATGCTCCTCATCTCCACTTGAAACAACCAAAGTTTGACTTGATTTTGTTAGTGTGTCACAGATGAAAATAATGAAAGAAATTATATATTTAAGTTAAGCTAAGGAAGGAAGGTATGGTGATTGATGGAAAGAATAATACTTCTTGAAGATCTAGATTTGGTTTATAGAGTTAAACCAATAAAGAGAAGTTGGAATTCTACTAGTGTGTCACCAAGTGTTGTAGCTGCCACAACCCACCTCCAATTTTTTTCCATACACTTCAATTTTGGAGCCTACCTTATGTTGATAAGAATATATTTTTCATAGTCATCAAGTGTTCCTCTTGATTATTTAATGTCGTTGTAACACCCTCCTCCCACATCTATCCAAGAAACCAACCAGCGAGGGTAAACATGTGACGAGAGGCCACTATGATAAGACTCAACCTCCTAGGTAACCTCAAGGAAATGGATTCGACAAAACAAGACCTTACATACCTCCTTCAAGAACTTTAAGACCCCCAAGAGCTAATCCACCACTCTAGGTGCCCAACCCCTGAGTTAACCTAGCATTTCAATGAATTAAACCCAAAGTTGCTCCCATGACAAGGCATGCATGTGACTAGAACCATATAGTCACTCCCACAATCCCTGCAAGGGAGAGACTGCAGTCTTTTTCATCCAGTTCTGTGCAAGAGACTACGAGATTTAAGCCACTTTTTCAGGGCTAGTTTCCAAACCAATGCCTAGAACTTGATGAGACTTTCCAAGAAAATAAATGACACCAAGGCAAAGCCTCTAACACAAAACTTGGTCGAGGGCTTGACCTAACCAAGCCTAACCACGGCATACATTTTGTCAAACACGTAGTAAACATGCAACCTATAGGTGTAAATAACATATCTGAGCATAGGGGTCTCATACTTATCTGAGAATCGCTATGAACTATTGTTCCCTCATGTCATTTGATGAATTCATCTATTAGGCCATAGACACATTATCCATTCATTTACAAGTAAAAACATAAGATAACCATGACATGATCTAGTCATATAACCATGCTTATAACCAACATTAAACCATGTAAATATCAGAGATATGACAACCATCAAATCCACATATAAACAAGTGCAAAAGTAAAAGAACTTATCTCTTATTAATCACAGGCAAATCCAACCAGGTTCGAGACTTCCATGTACCACCCAACCATATACATGGTTGAACCAAATTTTTATTTCAACTAGTCACCCTCGTGCCATATTCCAAGCATGAATGTGGGATCTCATTGAAAAACCAAGGGAATCCAGAGGTTAAACCACCTCCACCCTCATCAAACCGTAATCATAGCAAAACCAATGCTGCAATCACAACCGAATCAAACTTGGAATGTCATCTGGAATTGATCATTATCCTTGAGGAATTTTCCATCTCCTTATCTCTCTAGATTTACCGCAATCCAAACCCAAATCACTAGCCCCTTTAATGAGGCCACTCTCTCAGGATTTACCGCAATCCAAATCTAGATCACTAGGCCCTAAACCGAGACTTCTCCCTCAGGCTTTGCCATGTATCCTGCCAAAACTGGTCAAATGATTCCTAGGCCTTTTGAAATGAACCTTGAGACCGCCCCAGATTCTGAAATCCATCCGGAAAACCAAAGCTCAAAAATGAAATAAAATCCCAACATCATGGCATCCAGAAAAAAAAAAAGTCTAGGCTAAAAACCATTGTCATAACCTGACAAAACCATGCCACCGACAACAAGAGAACTATACACCAACATGCAAAGCCATGCATGTCCAAACTAGCTAGGAAATCACACATGTAAATGATTACCTGCAAGTATTCATGTTGAAGCTGCTTGATCCTGATTTCCTTTCCTTGATCCTTGCTTACCTTCCTTTCCATTCCTTGCTTTTCCTTCCTTGATCCAAAGCTAGAGTACTCTAAGAAAACTCTAAGTGACCAAGAGTGTGAGAGAGAGAGAATAATGAGAGAGCTCCAAACTTGAACTGGCCAAGCCTAACACTGACTAAGAAACTTGCCAACTGATCCTCAGAAGCCTTTTTATGAATGAGGCCTCTACTTTCTTCATTTTCCATTATTTTCCTTCATTTTCCTCCTCACATACAACATGTGACCTTTCACCTTACTTTTCTCCTAATTTCCTTTATTTTCATAAATAAATGTGCCAAAAATGAATTTTTTCCTTTTAATTCCTTTGCCAATTTCCTTAGCCATGAACACACATCCAGTGATGCCCACTAGGATATCTTTGACCAACATTCAACTTGGAATAAGTTGTTGGCATTATGTTTCAGGAATGGCTATATATGTTACAAATGTTATACTTGATGGCAACTCCGGCAAGGCTCTCTTTTTATTGAAAATAAAGAAGGACGCAGGAAATCAGATTCAAAAGATGCGTACCCGCAGGTACACCATGCAGATGCCGCGTCCGGAGATGCAGGCTAGCCGTTCAGGAGGTGCGTCCACCTAGTGCACACATTTTAAGGCAGATAAAAGCACACGTGGGGGTTTCTTGTGTTTTACTCTTGGTATCTAGCCGACGGTATTGTGTTACTATGGTGTCGGCTCGTGGTATTGTTCCATGATTTGAGGAGGAGCTTGCCTATATAAAGCAAAGGAGATCATTTGGTTTGAGTATGTCTTTGGTTGAATATCTTATGAGGCTAGATCTGGTCTAGATCTAAAAAGGCGAATCTTCTGAAAGACTGAGATCTCTTTGGCGCATGATCAGATCTGTAGATCTAACTGTTTGGGTTACTCTTGAAGTCTTGAAATCATCTATGCCCGGAGGTACGCAGGTGCAGTAAGGGTGCAGGTGCGCCGGGACGCAGGCGCAGAAAGGTTCAGGTGCGCCGGGACGCAGGCGCAGAAGGGTTCAGGTGCGTCCGGGACGCAGTGCAGTAACAGGAGATCTGCGTGGGGACGCAGAGCGACTAAGGTTCAGGTGCGTCCCTGGAGCAAAAGGACGCAGCGCGATAGCATTTCTGGGTGCGTCTCTGCAGCAAAGTACGCGGCGCGATAGTGTTTCTGGGTGCGTCCCTGCAGCAACAGGACGCAGTGCAGTTCAAGGAACAGTGCGTGGGCACGCAGCGCAGCAGAAGGATCTCTGCGTGTGGTCGCAGGGGAGCAGAAGGTTAGCTGCGTCTGGTCGCAGGCCACAGAAGGGAAAACTGCGTCTCTGTCTTAAGATGTTCTGTTGATTGAATTTCTCTGTTGATAAGGTGTTCTGGGTTAGTTCTGTTATTACTGATCTGATAACTGTAGTGGACTGTAACTGTTATGTACTTGATGATCATTTGATGCTTTATGAAAAGAAGTAGGGGGTTGTAGCTCCCTTTCAGGAGAAGACTGGAAAACGAGAGAGAGAGTTGTAGCTCTCTGCAGGTTGCAGCCTGCGTACTGGTAAAGGACTGCACCAGTACAAAATCATTGTAAAAGGAGTTTCTAATTTGAAAGAAGATAGAGACATATTGCAGCAGGTGGTTTTCACCCACATTGGGTTTCCACCTTACATCTTGTGTTCTTTGGTGTGACTATCTGTTTTCTTTGTTCATGCTCATTATTTTAAGGTACTGACATGCAAAAATAATTCAAAGATCAAATAAGGAAGATTTATTAAATTGCTAGATAATACTGATTCACCCCCCCTCTCAGTATTATTTCCAACATAAGTGTCCCTTACCCATGGTCTTATTTTTACCTTTATTAAGTTTTATTACATGAACTTTTCACTAGGTTTGTTACAGAACCCTCCCTCTTGGGGAACACCGTCCTCGGTGTTAAACCACACCATGAACTCAGCAAAACCGTTGAAAAGAAAACATACTTCCCATGAAGCTTTATAACTTAACCTATTCTATTATTTACAATGAAATACGTACTCAAATGCAAAACATCATGACAACATGACAAGATAATAATCATACTGCATACTAGAGCTTTACAACATAGCTCATTACGATATTTACAATAACCACATATACACATATGTACATTTTCTAAACCTACAAATAAAAGGATACAATGTCTGTATCAATCAACAAGGGAATCCAGAGGATCACACCTCCACCCTTAAAAGTAGTACCAGGATTCACCTCCTTCCTAGAAAGCCCAGAATCCACTATCATAGTCAAAGTTGCATCCAATGTCCAACGCTACAATCTTGCACCACTTGTCCCCTCAATGAACAATTACCAAATCGTTGTTACAGGGCGCACTCCCAATGTGCATCTGATTCCATCTGGCAATGCTAATGACCAAAACCAATATATATGCGACCTTCCCTTCTCTACTACATAGTCCCTCGTGAAATTTGGTCACTCCCTTCCGTGCAATCACTCACCTTCAAAGTTCACCGGAATCCTCTAACCCAGGCGATCCATCCCTTGGCAAGGCTTCCTCACATAAGAAGATACAAAACCAAGGCATATACCGGTCATAGCATGCTCATGGAAATCAATGGACAATATTGGGTACCAGTGTCCCACAATGGCCCTGTTCCTGAAGTACTCTACCAACATATTGTTGCATGTTCCAATTTCTTTTGTTGCTTATGCCAATTCTTGGAGTCGATTTCAACCACCCATTCGGGCATGTTCATGCATTCCTATTCCAAACACATAACTTCTGTTAGATTTAAATAAATTGAAATAACCTCAAATCATACCTCATTGGTAGCTCGTCAATAAGGTATACTTGCATTCCTATTCACTTCCTGTCACAACAAGTCAAACTAATTGTTTGATCGAAACATCATGTATAAACATATCACATCTGGTTAGCTCAAAACACAACCATCATAGATCAACATCATAAATCACATGTAACCATCACAAACCATAACCATAGATCATATATAATCATCATATACCATAGTCATAAATCATATGCATAATAAAACGGAAATAAAATGTTGATACTTATCCTTTCATCGATCCTTAGCTTCTACCTTTGTCTTTATTCCATACACACTTCGGATTGGTTGCCACACCCGACAAACACCTAGTGCCTTCTCCTGAACCATGTGCCCATATGTACACATCGCCACATGCACGACATGTACACAACACCACCTACACACAACGCCACTTGTACAACATGTACACAACACCACATGCACACAAAACCACTTGTACAATCATACACACAACACCATACGTACATAGCACCACATATACAACATGCACGTAACACCACCTGTACATAGCACTGCATGTCCAACATGTACATAACATCATATGTACACAACACCACATATCCAACATCTACATGGCACCACCTATACCCAACACTGCATATGCAATATCCACACAACACTACATGCACATAACATCACATATGCAACATGTGCACAACAATAGTACCACACATCCAAAACCATATTGTCTTTACCAAGCAACCTTGCTTCTAGTGTCTTATCCATGCTTGTCCCAGCATGTCGCAGACCACACTGCTTTCATTTCACTGTTGTATCCCTTGGTATAACCTGTCCATAACATAGACATAATATAATCACATAATATCAACTCATAAACACATGATACTGACCTCATATATTTTTTAGGGCTACTCCTCCCCATTGATTCCTCGTAAGACCAGGAACCTCTTCATGTCATTCACCTGCGTAAGCAATCATTCCTCCATAAGAACGATTCTTGATGACCTTGTCAGACAGTGACATAGATACATGGACACATACATACATATATATAAACATTAGTATAAAACAATCATGGTCCTGTCAGACAATGACATATGTACACACATATATATATACATATAAATGTTAGCGTTAATAATCATGATCCATGACGACCCTGTCAAACATGACATAGATACACACCTACATGTATATATATAAACATTAGCATAATCATGATCATAACATAATTACCAGATATCAAGGTCAAGGTTACGAGAAATTTCTTTATTCATGCATGACATTGAGAACAACAGTTCCCAACATAGCCAAGGCATCCAACACCTCAGATCCATTTACTTTACCTTTTCGGGTTATCTTTCTCATGTCTATGTTTCCACCGTCCATTTACCATAATGGACACAGCCAATCCAACCGACTATCATAGTCTTACCTTCCACTGCGCTTACTCATGCACAGAGCTTCATCTGAGTCTTACATTATCTGTTGGGTACCACACGGCTCTCCTCGAGCTTCATTAACTTTCCTCTTTCCCAACCAATTCCCAAGACTCAAAACATAAAAGGAAACCCAAGAAACAAAAAGAGAAGACCATGAAAACCAATATTATAGAAAAAATGGCATGGCCATGCACAATACGCAAACAAAAACCACAATCAAGCACAAAAAATCACCAAAAGGCTAAAAGCACAAGACTAGCAACAAACATCATGACTCAATCCCATGGTTCCCAAGGAAAGCTCAACCAGAACCTTCTTCAATATTTTATGGTAACCTCTCTTGACATGCAATCCCCTACATCATACTTCCTTAAGCACATAACTGTCAGTGCATAATTAAACATAAAAATACACTAGTTATCTTACCTTGTTGTTCCACACACATTGCCTTGTAACCGAACACATCCATGCCATCTCTCCAGGGACTCCAATTCCCTTGACATATCCACCTGTAACTAGAGACTAGCTAATATATATGTCAAGTACATGTTCATGACTATAGCACATATCCACATAATGTCAAACAAAATCAAGGTTAAGAAGACTTCCTGTATGTAAAGCACTCATTCGTTTGGATTTACGGCTTCCAAACATAGCCAAAGGAATTCTTGTACAATTCCTTTCTTTTACCTTTTTACCTTGTTGCAATCAAGGCTTACTAGTACTATCACATCACCCAACTATTAGTTATATAAGCACATCAATTGTTATCTTGTCACACTAATAACAAGCATGTTTCCCTGCAAATTGCTCACACATGTCAATCTCATGTTCCAAAGAAACATAGCCAAAGGAATTCTTGTACAGTTCCTTTCTTTTACCTTTTTACCTTGTTGCAATCAAGGATTACTAGTACTGTCACATCACCCAACTATTAGTTATATACGCACATCAACTATTATCTTGTCACACTAATAACAAGCATGTTGCCCTGCAACTTGCTCACACATGTCAATCTCACGTTCCAAAGATCAATACAACCATATCTATCAATTTGAAACCAACCTTTAACAAGACCAATAATAATGTCATAATCCATTGTCAACTCATAGTCCTTAGACACATTGCTACAACCATCACCTACTATACTTAAGCAAATATCGATTGTCTCAACATATATGTGTTAGTATAATCATCTTAAAACAAAATTATTTGAACACATACTCATATTATGTAATTCATCAAACATTAAACCAACTTGCAACATACCATGTTAAATAAATTAACTAGACGACATAATCAAACAGTCAAACACCGAATATACGACATAAGCAAACTCGTACCTTACTATATCTCAGGGGAGGCTATATTGTCTGCACAATCAAGCTAGTTAGCATGATATAACTTATCAACACATCAACTTAAACGTAAATAATATCAGGCTATCCATAACAATCATTAACTAACATGTTCACATCCTAACTCATAAACAATTATAATTTATGCATAGCAATCACATATGTATGATCGGTCTAGATTAGTATGACACCAAATCACAAATATATCGGATCATACCTGAATATCGCAACCATAACCATCTGCTTAGGCCAAGCCAAGTTAACACAATACATATAACATCAAGATCTTCAATGCAATGAACATAATCATCACGTATATGGCCAATCCAAATTACAACATCAAGATCTCAATGAGATAACCCTAATCATCAGGTTATCTAAATTAAAACAACAATAAAAATGCATACAACTATAGGTTACTATCATTCTTGACTATCTGACACATGTGCATATGACTACACTAATAAACTAACATCTCTCATGAATGTAATCATAACATCAAAAGAAATGTACATAAACCTAATGCATATAATAATCCTTAACTTACATACTTGCATGCCAACATACAATACCTGGAGGACGATCTGCTCTTACCCCAAAGTCTAATGCTGCAACCTCATTATGATGATCTGCATCTCTTGTTCTATCTCAGCCATCACGTTAGCATCATAACATACCAATATCACCCTAATGACCTAAATTGCATACCATGACTTCACAAGGCATTTTTGACCTACTATTCATCATAACTATAACCAAGACCATATATGCATGACAACTGCATATAAACATATAACACATGAGTACCAAACCATATTCACATCATTCTATCTAGAGTCCAAGAATTAATGCATGACCATATCAACTTCAGAAACCATGACCTCATGCATGACAACAACCATTACTCCATTGTACACATTGCCATATCCAACCATCAACATCCATAAGCAATGCCTAATCAACTACACATACGCATGAACACATGTAGTCGAGCATAAGCGATCATTTCTTGTAACCAACCTACAAGACTAATACATGTAATCAAACATACAAGAATGAAACCTACCATACAAGGATGTAATCAAGTTGCATATAATCATGTAACCAGCCATATACTCTTGATGATGCATTCCATAAAATCAACATCAATTTCATCATGATAACCTTACTACCATCATGAGCAATCATTATGCATTGCAACAAGCACATGGAATGCAAGTGTAAGAGACACACACACAACTGACATGCATGCATGACCAACACATTCACCAAAGGAGAGAGCAACCATGCTCTGATACCACTCTATAATACCCTCCTCCCACATCTACCCAAACAACCATCCAGCAGGGGTAAACATGCGACGAGAGGCCACTATGATAAGACTCAACCTCCTAGTTAACTTTAAGAAAATGGAGTCAACAAAACAAGACCTTACAGACCTCCCTCAGGTACTTTAGGACCCCCATGAACTAATCCACCACTCCAGCTACCCAACCCCTAAGTTAAAATGTCATTTCAATTAATTAAACCCAGATTTTCTCCCATGATAAGGCATGCATGCAACTCAAACCCTATAGTTTCTCGAGTGACTGTAGTGTTTTTCAGCTAGTTCTGTGCCAGAGACTGCGATATTTAAGCCACTTTTTCAGGGCTAGTTTCCAAACCAATGCCTAGAACTTGATGAGACTTTCCAAGACAATAAATGACACCAAGGCAAAGCCTCTAACACAAAACTTGATCAAGGGCTTGACCTAACCAAGCCTAACCATGACAAACATTTTGTGAAACACTTAGTAAATATGCAACCTACAGGTGTAAATAATAGATCTAAGCGTAGGGGCCTCATACTTATCTGATAATCACTATGAACCATTGTTCCCTCATGTCATTTGTTGTATTATCATCTATTAGGCCATAGATACATTATCCATTCATTTATAAGTCAACACATAAGATAACCATGACATGATCCAGTCATATAAGCATGCTCATAACCATATTTAAACCATGTAAATATCAGAGATATGACAGCCATCAAATCCACATATAAACAATGCAAAAGTAAGAGAACTTAGATTTTATTAATCATTGGCAAATCTGACCAGGTTCGAGACTTCCATGTACCACCCGACCATAGACATGGTTGAACCAAATATTTCTTTCAGCCAGTCATACCCATGCCATATTCCAAGCATGAATGTGGGATCTAATAGAATAACTAATCCAAAAGCAACCAATGGATTCCATAGGTTAAAACATCTCCACCCTCATCAAATCCTAATCACACCAAAACCAGTGCTCCGATCACAACCAAACTGAACTTGGAATGCCATCTGGAATCCATCACTATCCTTAAGGAATTTTTTGTCTCCTTGTCTCTTAGGCTTTACCACAATCCAAACCTGGATCACTAGGCCCTAAACCAAGACTCCTCCCTCAGGCTTTATTGTGTATCCCTCCAAAACCAGTCAAGGGATTCCTAGGCCTTTGGGAATCAACCTTGAGACCACCTCCACCCTGGGTTCTGAAATCCATCTGGCAAACCAAATCTCAAAACTGAAATAAACATCCCAACACCAAGGCATCCGAAAAAAGGCAAGGCTAGGCTGAAAATCACTGTCATAACCCGGCAAAACCATGCCACCAACAGCAAGAGAACCATACACCAACATGCAAAGCCTTGCATGTCCAAACCATCTAGGAAATCACACATGCAAATGGTTACTTGCTAGTATTTCTATTGAAGCTGCTTGATCCAGTTTTCCTTTCCTTGATCCTTGCTTTCCTTCCTTTCTCTTCCTTGTTTTTCCTTCCTTGATACAAAGCTAGAGTGCTCCAAGAAAAATCTAAGTGACCAAGAGTGAGAAATAGAGAGAATAATGAGAGAGATCCAAACTTGAACTGACCAAGCCTAACACTGACTAAGAAACTTGCCAACTAATCCTCAAAATCCTTTTTATGAATGAGGCCTCTAATTTCTTCATTTTCCATTATTTTCCTTCATTTTCCTCCTCACATGCAACATGTGACCTTTCACCTTACTTTTCTCCTAATTTCTTTTATTTTCATAAATAAAAGTGCCAAAATGTCTTTTTTCCTTTTAATGCCTTTGCCTTAGCCTTTACCAATTTCCTTTGCCAAGAACACACATCCAGTGATGCCCACTAGGATATCTTTGCCCAACATTCAGTGTGGAATAAGTTTCCCTTACCCATGGCCTTATTTTTTCCTTTATTAACTTTTATTACATGAACTTTTCACCAGGGTTTTTACAGTCGTAGTCATATATTCCTTCATGTAGCACTTGTGTGATGTCTTGACTAAGTCTTGTTGATGGTAGTGGAACGACTTTTAATGACAAGTTAAGTCCCTCCAAACACAAGTAGATTCCTATCTTGATCTAGCATTAATTTCAAGTCTTGCCTCTAGGAGCTTCACAAACCTCTATCACTGGATATTACACAATCCCTAAAGGAGTTGAAGTGCGCAATCCTGTTAAACATGTAGTCATTGGGAAAGTAAATTGTGCAATCTTCCACCGAGAGCCAAAACTGCACAATCCACTGAGCCAGTAGACTACGCAATCCCTTGTCACTAGGAATTGTGTAGTCCTTTCTTCCATTGGATTTCATAGTCCCCTCAGAGTAAGAAATTGTGCATACCTAGAAAGTAGGGAGTGCATAATCACCTATGTACAAGTGGCACAAAGTTTTTATTTCCAATCTAAGGACAAGTGTCGCTTTCTCTTTGATTTTAAGCATGAGCGTCATAAACCCTAACCTAATCCCGTGAGGATAAATCTATATAATAGAGGCTTGTAGACCTCATTTTCACACTATACATTGAACCTCTATCCATCCCCACAAGATCAAGGAACTTTCGATTTGGTTTGCAATGCTTTTCTCGGTAAGTTTCTAAAATGTTGTTTTTTAATCCTTTTTTTGTTGCTTTTGTCATTTTTTTCTTTGCAAGCATCTCTTTTCCCGTTTCTTCTTGTAGTTATTGGCGTTTCCAATACATTTACCTTGTACAAGTGTTGTTTTAGTTTGTCATTCAATTTTTACAAGTGTCGCATCCCTCCCAAGTTATTTTTCCCACCAACAGTTATTTTTATTGGGTCTTTTTGTGCATGCATGTTCTTCCTTTTACATGACCTTTTTTGCTCGATGTTAATGATTGGTATAACTTATCTTAAGTTTGATCTACACTTACTCCTTCCTCAGCTTCAGATCCGGAAGTTTTCCTCTCTCTTGGGAAAGACTATGTAATTCTTCATGTGTTTTTTCCTTCCCCTAATGCACATTATGCAATCACTGGCTTCCCCAACTACGCATTGTGCAATTCCAACCCTCAACTTCCTAGCCTTGGCCTCTAAGATTGTGCATATTGAAGTTCTCTCTCTCTTCTGCCAATTGAGACTATGCATTGCAAAGTCTCAAGCCTCAATCCATCCCTCTGTCAACTAAAGCTACCCAATCTTCCTCTCTCACTGCGCATTACGCAATCCATGAGCTCAGCC
This sequence comes from Pinus tabuliformis, assembly GCA_031772625.1. Classification (NCBI taxonomy): domain Eukaryota; kingdom Viridiplantae; phylum Streptophyta; class Pinopsida; order Pinales; family Pinaceae; genus Pinus; species Pinus tabuliformis. The sequence goes on along the minus strand of CM062820.1, from coordinate 216,758,251 downwards.
TACCCTCCTCCAAACCAGAATTTCATAATCTCTCTCTTCATCATTGTTTTGTTGCCTTTTGATTGATTAATGAACTGATTTATTTAGAGCTAATTTGCTACTTCCATGAGTGTATCTCTTGCCACAGGTATTGTAGATCTTGAACATACTTCTCTTTCATCAGCAAACAACATCATGCCTCCTAAGAGATTTGCATCAAAAGAGGCTATAGAGAGAAATATTAAGGAAGTTGTTGAAAGTCCTTCAACATCAGTTCCCATTCTTTCTGATACACAATTATACATTGAGAAGGACTCTAATATTACATGGCATACTATCAAGGATGCATTCACTGCCACAGAATTTAAAGCATATATGGAGGATAGACAGGCATACATCAAAATCCAACAGTCAAGGCTTCATAGGGTTGCTTGGAAATTCCCTGTTTGACCTTGTACAGATGTCATCAAATGGATTTTGCAAGGCTTCAATACCAAGAGCATGTCTTTAAACAACACTAGTGGGAATCATCTTTCCTCTTACCACCCATGTGATATCCACTTGATCTACCATTTTCCATGTAGGTTTTAACCCCGTACAGAAATTACCCGCATACGAATTCTAAAACATAGAAAATAAACAATGCGAGAGCGTAACACATAAAACACATATACACAGATATTTTCCCCTGGATCCCAAAACCGGGACTACCAGCTTGATTTTCCATTTTTTCCTTTCAATGTTACAATACATATTTATACATGTCGAAGCATCCAATACCATGGACCAAAAACCATCGCGTCCAAAACCATGGACCGAAAACCATCGCATCCAAAAAACATGTGAGAAAATCATGCACAAAACCATAGGTGGGTCCGCCCAACCTAACATAAAGTCCAAAACCAAAATTTTCAGGGGCGCTGCCCCGGACCCCATAAAGTGGGGTTACGGGTACACCTCAAACCCCCTGTGACCTCCCCCCCCCCTCTAACCCCCGGTTAACTACGTGGGCTAGTCGTGGAAAGAATATAACACAACCCAACATTCTCCCACTTGTTGTTTTCTTTCCACAGGGGGCCACAAGAGAGCTTAGTCATTTATCCAGCCTTGCAACGCCCATTTTTTCTCTACACCAAGAGAACTTCTCAGAGCTCACAGATTTTGTCAATGCATCTACAGTATTCTTCAAAGTGTCCACCTTTACCAGCAACACCTTTTTATCTTCTATCATATCCCTCACAAAGTGATATTGAACATCAATGTGCTTTGTCTTTGAATGATATGCAGGGTTCTTTGCCAAGAAAATTGCACTTTGGCTGTCACAGTCTATCCTTATAGCTTCCTGTACTAACCCCATACTTGAACAAAATCTCTGCAACCAAACTGCTTCCTTGCTTGCATGAGTAGCTGCCATGTATTCTGCCTTTGTATTTGATAGTGCCACTACAGATTGTTTCTTACTCATCCAACTTACTGCACCTCCAATAGGTTAAACACATACCCACTTGTAGATCTTCTTTGATCTAGATCTCCAGCCTAGTCTGCATCAACAAAGCCACGAATATCCAACATTTTGTCCAATCCTGATCTTCCTTGGTATCACAAACCATAATCACTAGTGCCACGCAAATACTTGAAAACCCGCTTCACTGTTGTCCAATGCTCCTTCCCTGGTTTTGATATAAACCTGCTCAATACTCCCACTGCATGTGCAATGTCTGGTCTAATACAGAACATTGCATACATTAGGCTACTGACTACACTTTCATATGGAACACGGGGCATGTCCTCTTCCTCTTCTTGTGTCTTGGGACACTGTTCAGCAGATAACCTCACACCTATAGGAATAGGAACCTTCACCGGTTTGCTATCCTGCATATTAAACCTCTGCAGTATTGTCTCGACATACTTCGTCTGGTTTAACTAGAGCTTCCTCTTTGCTCGATCTCTTTTAATTTCCATGCCCAAAATATAGTTTGCAGCACCAAGATCTTTCATGTCGAATTTGGAGGACAATTGGGTCTTCAAATCCTGGATAATTTCTTTGTCATTCCCAACCAACAACATATCATCCACATACAAGACCAGATAAATAACATGGTCACCAATTAATTTAAAATACACACAGTGATCTACATTACTTCTGGTGAAGCCAAGTCCCCGTATAAATGTATCAGATTTCTGATACCACATCCTTGGTGACTGTTTAACCCATACAGAGACTTTTTTAACTTGCATACTAGTTCTTTCTTACCCTTCACTGCAAAGCCTTCAGGGTGCTTCATGTAGATTTCCTCTTCCAGATCCCCAAGAAGAAATGTTGTCTTCACATCCATCTGTTCTACCTCAAAATCAAAAGCAACGGCAACAGATAAAAATAATCTAATAGAAGTTACCTTGGCAACAAAAATATATATATATCACCAAAATCAATTCCTGGCACCTGGGAATAACCTTTTGCTACCAACCGAGCTTTGTATTTCTCCACCTTTCCTTCTGCATTTGTCTTCTTCTTGAACACCCATTTGTTGCCAATGGGCTTCCTTCCAGCCAGCAACTCCACCAGATCCCAAGCCTCATTTTTGTGCAAAGATGCCATTTCATCAAACATGGCCTCTTTCCAGAGTTTTCCATCCTCTGAATCTACTGCTTCCTTCACAGTTCTAAGATCATCATCAGTAACAGACAAAGCAAAATTTGAACAGAAAGCAGATGGACTATACCTTTTTGGCTGCCTTCTTTCTCGAACTGATCTTCTCACAGCCGTAGTTTGTGGCTCTTCATCTTCTGATTCCTCCTCTGTTGTAGAGTCTAATTCTTCCTTCTTTAGCTCAAACTCTATCTTCTCAGGTTCCTTTGGTTGGACTTCATGTTTAATAACATCTTTCACCTCTTTGAACACCACATCTCGGCTATACACAACCTTCCTTGTTACTGGGTTCCTGTTGTGGCCAACAACAACCCCCCTTGTTATTGAGTGTTATTCCTAATACTAAATAAGTGGGGACCCTTAGTTAAAAATCTAGGAAATCAAAGTAGTGGTTAAATTTCCTTTTCAAATAAAATTACCATCATAAGCTTAGGAAACCCTCTTGGAAAATCCAAAAAAGCTAAGTTTTATGATAAGGTAAAATAAAATCTTTCCTTAGGAAATATCGCATCGCATAAGATAGCGGGATGCCACCTTACAAGCACACTTCCAACATTTGCGAGATCGCGATATGCGATAATAAAAAAATATCGCATCACATTCAGCACAATTCACGTTGAAATACTTTAAAATTTGCCGATATGCGATAACGTCGATCGCAGCATCACATCTCGCAGGAAACAGGTTAACAAAGTCTGTCATACATAACATTTCTGCGATTTGCGATATTGCGATATTGCGATTTCGCGATACGGCATTAATACTATAATGCGATGTCACGAGCGATCGATTTTGCGATGTTGCGATCTGTGATGTTGCAAAGCAAATCGCAAAATCGCTTCATTGCAGATCTTTCGGCTTGTTATTCAAGAAAAGTATTTTCCTTAAGCTGACACCTGGTTATGCGCTTTAATGCTAATAAATGAGGTAGTTGCCAGTTATAATGGATTATGGGTGCGTGCTTGTCGAAAGAATCATTTCACGTAAGATGGTATGCTTGATATGTCGGCGGCATTTAAAAATTTTCCCATCATCCTTCCCTGTCATTCATTTTCGCTTCACTTGTGAATTGCAGGAACGGAAGACAGAGGCCGATACAAAGCATTACACAGGTTGAAATGGGAAAGAAAGGCAAAGCCCCAAGCTCAGAAGAAAAGGAAATGGCGCCCTTATATACAGACACGGCCTGTAACAGAGACGCGGGAATAGCTACGTGGGAAAGTATGTATAATCTGCTCGAAGAGGAGAATCCCAGGGTAATGGAAGTTACTGCTACCGTGGGCTCAAATGGTTCTTCAGAAGCATCCCTTTCAGAGCTAGCTTGCTCATTCTTACACCGGATAGCAGCAAGGCCAAAAATCCTCCCATATACAGACATGGTGAAGTGGATACTGGACAGCGCAGAAATCAAAAACAAACAGTTTAAGACTCAAGGTCAAGAGTTCATAGAAGTATTAGTTTTACAAATTTTAAACTTTATATTGTTGGAAGGAAAAAGCGCAAAAGGAAAAAAACGCATCAAGGAAACCCGTATCAAGAAACGGAGGCAGTTTCCGATGCGCGATTAGGAAAATTTCTAGAAAAGGAAAGCTGCTAGTTGCCCAGTCACCTGCAAGTCATGAAAATCGCAATAAAGTAAAACTACGGATAGATTGGAAACAGAGAGCTCAAGAAAAGGCAAAATCAATTCAAGGGTTAACCAGGTTGAACTAGGATTATTATTGGGCATACTTGGTAAAGCCACATAGCTAGTGGATGACTGTTAAGTGTATCATCAATTCGGCCGAAAAAAATGGCGCCAGCGCTAGTCGATTATGTTTTCTTAGCTCAGCTAAAAGCGGAAGTCAGCCAGCCGACTCTGCTCAAACAGATGCTGCATGCGTGCAATTTCAAGGACCAAATACAGAAGTAGTTTAATATTAGATTTAATTTTAGCTTTAATTTTGTTTTATTTTCCTTAAAAGAGGATGGTCATTTAAACCGCATCCTACATTTTTGTAATAATTTATTTTTAGAATTAGTTTAGTAGTATTTAAACCCTTCTCATTCATTTAGAGAAGGGTCCTGAAATTTATCAAAAACTTATCCCCAGAACATGCACTTCTATACCCTCTGAGGAGGTTTTGATGAAAGAATGGAACAGGATTTATTAATGTTTGCATTTAATATCTGCTACTGATGTTGCACTTTTGTACTCTTAGTGGATATTTGATCAAGGAGAGATAAATCGTGATCACTTGAAGCTCATGAGTAGGACTAGTTATAAATGGTATTTCTATCTCTTAACTATTTCTGCCTTGTGTTAGAGTGATTTCCAATTCAGTTATTTATATATTAATGTATGAATGCCTGAGTTATCATTTGGCACTTTGTACGGTGATAGCTATTTATTTATGCTTAGTGTATGAATAGCTCATTATGTGATATGTTTCTCACAATTGTTTCGTCTAACTTTTTATACGAAGTGGTTCATCTGTACTGAATTCTTTTCTCATAACAGCTGAATGATCTTTATTACCAGTTGTTGTTTGAAATCATTTTAGATCGCATAGAAGAAAAATAACACCCCGGGTTAGTGTATATTTACATATTTCTGTCATTAGAATATAGTTTCCTTATTATTAGATTAGAATTAGATTAGAAGTATTTAATTTAGAAACTGTTAGAAACAGAAATATCAATCTTTCTCACACACACACTGGAATTGGGAAACTGGTCCCATATCCCCAGTCGGACCCGCTATACCAAATGGAAAAGGAGCTGCCAACCAAGGTCCGGACCGGGCGGGTATCCCCCTTGTTGTAGACCTGATTTTCGGGGCTTCAACATATTTGGCGCTAGAAGGAGGGGCCCGAACTGTGAATGGAAAGCAAATCCAAATCGAAAAACCATTCTGAGAGTAAATCGCCCTCACCAGCTCCTCCGACTTCTCCATTGCATTCAGAAACCTTAAATCTAGAGTTAGAAGTCGTTGGATCAACAGCCGCTGCTACAAACCCTGACATTTCAGAACAATCTACTATTGAACCTCCTGAAGTTGAATCTTTGATTCACAAACTTCAGCGATTTTCTATATCTCCTCAGAAATCTGATAAATCTCAAGGCAGCGTGACTTCACAATACAACCCTGCTCATCCTCTCACCATATTAAAGAGCGAAAAGTTTTGTGTTCAGCCAACCGAATTACCTCTACCTTCTAGGATGAGAGCAAGGAAGTCTCCTAAAGGATCCGATAGTGAGACTCTTTCATCGTCATCATCCATCTCAACCTCTTCACCGCGAAGTCAACCATCCACTCCTCCACTTGAATTCATTGTCCATCAGCCTATTGCAACTTCCTCAACTCCCTCTCAACCATCTGAAGTAATAATATCCTCATCTTCTCAACCACAAGGATCATCTTCTGCACTTTTTTCTATTAGTAGTTCAGTAATGGCAAAATCTCCATGGAATAACCCAGGGGCAGTCTTAATGCCTGCACCCTTAAGTCAGATACCAGCCCATCCTGAAAAATGGCTGCCTAAGTTTAACCCTGAGGCAGGCATGCTAGCAGAAGAACATATAAATAACTTTATGTTGTCCATAAATCTCAATGGAGTTACCAATGAGGATGTTGTTGTTCGAATTTTTCCTTATACTTTGCAAGGAACAGCCGGATCATGGTATTTCTCGTTACCATTTGGATCTATTACTAGTTGGGACATCTTCCAAGAACAATTCCTGACCAATTTTGGTGATGACAGGTCTACAACGACACTGATCAATGACTTGTCTAATCTTAGAGCTGAGTCAAGAGAACCTATCAAAGATTTCAATTTACGTTTCAATAAAATCCTAAACAAAATACCTACTGCTTCTCAGCCTAGTGAAGAAGTGCGATGTGAATGGTATATTACTGCTTTACCATCAAACTTAGCACTCTTTGTTGATAGGGCTAACAAAACAACCTTAGTTGAAAATATGAAAGAAGCAATAGCAGTAGAGAAACGTATTACGGCCTTAGAAAATAAAAATGCGATGGAAGAACGAAAATCTAAGAAGGTCTCTTTCAAAGAAGATCCCAAGAAAAAACAACCCAAAGATCCATTTGATTTAGAAGGATTACAAAAAGTTTTGAAGACCATGTCTAACGAAATGGTCGATATCAAGAAACAGGTAGCAGAAACTTCTTCTAAAAAGCCATACAGGCCTTTTAAAAGAAATCCTTCAACTGATTCCAAACCCCCTAATGCTATTTCAAATGCTGAATCGAAGAAGAAGAAGAGGAAAATGCCACTGAAGAGCAAACCGATGAAGAAGAAGTTGTAGAATTACAAGGTATGTGGGATTTCATCCTCCCAAATGAAGAAGATCAAGAGGTATTCCCGGTTAGTACTCGTAGCAGAAATCAACTTGATCCTCCTCAGCCTACACCTAAGCCAAAGAGCGTAAGTTCGATGACTAAGGATAAAGTCGCAGCCAAGAAAACATCACCTAAAGCGACTCAAACCAGCCCAGTCCAAACAGACACATCTACTCCATCTAAAACGCTAATCGTTTCGGATGAAATGGAGTATAATAATGAAAAAGACTAGGGCAAATATTACTCTTTTTGAATTGAGCAAGTTAAAACACCAGCAGAAAGTACTTTTGAAAGAATTACATGCTGTGCCAGTTGCACTTTTACCAGCTGTTGTAATCTCTCAAGCTTCCCATGATATGGGAAGACCTCCAACTAATATGATAAATAAAGTTAATCCAAACGATATCACATTAATTGGAGGAAGATCGAGATCGCATACTCCCCCATTTCTCCTTACTTATGAAATTTTCAATAAAAATGTGCATAATTGTTTAGTGGATTCTGGAGCTTCATCAAATATTTTGCGAGATCAATTTGTGCAAAATTGAATGTTCAACCACAGAAATCTGTTGTGCGCATAGTTCAGCTAGATCGATCGCAAGTTGAAGTGATTGGTGAATTAAATCAGGTTACCATAAGGCTGTCATCCAATCCAAAGGTATGTCAAGTTATCGACATTTTAGTTGCTGATATTCCTGAATTTTATGGCTTAATTCTTAGCAGAGATTGGTCAGAAAAACTTCATGGATACTTTGCAACTGACTGGTCACATATGTGGCTGCCTTATAATGGTAAACCAAACCAAATAAAAGTTGAACGTGAACGACATCAGAAATACATAGTAACAGAACTCGAGGGAGAAAATGAACCAGTAGCATATAATTCTAACATCATTGGCAATTATTCAGTAGATTTTTTCTTAGGAAATTTTAATGCACATACTTCACCTTACTTAGAACATTCTGTTTTGTTTCAAGTAGAAATTTTTTCTCAAACAGATAGTTCTAAATGCATTAATTTTATAGATAGTCCTCTAAATAAATCTTTGTTTTGGAAATTATTTTTTGATGGTTCTAAGTCTAACGAAAGAGCAGGAGCAGGATGTGTGTTAGTAAGCCCAAAGGGAGATAAAACCATGTTAACTTGCAGACTCGAATTCGAGTGCACCAACAATACTGTAGAATACGAATCTCTAGTCCAAGGCTTGTACAAGGCAATCGGATTAGGCGTCAAATACCTGCAAGTTTTCGGAGATTCTGAAATAATAATCAAACAGGTACGCAATACTATACAATGTTTATCAGGTCATTTAAAGCATTACCAATCTTTAGTTCAAGATCTGACTGAACATTTTATAGCATTTAATATCTCGTCAATTCCCAGACTCCAGAATGCTAGTGCAGACCTCTTAGCCAACGTAGCTTCCAAGCTCATTCCTTCAGAAGATTTTAGCCCTGACCGATTTTCAATTGAGTTAATTTTTAGACCGTCTATTCCTGATAACATCACCAATTGGAGGATTTTCAATGATGATCCTGATATCGTGAGTTTTCTCACATCTGAAGGATCCTACACCAATCAAATAATTGACGAAGACCAGCATGACCAACAATTGCAACAGGATAGTACTAACAATGCTATACCTAAATCAGTAGTCAAATTAGAAGACCTTTACGATTTGAAAGATCGATTCAAAAGATCTACTAATTCAAAACTCCAAAGTTCAACTTTGAATTATGAATTAGTAAATCTAGGAACTGATGCGAAACCACAGAATATCAACCTAGGCCTTGGCCTAGCCCCTGAAGAGAAATTAGCATATATCCATCTCTTGAAACAATACAAAAGTGTCTTTGCGTGGAATTACGATGAACTCAAAACATATGACACCTCCATCATCCAACATACTATCCCAATGATTGATAATGAAAAACCTATCCAACAGAAGTTGAGAAAGATCCATCCAAATTTAGAAAATCAGATTAAAACTGAACTCAACAAGTTATTGAAAGCCAAAATAATCTTTCCCGTTAGACATTCTAAATGGGTCTCCAATATGGTACCTGTTAGAAAGAAAAACGGGGATATCAGAATCTACATTGACTTTCGAAACCTTAACAAGGCCTGCCAAAAGGATAATTTTCCTTTACCTCCCATGGAACAAATACTGCAGGCAGTTGCGGGCTCAGAATTAATGTCATTCTTGGATGGATTCTCAGGATACAACCAAGTGCTGGTACATCTCGACGATCAGTTGAAAACTACATTCAGAACTAAATGGGGCACATACGCATATCAAAAGATGCCATTTGGTTTGATTAACGCGGGTGCCACATTTCAAAGAGCCATGGACATCGCATTCAAAGGGTTAGTTAATAAGTCAGTAGTAATTTATTTGGATGATATTACTGTTTATTCCAAGAAACGAAACAACCATCTTAGGGATTTAAAACAAATCTTCCAACGTTGTTTAAGGTATGGGATTTCGCTTAACCCGAAAAAATCCTTTTTCGCATTAAGTGAAGGAAAGCTTCTAGGATTCGTAGTGTCAAAATCCAGAATTCACATTGATCCTGACAGAATCAAGGAAATTTCCGCAGTCCCCCTACCTCAAAACAAGAAAGCCATGCAATCTTTCCTTGGCCAGATCAACTTTGTAAAGAGATTCGTTCCAGACTTTTCAAGAATTGTGTCCCCTTTACAAGCCATGATTATAAAAAATGCAAACTTTAAATGGGGCCAAGATGAACATAAGGCTTTCAATCTAATCAAACAAGCCATTATCAATGCTCCATCATTAGCAACTCCGAATTTTTCCAATCCTTTTATTTTGTATACCTTTGCCTCAGATAGATCATATGCTGCGATACTCACTCAAGCAAATCAAGAAAAGGCGGAAGCCCCAATTGCTTTTTTCAGTTCCAATTTATAAGGTGCTGAACTGAATTATTCAGATGTGGAGAAACAAGCCTATGCTGTTCTTAAAGCAATTAAATATTTCAGACCTTTCTTACTCAAGACGCATACTAAGATCATAGTACCGTTTCCAGCAGTAAGAAATCTTCTAGTACAGAAGGATGTGGGTGAGAAAAGGGCCAATTGGGTTACTGCCTTACAAGAATACGACATAGAAATCAAGCCAGCGAACATTGTAAAAGGTCAAGGCTTTTGCAAAATGTTGGCAGGAGCATCGCTAATACCCGAAATTCAATCTGAAGAGGTACAAGTGTATGAGGTAAGCCTAAATGATGTTGAGTCATTATATGCTGATATTATTTATTATTTAAAGAATGGATATGCTCCTCCAAATCTTGATTACACCAAGAAAAGAGCCCTGAGGATAAAAGCCAAACAATATCAACTTGTAAATGACGTTCTTTTCAGAATAAATTATGATTCTGTTCTACTTAGATGTCTTGAGAAAGCTGAAGCTGAAAAAGTTTTGCAGGAACTCCATGATGGGCCAGCAGGTGGACACTACGCTGGAGATGCAACTGCTCACAAGATCTTACGCGCAGGCTATTACTGGCCCACATTATTCAAAGACGCACATAACTACGTAAGAAAATGTCAAGTCTGTCAAACTGTTGCTGGAAGACAAAAGAAACCATCCTTGCCACTGCAACCAGTTACCATCGAACAGCCTTTCGATCAGTGGGGATTGGACATAATAGGTGAGATCGTTCCTCACTCTTCTAAACAGCATAGATACATTCTTACAGCAACAGACTACTTTACCAAATGGGTAGAAGCAGTTCCACTCAAGACGGCTAATGCTGAAAATATCATTGAATTCATAGATCAGTTCATAATCACCAGGTTTGGATTGCCTTCCGCTTTAATGTTTGATAATGCATCATACTTTTCTGGTAATGCAATGACTGAGTTTGCACTCAAAAGGCTTCAAACTTAAATACTCGGCCAATTATTATCCACAAGGGAATGGGTTAGCTGAATCCACAAATAAGAACTTGATTAGAATCATCAAGCGAACCATTGACCAAAATCATAAAAATTGGCATAAGTCTTTAATATATGCTTTATGGGCAGACCGAATAACACAGAAAGCCTCTATCGGCACTTCTCCCTTTAATTTAGTTTATGGGAAAGAAGTGGTTCTTCCAACACATCTGGCAATTCCCTCTTTAGCCTTAGTTCAGTACATTGATGAAGTACCAACTTCTTCTTTACAACTTAGGCAGCTGGAATTAATTAAATTAGAAGAACAACGAGAAAGGGCTAAGATTACTCACGCTCATCATCAAGCATTGGTGAAATCCTCTTTTGATTCCAATATGGTATCCAGAAAAGATTTTCAGATAGGATATTTAGTTTTAAAATGGGACAAGGCTCATGAAGAAAAAGGAAAACATACAAAATTTCAAAGAATGTGGCTTGGTCCTTTTCAAATTGTAGAAATCATAGGTCCATCAACCTTCATGTTACAAGATTTAGCAGGGAAGAGGGATTCTTTACCTGTTAATGGTCAAATTCTCAAGAAATATTTTCCATAGAAGATCAATCTTCTATTTTTGTAGAATAGTTGTTTTTCGTTTCATAATAAAACCAGTTGTGAATGGTTACGATAGGCATTTATAAAAAAGACACCAATTCTCTTTCAAATTTTGATATTTTGCTTGTATAAATAGCAAATCTTTTGGAAAATTGATATTTATTATTGAAAGATACAATTAAAGACTCTAGCCTAGATATGATACTAGTTTCAACTTCATAAAATTTGATGAAAAAAACCTTTGGTGAGAAATTGTTTTATATCAGTGCAATGAAAAGTATCAATAACAAAATAAAGATTCTCTATATAACAGCTATTTCCAAAAACTCTACTATTGTCGTCCAAAGCTATCTTAAGGAAACAATGACTTCCTCCCTACTAAGGAAATCACAACTTTCAGAGGAACAATCCAAAGATACACTTTACCTTAAAGAGTGAGAGGTCTCATCACGAGCCGACTTATCATAATCACAGATATTATAACTTGTTGACTTTGCCAATACTGCACACCACAACAGGGCAAAGACTCAAGATTGTTGCAATCAAAAGGCAAGGGGTCTCATCACGAGCCAGCTTGTTTAGCAAAGTTATAAATCAGTGAATGACGGTGTCATAAATTGGCTACCAAACCAAGACATTGCTCTTTAAGAATATAAAAAGAAAAGTAAAACAATAAGTGTGGGTGTGGATTTTTCTTTGAGAATTGTGGGTTTCTTTAAGTAGGATAAAGGATCATTGCTGGGTAACAGGTAACCCTGTCGAGGCTATGAACGCCTGCTGGCAGCAGAGGCTCTACCTACGACAAATGAGCATATTTAAAACTGGTTTACAGAGAAGACTTTGTTTTATCTTTACAAACCAAGTAATGATTGATGTAAATACAAGGATTAGCTTGAGGCAGCAAATAATCAAAGTTGAAAATAGTTGAAACAAAATGTCATTGACAGGTTAGAATATAATGTACTTTATCTTTCTATAATAAAGTTTAACTTTCTGGAAAATTTTCTATTTTGGAAGTTTTGAAAATTCAAAAAGCAGCAGAGATAACTGGTTCTTCCAAGTGAATCGCCAATTGTTGTGGCCAGCAACAACCCCCCTTCTTATTGAGTGTTATTCCTAATACTAAATAAGTGGGGACCCTTAGTTAAAAATCTAGGAAATCAAAGTAGTGGTTAAATTTCCTTTTCAAATAAAATTACCATCATAAGCTTAGGAAACCCTCTTGGAAAATCCAAAAAAGCTAAGTTTTATGATAAGGTAAAATAAAATCTTTCCTTAGGAAATATCGCATCGCATAAGATAGCGGGATGCCACCTTACAAGCACACTTCCAACATTTGCGAGATCGCGATATGCGATAATAAACAAATATCGCATCGCATTCAGCACAATTCACGTTGAAATACTTTAAAATTTGCCGATATGCGATAACGCCGATCGCAAGATCGCATCTCGCAGGAAACAGGTTAACGAAGTCTGTCATACATAACATTTCTGCGATTTGCGATATTGCGATTTTGTGATGCGGCGTTAATACTATAATGCGATGTTACGAGTGATCGATTTTGCGATGTTAATATTTGCGATGTTGCGAAGCAAATCGCAAAATCGCAGATCTTTCAGGCTCGTTATTCAAGAAAAGTATTTTCCTTAAGCTGACACCTGGTTATGCGCTTTAATGCTAATAAATGAGGTAGTTGCCAGTTATAATGGATTATGGGTGCATGCTTATCGAAAGAATCATTTCACGTAAGGCGGTATGCTTGATATGTCTGCGGCATTTAAAACTTTTCCCATCATCCCTCCCTGTCATTCATTTTCGCTTCACTTGTGAATTGCAGGAATGGAGGACAGAGGCTGATACAAAGCATTACACAGGTTGAAATGGGAAAGAAAGGAAAAGCCCCGAGCTCAGAAGAAAAGGAAATGGCGCCCTTATATACAGACATGGCCTGTAACAGGGACGCGGGAATAGCTATGTGGGAAAGTATGTATAATCTGCTTGAAGAGGAGAATCCCAGGGTAATGGAAGTTACTGCTACCACAGGCTCAAATGGTTCTTCAAAAGCATCCCTTTCAGAGCTAGCTTGCTCATTCTTACACCGGATAGCAGCAAGGCAAAAAATCCTCCCATATACAGACATGGTGAAGTGGATACTGGACAGCACAGAAATCAGAAACAAACAGTTTAAGACTCAAGGTCAAGAGTTCACAGAAGTATTATTTTTACAAATTTTAAACTTTATATCTATTGGAAGGAAAAAGCGCAAAAGGCAAAAAACGCATCAAGGAAACCCGTATCAAGAAACGGAGGCAGTTTCCGATGCGCAATTAGGAAAATTTCTAAAAAAGGAAAGCTGCTAGTTGCCCAGTCACCTGCAAGTCCCGAAAATCGCAAGAAAGTAAAACTACAGACAGATTGGAAACAGAGAGCTCAAGAAAAGGCAAAAGCAATTCAAGGGTTAACCAGGTTGAACTAGGATTATTATTGGGCATACTTGGTAAAGCCACATAGCCAGTGGATGACTGTTAAGTGTATCATCAATTCGGCCGAAAAAATGGCGCCAGCTCTAGTCGATTATGTTTTCTCAGCTCAGCTAAAAGCGGAAGTCAGCCAGCCGACTCTGCTCAAACAGATGCTGCATGCGTGCAATTTCAAGGACCAAATACAGAAGTAGTTTAATATTAGATTTAATTTTAGCTTTAATTTTGTTTTATTTTCCTGAAAAGAGGACGGTCATTTAAACCGCATCCTACATTTTTGTAATAATTTATTTTTAGAATTAGTTTAGTAGTATTTAAACCCTTCTCATGCATTTAGAGAAGGGTCCTGAAATTTATCAAAAACTTATCCCCAGAACATGCACTTCTGTACCCTCTGAGGAGGTTTTGATGAATGAATGGAACAGGATTTATTAATGTTTGCATTTGATATCTGCTACTGATGTTGCACTTTTGTACTCTTAGTGGATATTTGATCAAGGAGAGATAAATCGTGATCACTTGAAGCTCATGAGTAGGACTAGTTATAAATGGTATTTCTATCTCTTAACTATTTCTGCCTTGTGTTAGAGTGATTTCCAGTTCAGTTATTTATATATTAATGTATGAATTCTTGAGTTATCATTTGGCACTTTTGTACGGTGATAGCTATTTATTTATGCTTAGTGTATGAATAGCTCATTATGCGATATGTTTTTCACAACTGTTTCGTCTAACTTTTTATACGAAGTGGTTCATCTGTACTGAATTCTTTTCTCATAACAGCTGAATGATCTTTATTACCAGTTGTTGTTTGAAATCATTTTAGATCGCATAGAAGAAAAATCACACCCCGGGTTAGTGTAGATTTACATATTTCTGTCATTAGAATATAGTTTCCTTATTATTAGATTAGAATTAGATTAGAAGTATTTAATTTAGAAACTGTTAGAAACAGAAATATCAATCTTTCTCACACACACACTGGAATTGGGAAACTGGTCCCATATCCCCAGTCAGACCCGCTATACCAAACGGAAAAGGAGCTGCCAACCAAGGTCCGGACCGGGCGGGTATCCCCCTTGTTGTAGACCCGTTTTTCGGGGCTTCAACAGTTCCAAAGCTTATAACGCTTTAAACCATCCTTATACCCAATAAAGATGCACTTTTCAGATTTACTATCCAACTTGGTTCATTTCTCCTTTGGAACATGTACATATGCATCACATCCGAATACCCTTAGATGTGAAAGAGAGGGTTTCTTACCAGTCCATACCTCTTGTGTAGTCTTATCCTCCAACACTGATGAAGGTGACCTGTTGACCAGGTAACATGCTGTATCGACCGTCTCTACCCACAATTCCTGTCCTAACCCGGCACCATTGAGCATGCTTCTTGCCCTTTCCATCAACGTCTTGTTCACTCTTTCTGCAACTCCATTTTGCTGAGCTGTATATGGAGTAGTCTTCTATCATGATATACCACACTTCTTACAGAATTCTTCAAATTCCTTGCTGCAAAACTCTCCACCATTATCTGTCCTCAGCACCTTTATCTTCTTCTCTGTCTGGTTTTCCAACAGAGCCTTAAATTCTTTAAACCTGTCAAAGACTTCATATTTTTTCTTAAGGAAATATATCCATGTATTCCTTGAGAAGTCATCTATAAATGATACATAGTACATAGACTTACCCTGTCATGGAACCTTCACAGGTCCAAACACATCACTGTGCACAAGCTCTAATATATGTTTTTCCCTCTTACCACCAGAGGGGAAACTCACCCGATTCTATTTCCCATATACACAATTTTCACAGAAATCAAAATCCAAAGAGCTATTAGTCATACCTTCTACCATACCTTTACCATGAAGTATTCGAAGGCCCTTCTCTCCAATATGTCCAAGCCTTTGATTCCATGGCATGGTCTTCTCTCCAGAGGCCACTAAATTTTTTGCTCCACTTTCAGGAACCATAGAACTATTGCACCCATCAATAACAGTGCTACCTTGCAGCTTGGACAGAATTCCAATCCGAACTCCCTGCATCAATACCTGTGCTCCTGAACCATTTTGCAAGTATCCTTCTCGAACAT
Source organism: Pinus tabuliformis (assembly GCA_031772625.1). Taxonomy (NCBI): domain Eukaryota; kingdom Viridiplantae; phylum Streptophyta; class Pinopsida; order Pinales; family Pinaceae; genus Pinus; species Pinus tabuliformis. The sequence goes on along the minus strand of CM062820.1, from coordinate 216,742,193 downwards.
TGTTTTTACACCTGCATCATCCAGCTTGCTTACAGAAATCAGATTTCTGGCCAATGCAAGAAAATGTAGAACATCCAGAAGTGTTCTAACCCTTCCACCTTGCAACTTCAACTTTACTTTTCCGCGACCAATGATTCTAGCTTTCCTATCATCCCCTAAGAAGACATCACCACCATCGCATTTCTCATACTCGCAAAACCACTCTCTATGTGGAGTGAAGTGAAAGGATGCACCTGAGTCAATCAACCATGCCTCATGATCTACATGTGTACTTGAAGAAGCCAAGTACACATCCCCACCTTCATCTGAGGTGGTTTTCGCCTCTGTAGAAGGAGCATCATCAAATCCCTTTCCTTTATCAGGAGCTTTAGATTTACAATCCCTTTTGTAGTGCCCTTCCTTTCCGCATTTCGAGCACACCACCTTTACAGGTTTTCCTGGAGATTTAGATCTCCCCCTAGATTTAGATCTCCCACTTGATGACTTATTTTTGTTTCTGTTCTGGGACCATCCTCGTACAGACAAGGCATCACCATTCTGGCTCTCCATATTTTTCCGTCTCATCTCCTCCGTCAGCAAGGATGAGACTATTTCATCAAACTGCAAGGCAATTGCATTGCTACCTATTGTAATAACTAGACTATCCCATGAATCTGGTAGAGAACACAATAAACTGATGCACTTATCTTCATCTAAAATTTGAATATCAACAAATGCTAACTAACTTACCACAGTATTAAATGAATTCAGATGCTCTGTCACCGAGTCTCCACCTTTCATCCTTAGGTTATACAGCTTTTTCCGTAGGAACATTTTATTCACCAGAGATTTAGATTGGTACAAAGTCCCTAACTTGTCCCATAAATCCTTCGTCGTAGCTTCCCCTGATACATTCAGCAATACTGAATTTGACACACACAATCGTATTGTGATCTTTGCCTTCCGATCCAACTTCTTCCATTCTTCATCGGACACTCCCATTGGTTTAGTACCCGGATCTATTGCGATCCACTAATCTTTATCCACCAATAGATCCTCCATCTTGAGTTTCCACAACTCAAAACTCTGACCATTAAATTTCTCGATCTCTATCTTTCCACTACTCGCCATCTTCTTTCACCACCAGAATCGATCTCGCAGATCTCCCACTGAACAGGGTCTACCATAGGCCCGAGCGAAGCCCCTCAGCAACAAAGGCGTCCCTTTGAAGCCAAAAACAACTCTGATACCAAATGTAGGTTTTAACCCCGTACAGAAATTACCTGCATACGAATTCTAAAACACAAAAAATAAACAATGCGAGAGCATAACACATAAAACACATATACACAGAGATTTTCCCCTAGATCCCAAAACCGGGACTACCGGCTTGATTTTCCCTTTTTTCCTTTCAATGTTACAATACATATTTATACATGCCGAAGCATCCAATAACATGGATTGAAAACCATCTCGTCCAAAACCATGGACCGAAAACCATCACATCCAAAAACATGTGCGAAAATCATGCACAAAACCATAGGTGGGTCCGCCCAACCTAACATAGGGTCCAAAACCAAAATTTTCAGGGGCGCTGCCCCGGACCCCATAAAGTGGGGTTACGGGTACACCTCAAACCCCCTGTGACCTCCTCCCACCTCTAACCCCCAGTTAACTACGTGGGCTAGTCGTGGAAAGAAGATAACACAACCCAAAATTCCAAAGCTTGAATTACATATGGAGTCTCATGTCTATGCAGTAACAAGCTATCTCAATATCAAGGAAGTGGTCAAGATGTGGGTAAAGGAACCACTGAAGTTTGGTTAGACATCAAACAATACTTACAAGACCAAATCACTCAAAAAGGTGTTTCATTACATGATGGTGTCGTGTTGTTGAGTTTATGGACTCAAGAACACTGAATCCTTTCTGGAAGGATGGGTGTACATGCTATATCAAATTTTCTCACAGGGGAAGATATTCCACTGGTCTAATCTTGTGTCTCAACAGCTAAAGATCAACTTGAACAAGGCGAAGAATCCACCAAAAGGAAAGCAACAACAATTCTACATGTCGACCTACCTGTTGGACAATATATGTGCTTGTAATAATTTCCCTGGCATGGATTGGAAATGGACACCTAGTGAGCCTCCTATCCATATTTATTGCAAATTGTTAGCAGAATGTAGCTACAGGGGAGTCTTTGAAAAGTTGGTTGATCATTTCTTCAAGGTACTATACCATATGATCTTTGAAGAAGAGGCCCCTTGCATGTCACATGATGCAATAGTGTAGTATCATAATTTTCATATTAGTTTTCCTCACCATATGGCATTTACCTCAGAATTTTTGGTTGTTAGAAACCATCTCATCTCTTGTCGAGGTATTCCACGAACATGCGAGATGTTGCATATCATCTTGTCACATGTATAATTGTAGTACTACACAGGAATAAGAAGGAACCATGGCCTGCTCTTCCCTTGTAGGTGGGATCTTACGAGATCAAGGAATTGAAGGCTGTAGAATCTGAAGTTACAGAATTGGAAATCCATAAGCTTGGTACCATGGATTTTCATCAATACGATCCCAAAGGAGTGTGTAAGAAGCATTGTGCCATGTTACACTTTGTCTGGCCATATGGGACCTATGCCACATTGGAGGAAGGAAAGATAAATAATCATTATAATGCCTCTCAGTCACATGCACCAGGCGATTAGGCAAGCCATTCCAATGCAGTTCCACAGCAAAGTGTCACTCAGAAAGTAAAGTAGTCAGAAGAGTGCTCTCCAGTGAGCATTAATTATAAGAGGAAGGTTTCCCATAACCCAGTAGAGGAGAAAAATTGCAAATTCAAAGCATATCTAGCGATTCTGAAAGTTTCTTTAGTAGCAAGAAGGAAAGGGAAGCAATGAGAAGTAGAGAGGGGACAAGAGGAAGAACATAAGCTAAAGGAAGACCAAGAAAGGAAGGAACAGAAAGAAGTGCAAGCATGACATGAACTAAGAATGAAGAAGGAAGAAGAAGACAGACTAAAGTAGGTAGAAGAATAAACACAAAAACAACTTGAAGAAGAAGAAGAAAGTAATTAGAAGCAAGATCAAGAGCTTGTTCAGGATATAGAGGAGTAGCCTAGTAACCTAGGATATGGAGATAGAGAAAGGGGAGTAGAAACAAGGTGTTGATCATATTCCTAGTATAGAGCAGATCATCATTCAGCCTCTGCCTCCCCTTACAGATGGGCAAGCCCCAAATAATGAAGAAGATATCTCTCCTCTAGATGAAAACCCGATCATGGATATTTCTATCCTTACCTTCAACGAGCTCAAGAACAAAATTGTATAGGAAAGGAAGAAGCATTTCCCAGATGATCTGGCACATCATGCTTTCATTCATACATATAGGGTGATCATCACTGACACTATAAGGAATATTGAGACCATTGCTACAACTAACTTAGCCTTTCCAAGTGCTTCAAAAGAAAATACATATTAGGCTTATGGTGGAAAATAAACAAATGGAAAATAATATGGAAGCTGCAAAGAAATAAATAGAAGAACTCCAAGTAGAGAATCAGAAATTGTCTTCTGCGCATGCTTACTTGCAAGAGATTCAAGCAGCTATATATGGCGAGATCCATGCACTAGGAGACACAATGAGGCATCTTTATGAGGAGTTGGTCACTTTTCATGAGGCAATAGTTCCCATACATGATCTGCAAATGAAATCGCGGGAATATGTGAAAGCTTTGAAAGTCATTCATGCATTCATAACCCCGATCCATGTGTGAGGAATTAAGTATAGAAGCACACCAACAGAATCATTCAAGAAGACAAGAAAGGAGGTAGAGTTAGAGAAGGCTAAGGTCGGAATGTTTATACAAAGCAACAAACAATTTGGCACATTTGTTGCCAAAATTCTAGATGATTTTGCGTGATTATACAACAATTTGGATTCCTTGGTTCTAACACACAAGATACCCTCAGTAGGTTCATTTGTAGAAACAAAGGACAGGAACGTCATCAGGCAAGAAGTCAAAGAATTCTTGGACCAGCAAAATAAGCTCACCATGAACGAAGACCTAGAGGTTAACAAACATAACATGTGGAAGTATATAGGTGGTCCTTCTAATATCAATATTATTATCTTCTTATTGTGGAAAGAAGTGCAAACTGATTCCAAAACCATCTACCGAGATACTATGGAAGCTAAATTCTGCTACCTGCCTAAATGTCCTGCAAAGTTTGAGGAAACAATCGCACAATACAAAACCCGGCATCATTATGTAACCACAAAATTACAAGTTGAAGTTGTCAAGCTAGAGTTTCCTCAAACTCAAGCTTAATGTGTTTTATATTATTCGGCTCTACCCTTTTTTGTCGACCTATATGGTTTTTTATATTATTGTATTGGAAATAAAATATGTAAGTGGCAGTCCAAGAGTTAAATGTGGGATGTGAAAAATCATTAGTTAGGAAAAAGACAAAAGAAGTTAAAGAGTATGAGGGTAGCTCAAAGGTCACAGAGGGAGATGAAGGGTAATCTCATTTGTTATAAATAAACCCTCATAATTCAAGCAAAGGGCTTGGAGTTGGAGACTTAGAGTCTTGGCTTCTCTAGTCTAACATAGGAGGAATACCATTCTTTGGAGAAGCAAGCATTGGCTTCATGTTCCACTATTGGGGCTAGTGCCTTATCAATGTAATTATATGCTTAGAACTTTCACTTATAATAAGAAGCTCTCAAAGCCAACATGCCTTCATGCATATGTCGTGGATGTAGTAAGACTATTCTTTATATGTTTGTTATGTAAGTTGTTTCATTTACACTAACGCTTATGAACTAATTTGTTTTCTTTAGTATGTATCTTTTTGAATGTGTGTTGTTTATCTTATCATGATTGTTGTTAACTTGTGAACTATTTTGTAGGTTAACTAACCATTCTATTTTATCGCTCATGTGTCTCTTCTAACTTATTACTATTACTTTATTCTAAGAGACTCACTTACTTCCCTTTGATGTGATGGAACCTTTCATGCATTACATTTGATACTTCACAAAGTTCATACACTTGTTATCACCAAAGCCATGAATATATCATCTTATGTGTTTATTGCAGCCAAGGCATATCTTTGAGACCACCATTTGGCAATTAGTCATATTCCTGTTGGGGCTCCTACTCGGTTGCGGGTCTAATTGGGACTTCACATCAAGGAGACCTCCTTCCCTATTGGTAGTTTCCAACACCATCAACAATACCATTTGGCTACATAATTTGTTAAAGTCTACTGGAAAAGACATAACCAAATGGAATCATCATTCAGGGAGTTGGATGAACACCATAAATGATAAGTCATCATGTTATTTGATAGGTCTTTTCCAGATTTTCCATTGAACTTTGGTATGTCTCTTGATAATTTTACAAGAATAGATGCCCAAAAAGGATAATGATAAATTTGGTAAATCTAAAGTCACAATGAAGGGTAACTGCCTATTAAAATCTTGTTGAGGATATTGATAGCCTTTTAGATAAAGTCCAACCGTTGGGGGAGGATATCCAGGATATCCTAGAATAGGTTGAGTTATTGTCACTTGAATTCCACCAGGATAACCAGGGTAAACCACACCAGCTTGAGTTGTCGGCACTGGCATTCCACCAGGATAACCAAGGTAACCTACACTAGGTTGAGTTGTAAAGGGAAATTCTTGAAAATGTTTTCCTTGGAAGGGTTGACTTTGGATAGATTTACTTAGATAAAATTGACCCTAGTAAGGTTGACTCAGATAAGATTGGGGTAACCCACACCAGGTTGAGTTGTCGGCACTGGCATTCCACTAGGATAACCAAGGTAACCTACACTAGGTTGAGTTGTAAAGGGAAATCCTTGAAAATGTTTTCCTTGGAAGGGTTGATTTTGGATAGATTGACTTGGATAAGGTTGACCCTAGTAAGGTTGACTCGAATAAGGTTGACCTAGGTATGGTTGGCCCTGGTAAGGTTGACTTTGATAAGGTTTCCCTTGATATGGCATTTGAGATACACTTATGATAGGTTGACCAGACAATATTTGCAAGATAGCCTGAGTAGATGGACCTATAGAGATTTGAGTACAGTTTGACGAAGTTGATAAACAGTTGCTTGAGGTATAGTTTGCATAGGTTGTTGAACTGGTATCTAAGTTTGGATAATCATTTGTTGTGCTATTTGAACAAGTGTTTGAGGTGTAGTTGGAACAAGCTGCTAAATAGGTGTTTGAGGTGTACCTGGGATAGGTTGTTGAATAAGGGTCTAAGGTTTGGTTTGGCCAATGCTTTAGATAGGTTGATAAGAAGACACTTGAGGAGTAGCCTCAAAAGTTTGACCAGAAGGTAACTGGGGTACACCATCGAAAGCAAGGTTCCAAATAGTACCTCTCGTTTCTGGGAATGGTGCACTAATCAAGGTTGAGTTACAACAGGTTGACTCGGGCCTATCTGAGGTAATTGACCAGGGGTTGGATAATTTCCACGAACATATGGTTCTACATATGAAGGATAAGGTACTCTAAGAGGTCTCCCTCCTGGAGTAAAATATCATCCATAGGACAATTGCCCCCAACTAGAAAGTAAGATCCAATTGGGGCTTGTTGAGGGATACCTGCAATACTAGATAATAAATCTATATGTTGGTCATACACCGATGACATTTCAGGAATGGAAGTTTGTAAAAATGCCATGGTTTGGGCAATATATTCTACATTAACTAGCGATAAACCAAATGGGATTCCAACAAAGCAAGTGGAAATCTGAGAAGAAGGAAGATCAAGCATGGCTCCTAAAAAGGTTCACTGAGTGATTGATACCCAGAAAGTATAGAGGTTCCACCATATATAAATGATTTTGGAGGTCTTGAAAACATGGAAGTCATACTAACTTGACTAGGTCCACTCTCTTGAGTAGATGACGATCGACTCACAGTTGAAGGTTCTGTTGTGGTTTGCCTAGGTAATAAATATAAAGGAGTGCATAATCGAGGATTTCCCCTAGGTAAATAAGATAAGAGGTTGTACTCCAAGAGTTCGGTCAAAAAGGATATGGGATTTGAACAACTACAAGATGTCCTGTAGTAAGAAGAGGATTTGCATGAAGTTATGGTTCTTTAATATCTTCAATGCTTAATAGATCAGGTGGTAAACCACTTGAAGTTACATATTCTTGAGACATAATCGGTAGAGGGGTAGAAAATAGACCAAATGAATGTGAAAAGTGAGTTTCTGGAGTTATTGGTTCATTGAACAACTCTTTAGATCTAGTGGGTTCTGAAATTTTAGACTCACTTACTTTAGTTTTAGGTTCAATTGTTTTTGGTTCTAAAGTTTCAGGTACTTCAAGTTCACCATGAATTACTTTTGGTTCTAACATTTCAATTACTTGAGGTTCCATTCTAGTTGAGTTGTCTTAGATTATGTTACATTAGGTTCTATAATTGTAGGTCTTGTAGTACTGGATGATTTGGGTGTAATCTCAGGGGTTTAAGTCTATCCTACGAGAAAGTCGATGTGGATATTCCATAGTGAATTCTAATTAATAATTTTAACAATGCATGATAACCAAATCCACAATTTTTATCAAACAAATAAATAGTAATAGTAAATAAGGTCACTAGGTACCAAAGTTTTACCAAGTTGCTATGAACTTCTATACATCATTATGCAAGTGCAGGCTATGCTCCCTGAATATTATGCCTGGTGTATCACATACAACAAGGCGGTCAACTCGATTACTTATGACTAGTTTTCAACCTAGAAGGGTACTTCCTATATATCCGAGGGTATGTGGAAGTGTATTCCATGTTAGTCTACAATGGAGGACTTCCTATATACTCATCATACGTGGAGCACCGTCCTATATACCCAAAGGTACATGGAAGAATGGTCTTATATACTCTAATGCACGTGGAAGACATACCACCCACATAATGTAATGCTGACAAGAAATGGTAGCTCCTATGTTTATAAACGTCGGAACACGTCTTCTAACCTAGACCCACACTAAATGTGATTAATGTTGATTAATTGTTTATTTTAAATAGTTTGATTGATTTTAATGTCTCACTTTTCATTAAAGTTAATCAAATGCATATGATGAATGAATGGTATAATAACTCAATTCGAAACTAATGCAACGAATATGAAATGATAGGCTTTTCAATTAAATGAAATCCTATTTACAGGAACGAGAAAACTTTTAAACACACAAATGAAAGAATCCTTCACTCTAAGATTTCTAAATAATCAAATCCAACAATTCTTTCAGACAAAGCCTCTAATAATAAAAATCTATGTTTTTCTTTTTTGCTTTTTATAGAAAGAATATGCACAATAAATTCAATCTAACAAAACAAATATGCTCAAATTGAACCTTGCCTTCGATGAAAACTACTTAACTTTTCAATAATGAAAACCTCTTCACAATAAATGCAATGAATATTTTGACCATATTACTAAAAGAAGACAAACTCATACTATTGATTTCAGAAGGAAGAAAATGTCTTTCAATAGATCAATTAACCTAATCAAACTTCAAAACCCTAGCAATTCAAAGATGAATAATTTTCCCATAAGAAGATCAAACACATAACAATTCAAGTTAAAGGTTGGCTTTTCAGACAAACCACGGACTCAAGACAACTCAGGATAAATCAAATTTTCAAACCCAAAAGGAAAAGACCTTAATTTTTGCAATTTCTAGTTATCATCACAGGTAGACAATTGACACCAGTGCATTGGACACACTTTCTATGATAGGAAGAATGTGCTTCATTGCTCTATCTCTAAATACAAAGTGTGATGATGGCAAAGTGCAGACAAAGGAGGCCACCGAAGAGCTAACTCATTCCCCAGTATGGCCACCAAGTTTGTTATTGAACAAATTTTTCTTGTGGACAAGAGAAATCTCCCTAGACTCAATGATCAAATCTAGAAAAAACAAGAGAATGCATACTATATTTATTTAGTAAAGTTTGAACAAGACTTGTTTAATAAAATAGGTCTTCACTTCAATCCTCTTCCTTCTTGAATTCTTTCTTCACCTCAATCTCTAAAGACTGGAACCTGCAATAAAAAAGATAGACAAAAGGATCAAAGCATACTATGGATGAATAAGTTCAAACAAATACTAATCAAAATATCAAGGAGATTTGATACAATGAATGCAAATAATAAACACATCATGTGAGAAAAACAATATATATTGTATTAACAAATAATAGGGAGAGATTACAACCCAAGCCTTGATGTCATAAGCCTCCACTCAAAGATATCCAATCCTTCCTTTAGCATAACAAGCCTTCAATCTCAATTGGACAACATAAGGGCATAAACCAAGTACTTCAAAAGCCAACCCCCTCCTCTTTGGTCTACTCTATATTTATAGGAGAAGAGAAGAGGTTGTAGATCCACTTCTGAAGTGGTGAGATCTACAATGAGGGGATATAGGATCCATAATGAGTGGGATAGGATCCATCAAAGTGGGGATAATGCCCAAATAGGTGAGAAATAGAGTTCATTCAATTTGAAGAAGATTCTTGAACAAGGCTTTTAGAATTTACTTTTTATTTTTACCATGTACAGTTGTTATCACACTTTTTGGTCCAACAAACTACGTTTATCATTGTATGTCTTTAATAGTTACAGGTGCATAATCGCACTTTTACAATAGGAAAGGTGTGATGAGGGATAAATTTAGGGTTTTTAGCAATGTAATCCATGATTCTTGTATTTTTAAGAATGGATCTTCCTCCATCTTTGTAGCGAATGCTGAGAAGGATTCATCGGATAACGAGAGAACTAAATTTAGGGTATTTTGCCTCAATGTGAAAAAATGATGTGTAATAGTGGTCCTTGAGAGGGATGATGAGAAGGTAAGGGAGGAATAGGAGGAGATTGATTGTTAGCTTGTTGGGAGGGTTCGAGGCGACGACGGGTGCTTGTGCTAGCCTTCGGATAGGGTGCCCTCCTTTTAGCACCAAAAATTTATTGATGGGCTAGAATGTTTGACCAAAATTTAGGAGATTTCCTCGATGCATAATCCCAATTAGATTTTATACATTTTGTTTTTGGAACCTATCCAGTATGTAGGCCTAGTTTCCATCTTGTTGGTTGAGATTTGCTTCAAAAAAAAAACCCATGGTGTTATCAAAGCTTCAAATCAAACCCATGAATATTATAAATATAAGTTTATCAACCATGAATAATTTCGTGATCAATAACACCAAGAAAACATAAATAAGTGTTATACAGAACAAATATGTCTTACAGACAAGAGTGATCTCCCTAGATCCTTGACGGAAACTAGAAACAAGCAATACAATTGAACTAACTCTTTCCCTAAGTTGCACTTGTTTGAATTATAAGAATTAAAGCTAATGCATAAGCCTCTTACCTATTTCATGAAATGCTCGATGAAGATCCCTTATTGTGTCTTGATGCATCTCCTCAATGCTTGATAAGATCTACAACCATAAATCATAAAAGGATCAAAATAATATGCGATATAATAATCCAAACAAACTTAACTTAATGATCAAGGAGATTAGGAATTTAATTTTCCTTCATAAACACCTTAAACAATTATAAACCATTCATCATTCCAATAAGACAAATCAATGGGAGAAATTTTTCATTTGTATTAATCAAAGATGAAGAGGAGCCTTACAACCTTCACCTTGATGTTGTGAGGTTCCTCCCAAATTACTTCAATCTCCTCCTTTGATGATAAGCTTTCCAATCACAAACAAGCAGCATAAGTTTATCTTCTCTAAGTTTTAACCTCCTTAAACCCTCTACCCTCTAGTCATTTTATAGGCCAAGAGGAAGAAGTTTCAGATCGAAAAGAGGAGGGTGAGATCCCCTAATTAAGGGATTAGATTTCCTTGAGGAAAGGGATTAAGATGCATCATCTGAGGGCTATAGTTCGAATAGTCATCACCTGGAAGATGTCAGTTGGGAAATATTCGACCAACTATGTTTCTAGAATGTACTTTTTACTTTTACTTTCTTGAATTCACTTGCACAGGTTTATAGTGGCAGATAGAGCGTAGCTCTGCGCTATTCTCAGAATTAATTCCATCGAATGCGCAGGAAAATCTAGGAAAATTGGCGCAGGTGAAACTTGACAAGGTGCGATAGCTATTTTCCAAATTTCTCATTTCCTTCAAGATACTTTTGGTTGTTTGACTTCTAAGGGAGTTCAATCAAACATGTTCATGGATGGTAAAAGTACCCATAAATTGATCAACTGTCATGGTGAGAAATTGATATGTAATAATAAGTGGCCAATCCTACAATGATATAATGCTCAAATCAATAAAGCAATTTATTGACAAACACAAAAGTAAAACAAATCATATAGCATACATTCACCGCGAGAGAAGTCCCATAATGTGTTTTGACGCATGAAAGAACTGCACACTGAGGCTTATAAAGCTTGAACATTAAGATGAAATATCCATAGCACCATCACATGAGAAGTCCATCAAATCCATGAGTGGAAATATAAAATCACTTCTTGCATTCACCAAAAGATCTATTAGTTCTCAAACAATATGCACAAATGAGTCCAAAACCAAAAGTCCTTTACAATGAGCCATGAGGACATATTTATAGAAAATGGGGTGACCTTTCATCTACTCCTATGACTCTTGAGATACCCCATGACCTTTCACATCCTCATATGACTCTCTATTGTATCATAGCCTCTATTCTACTACAAACACATTACATCAAGAAAATAAATGCTCCTATTATGTTAATCTAGTAATTAAGAGTTCTAGGACATCCAAATGCAATTCTTGTGCTTGGTATGTGTGCCAAAGCTTGTACTCCTTTGCAATACTAATGACCTTATGTTGTTTCTCATCTCCATGTTTGTGAAGGCATTCAAGGGCATCTAGCTGCAAATTTGATTTATTCATCTTTATCTAATTTGATAAGGTCGTGAGCTTAGTGTACATTCTTGCAGGCTCTACCACATATTGGGAAATTGTTTCCTTTGTAACCTGTAAGTCCTCCATAGTAACAACTTGCTTAAAAGGACTCAGAAATGCTTGGATTTTCTCTTGTGACCTTACCTCACCCAATGTACCAATGGAAGGGACCTTATGCACCTGAATCAGAGACTCTAGCCCACTCAACAATGTAGAAATTATGGTGTAGATTTGCAACTACTCATGAAGTTTTAATCAAAATCACAACACACAAACCTACTCTACTACTCTATGGAATTCAGTTCAAAAATTATAACATCAATCACAAACATGAAATGAGAAATAACACACATTCACATAGTATTTTTTTTTAGGGGAAAGCAATCTACTAAAAACCCCAATGCCTGTTCGTATTAATCTGATGAATAAAGATGTATTACAATTGCTTTACTCAACTGAGCCCAAACTGCAAGTGAATAACCTATCTCTCTACTCACTGAGAAGATTTGACCCAAACTTAATCAATTTCTACCTCTACTTGAGCCCCTATTTCCTTTCATAACTCCTTGAGAAATTAGGCCCCTATTATTTAGGAATTTCTCCAAAATGGATTGTCTAATTCCCAAGGTTGATCATCTAACTACATGTAACACATGTACACTCAAGACTAGTCTATAACTGATGTTACACTTCAGTGGAATCTCCACCACATATGGGGAACTCGAGTTATCTGCATGCACAAACTATTTTTGGTTGATTGATCGTTTAATTGGATGATCACTGAGTTTGACTGAAGTCCCTTTGCACAATTGATCTTCCACTAGTTCCTCCAACAGTTGGAAGTAGTTTAACTGAAAACAACTTGAGATAATTAGCCTTGATTGCTACAAATTAGCAGTCACACATGCTTAACTTAACTCTAACTCCTCCAACTCTCATTTACTAAGTAAACTAGGTGACACAAGCCATGTCAAACAATTTAACTGCATTCAAGTTGTTTGTTGATGTAGAAATTCGAATTTTCTCAATTTAATCAAGGAAAAATCAAATTGAGAATTTTTTGTTGAATTTTTAAACTCTCCCTCTCAACAAGAAATGGATTGTAAAGCACCCCTATCCTACACCTATGGAACTCTAACTTCCCTCTTTACAAGGCGTTTGTCAAAATGTCAACATCTTGTTCCTATGTTGGAAAGTATTGTAACAACTTTATCCTCCTCTACACACAGTCCCGTAAGTGGTGGTGACGGATATCTATATTCTTGGATTGATTGTGAAATATAGGATTTTCAAAGAGCTTAATGCAAGTTTTATTATCCCAGTTGTATCCATCATCTAACAAATCAATCCAATGAGTATCTTTCTCATCCAGATCACCTCACGTGTTGCTTGACTTGTAGCCATGTATTTTGCTTCTGTCGAGTTGAGCACCAGAAATATTTGCTTCCTACTGTACAAGGAAACTGTTGTGGACCCAAAACTAAAAATTCCACCTGATGTACTCTTTTGTTCCGATGAACTCTGCGCCCAATCTGCATCTGTGAAGCCACAAAGCTTCACTCCCTCTATTTGTCTGTACCATAGTCCAAACTGGGTAGTGCCTCTGAGGTATCGTAAAACATGCTTAGCTGCCTTCCGATATAATTTGGTAGGCCTAACCATAGCTTGGCTCAGTTGGTTGGCTGCATAGCACATATCCAATCATGTGTTCACAAGATACATTAGTGAACCAACTATCTTCTGATAAATGGTAGCAGCTACTTCCTCACATAAAGTGGCATCCTCCTTCCTCCAATTGGTCACTAGAGGTATCTCCATGGGTTTACAACTCTTTGTGTGAAATTTTTGTAGTATATAATTTTCATACTTGCCTTGAGATACGTATAATTCCCTATTGCCTTTCCATACTTTCAACCTGAGGAAGTAGTGCATAAGACCCATGTCCTTCATTTCAAAAGATTTTATTAGTTTCTCATCACCAGTTAAAATCAAATCATCAACATATATAGACAATAACAATAAATTTACCTTCCACCAAGATGTGATAGAAGTTTACATCCACTTCACTTTTGGTGAAGCCCAAAACAGTGAGATATGTATTGATCCTGGTGTACCAAGCATGGGGTGCTTGTTTCAGACCGCACAATGCTCGCTTGAGTCTATACACATGAGACTCCCGAAAAAATGTCTCAAAACCTTCTAGTTTCTTGATGTGCATGTCCTCCTCAATAACCCCATTGAGAAATGTTTTTTTTACATCCATATGGTGGATCTTCCACCCCATTTGCGTAGCCAGTGCAAGAATTGATCTAATGGATGAGTACCTTGCTATAGGAGAAAAAGTCTCCTCATAATTAATTCTGTCAACTTGAGAGTATCCCTTGGTCACAAATTTGGCCTTATACTTCGTTATGTTTCCATCTGTTTCATGCTTAACCTTGAAGATCCATTCAAACCCATAACTTATTTATTGCCAGTCTTGGGCCCACTTCCAAAACACTGTTCTTTACAATGGATTCGTATTCCTCCACCATTGCATCAACCCATACATTTCTCTACTCCTTCCTAGAAGGGATATGGCTCAATCTCTACAATCTCAGCCATTAGAGCCATGTAGCCAATGTAACAATCAGGTGATCTGCTCTGTCTGCGCAAATTTGAAGGAGATCCCACATTATCCCTAGCATCCTACACTAATCTATCAACTTCCTTGGTCCTTTTCCTGCCTTATTTGGATGTTTATGCTTGAGTGGATGTCTCCACTTTCTCCTCTTCTACTTTTGGTTGCTTCACAACTTCCTGAGGCTTCTCCATTGGAGCTAAAAGCTCCTCTTCTGGTGGGATCTGAAACTCCCTCTCAAGAGAGCACTGCATCGCTTTCTCCTCTTCAAATTTTACATCCCTTCACACAATTTTCATTCTGAGGGATGGAAAGTACACACAGTAGTTGTGGGTAATTTCTATGTAACCCACAAATACCCCCAATTTTTTGGTCGACTCAAGCTTCTTCCTTGATTCTTTGGAGACATGGCAGTAAATAAAGCCTCCAAATATCATGAAGTCCGACACATCCAGCTTTCTCCTCGAGAAAGCCTCCTCCGGTGTAATCATGTCTAGAATCTGATGAGAACTCTGGTTCTCCAAATAGACTATTGTGTTGCATGCCTCATCCCTCAAATGTAGAGGTAGGCCTTGGTCATGCAACATATCCCTCGTTGCTCCCACAGTGCTACGGTCCTTCCTCTTAGCCACCCCATTCTATTGTGGGCTGTGGGGTGATGTAAACTCTCGTTGAATGCCTTCTTTCTCAAAGAAAATTTTGAATTCATTCAACAAGTACTCACCTCCATTATCGCTCCATAGGTACTTCACCTTCATACCAGTTTCTTTCTCAACTAGTGCCTTGAATTTTACGAACTTGGAAAATGTCTCATCTTTCTTCCGCATGGAGGAGATCCAGCACTTACGTGAGAATTCATCAATAAAAATGACAAAATATTTGTGTCTAGCAGTGGAGGATGTCAATAAAGGTCCACATACATCAAAGTGGATCCTTTCTAGGACTGCATTTGTTTTTCTATCATGTTCATGGAATGTGGATTTTGTGTACTTCCCCAAAGTACATCCTTTGCATACATCATGTTGCTCAAGTGCTCCTTTAGGGAGGTGAGTGGTTATTCGCTACATAATCTTCAAGGTGCCATGATGTAAATTGCCAAGTCGTTTGTGCCAAATTTCATCGACATCGAGGCCCTGCACTTTCTCCACCTTAGTGCTTACTGTAACACAATCTTCCACATCTAGCTCATACAGGTGCTTCACATGAACCTCGATCTGCTTCACCTGTCCCACGACTATGTTTCTCAAGAATGCTTTTCCTTTGTTGAAGATCACAACATAACCACAGTCTTCCAAAACTACAACAGAGATGAGATTTTTCTTTAGGCCTAGAATGAACATGACATCCTTAAGCCTGAGAGGGGAGCCAAACTCCATCTGAAAGGTGACTGTACCAGCCCCGGTCGCACTGTACCTTCTGTCGTTCCCCATCTAAGTGTGCATCTAAAAATATTTCTCCACCAGGTCACTTAAAAAGTTTGTACACAATATCATGTGGAACGATGCACCTGATTCCAAGTATCACACACTCCCCATCATTGTGTTGGTCATGCATGCGGTAAGGGTAAAGTCAAGCTCGAATAGTGAAGCCAAGGCTTCACATGCTTCTCCTCCTGAGGTCTTCTTGCTTGCCTTTTTGTGTGGAAACTTTGTGGCATATTGGCTGAATTCATGACAATGGAAGCATTTAATTTTGGAAAAATATTTCTTCTTGCCCACTTGGCTGGATTTTGGTTTGGTTTGATATTTCTTTCATTTCACCTTCTTTCCCTTTCCAACCAATGCAAAGTTTTTTCATCCTCGCCCTTGGATGAAGTTCCATCTTTGGTATTCCACCTTATTTCCTCCTGTACCAAATTGAACCATAAGCCTTCCCAATTCGGTAATTTCTCCCTCTTATTCACTGAATCTTGGTAGCTATGTCAGCTCTTAGGAAGGCCTAGAAGGGTTAGGCTTACCAAATCATCATTTGAAACAATAACACCAACTCCTACAATCTCATCACCAACTTGTGTGAACCTGATCAGATACTATGGGATAGTGTCATTAGTCTGCATCTTGATATTTTGAAGTTTATTTGTATGCGTCAGATTCCTAGGGTCACTACTATTTTGGAACAGATCTACCAGTGCTTGCCACATTGCATAAGGAGTTTATTTCCGATGGATATTGGTGACAATGTGGTCACGTACTCCCTCCAATATTATTCTCCTCACCTTGGCTACATATTTATTCCACTGAGCAAGGTTATGGGAATCAGATGCTTGTGGTTTTGCAACATCTATCTTGATGTATTCTAGCAATCCATTTTCATCCAATACTACCTCCATGCGAGCAAATTATAGGTTCCTTCCAAGGCATACTCTAGTGTCAGCCCATTAAAGGTCATATTCTCAACTTCGAAGAGATCTTGCTACACTAAACTGCAAATTCGAACCTCCTGAGAAACAATTTTGAAATTCCTACTCTAATGTGAATCCTTCACTGATACCATGTAGAAATTATGGTGTATATTTGAAACTACTCATGAAGTTTTAATCAAGATCACAAGACACAAACCTACTCTATTGCTCTGCGGAATTCAAATCACAATTTAGAACATTAATCAAAAACATCAATAAGAAATAACACACCTGCATAGTATTTTTTTTCAAGGGAAAGCAATCTGCTAAAAAACCCAATGTATGCTTGCATTAATATGATGAATAGAAATGTATTACAATTACTTTGCTCAATTGTGCACAACCTACAAGTGAATAACCTATCTTTTTGCTCACTGAGAAGCTCTGACCTAGACTTAGTCAATTTCTGCCTCTGCTTGAGCCCTTATTTCCTTGCACAATTCCTTGATAAATTAGGCCCCTATTATTTAGGAATTTCTCCAAAATGGATTACACAATTCCCAAGGTTGATCATCTAATTGCATGAAACACTCGCACGCTCAAGACTAGTCTACAATTGTTGTTGCACTTCCTTGGAATATCCACCACAGTTGGGGAACTCGAATTCTTTGCATGAACTAGCTATTTTGGGTTGATTGATCAGTGAACTAGATGATCACTAAGTTTGACTGAATTCCCACTGCACAATTGACCTTCCACTAGTTCCTCCAACAGTTGGAACTAGTTTAACTAAAAACAACTTGAGATAACTGACCTTGATTTCTAAAAATTAGCAATCACACAACTGAACTGTAACTCCTCCAACTCGAATTTACTAAGTAAACTAGGTGACACAAGCCATGTCACACAAGTTAACTGCATCCAAGTTGTCTACTGGTGTGGAAATCCAAATTTTCTCAATTTAATCAAGGCAAAATCAAATTGAGAATTTCTTGCTACATTTTTCAACAAACAAATGTTTATACGAAGCTAACACCCTATCCATATCCCTTTTCAACTTTTCATGTGAATGGACCTTGATACAGACTACAACTTTATCCTCTTTTGCAGTTATCCAATCCTTTCTTGGGTGTTTTTCTGGTGCATTGGGATATTGAGTCGTCCACTCATGTAGGCTTACAATGGTTGTTGTGGCTATTTTAATAGTTTCTCCCCTTTCTTTAGATTTTGTCTATATAGTTGGGAAAGTTGATACAACCTAATGTAACTTCATCATTTCTTGGTAAACTAGGTTCATGGAATCCTCTAATATTGTCACCTCTCCTTAAATAGATGCTCGTAACTCTTTGTTGCTTGAATGAGTCATAAGTACACCCTGGTTCTCATATTGCAATTGTGTGGATCCTTGTTCAAAAGTAGCAATCTTGGCTTGTAGATCAACATGTTTGGTCAATGTACTAATATTCAAATATGTGGCAGTGACAAATGCAGTTTTCGTTGATGAAATCATTTCCAGATTCATGGTGGTGTTTATGACAATCTCTTTCTTTGTGACCATAAATATTGGCTTAGTTGGATTCTTTGCATAACACCTTTTCCTTTCTTGCATTATCTTGCATTGAATTTGATCAAAAGTAAGCTTGGTGATATCTAGCACCTCTTCTTCCTCTTCCTTTGGGAAACCCAATTCTCGTAGGGGAAGGTGTCCACTAGTAATTGGAGTAGAAGGTGGGATATCCAAAAAAGGGACATTTTGTTCCATCTTGGATACTTGTGCCTATTGATAATTTATTAGTTTTCTTTGTTGCTCTCTAAGTAGATATTGCTGAATTTGTTTAGAAAGAGCCTCTTGTTTTATTTTGGATTCCTCTTCTTCGTGCCTTTTCCTGTCTTCCTCGGCTTTCCTTCTTTGTTCTTCCCCAACTTTTCTTTTTAATTCCTCTTCTTCTTGCCTCTTTCTCATTTCTTCCTCTTCTTGTTTCTTCTTTTTTTTGCTTCTTGTGCTCTTCGCTCTTCCTCCGTTTTCTTAAGTTGTTCTTCCTCTTCCAGCTTCTTTCAGTTTTCTTCATCTTGTTTTTTCTTCAGAATTTCTTCCTCTTGTCTCCTCCTTCCTTTAGTTCCTTATTCGCTATGTTCCTCTTCTCTTTTTATCTTTATTTATTTCTTTCTCCAAGCTATTGTCGCATTCATTTTTCCTAGGTTTCCTTCTTCATCACTTTCTTCTTGCTAATCCTTTAGGTCTTCGTCATGTTCTGGATTATTTTCTCCTTGTTGGTCACTCTTCTACTACTTTTGTTTCCTATTCTTGTCTTGTTTCCCTTTATTCATTTTAAGCAAATTTTTTCGGTCCTCGAAACTCATGCCTTCTCCTTCGTCATCATCTGATTGTTCTTCTTCTTCCTCTTCTTTCTACTCGTTCAGACCCAATTCCCTAGAATCATTATAGAAATTTTTGACGTTATATTCTTCATCTCCTTTATAATGTCTATAGGACCACCCAAAACCAACTGCTTTACAATGTGTTGTTGTAATACCTTTTGGATCATACTTCTAGAGACTTAAACCAACAAAATAAAAACCTGTTATTTCCTCATATTTTCTTCATCTTTTTTTAAATTATCTAGAGAGTATGCTCCAATTGTTAAAGGGAACACAGGCCACGGTACCTTTTTTCCCTTTGCCAATGTTTTGGATAATCTAGTGGTCCACTGATAACAAAATTCTTACAAGAGCACTCTATTTGTCACTGTCGCCAAGAGAGCGTGAGGAGGCTTGTATGCACCAAAAACCATGACATATGTTGCTTCCCTAATAGGAAACCAATATGCCACCTCGATAAGGGTATTATGAGCTTGCTCTGACATACAAGGTGGGTCATCACCTAAAAGTGCTTGATATAGTGGAGCAATAAAATATTTTGCAATAGTTTCAAATGAAGACTTGTAACCTGGGTTATAAAAGCACTTATAGTAAATATGTATTGGATCCAATACCTTTGGGGTCCATTTCAAACTCCAACCTTTGAATTGACATCTTGCACAAACTGCATCCATAAGATAAGATGCCATATAAAATTTCAATGGCTTACCTTTCTCTGGATTCTTAGCCATTTGAATATTTGTTTTGATTGCAAATGTCTAGATACTTTCCCAATTGAATATAGTCCCTTTAGTGGAAACTGTGTGCATCTCAAGTATCCATGCTCTAAGGAAAGTATATATATCTTCTCTTCCATACACTTTGTTCATCATAGCTTCCATCAACTGATATACTTTTCTAAGGCCTTCTGTCTTATAAATCTTATTTGTCCTAACCCTGAACTTGATGGGTTTCTGCCACCATGATTTCAATATGTCTTTGGTATCCTTGTAAGTTTCATTGAAATATGCCAACCATCTAGTGTTGAAAGACTCTTCTCATTCAGGAAGCTTGTAATAGTTAGCAATATCGACAATAGTGAAAGATGCCAAAACCTCTCCATCGTGCCTCCTAATTTCCCAATGACTTTCATCTATACACAACAATATCCAATCAATTGTTTTGACACACGAGAAGACTGGTGGGTGTGAAACTTCCTTGTGCAACCAAGATCTTTTAACATTAATATATACTTTGAAATATTCATTATCTTTAAGGATGTCCTGGTTAGCAAACTCTGAGTAAATTTCCCACCAGGTCAGCTTTGTCTTCTTATTGATATTGCAAGTAGTGTCCCCATAAATCTACAGAGTAGGTGGACTATCTACAACTCCTTTTATGATACTTTTTTCTCTATCTAAAATCTTGCCTGAATCCCTGTGAGAACTCTTGACCAACTGTGGTGCCATCTCTCTAGAGAGGGATGAAATCTTGATGCAGTCCAGACTAATGTCACCTGGCATTTCAAAAATGTGGTCCCAAGACACAGAGGTTAAATGAATATAAATCACTAAACATGGATGAAATATTATAGGTGCAAACTGGGTGGGTCACATGGTCGCAATTTGGATCAATAAGAAGGTTGCAATTCCATTGTAGGTCACATAGTCACGCTGGAGAGGTGGTCACAAAGGGAATGACTCTGAAAAATGTGAAGGTGTGACTGTGTGACTAGGGGTAGTCTGAGTGAACTATAAAATAATGAATTCGCGAGTCACCGGATCTATCGATCGCATTCAGATCTGGCACTATATAATGCAACTTACAACTATGCAACTAGGGACAGGGGAATATAGCTCACATGGTCATAACGAGGAATAAGTCGCATAGTTACTGGCATCATGAATGGCGACTAGCGACTAAACGGTAGTGAAATTCATGATCGCAGGTCGCGAAAGGGCGAGGTGTACCTATGAGCGAGTTAGCGATATGGTAAGGGTCACGACTTGTGACTTGTAAAAAAAGTTTCAGCCTAGGGCGATGGGGAAATAAATGTAAGTTTATGCCTTGGTTGTTTCAACTTGGGTCTCAAGCTCAGAGTGAACCAGGCAAGGAGGAGGGCACCATATGAATTGATAATGGATTCAAACATGTACCAGTTGCGAGTATGAAATCAAATTAAGGAGGTGATTTTGTGGACACGCCACCTAAAGGTAAGTCGTATAAATAATGGATACTTTTGGGAGGTTGAGCTGACGGGAAATCAGATGAATGAAGGCTAAAAGCCAATCTGGGTCGAGTCTGGAGAGGGATTCTAGGACATAACATTGTGTAATGGGGAGCCAAGGCTGTGAGAGTTGTTAGGTAGGTTTAGATTTAGGGTGAGGAGTAGAACGTGAAGGGCTTGGGAACTTGCAGAGGCATGACGTCGAGGAGGGCGATAGTTGGAAAACTTGAAGAACGAAATGATTGCAGGAAAAAGAAACATCGCTTACATATGGGGGTCACAAGATCTCCGCTTGGTGAAGTGCTCCAGACACTTAATTATAGAATGAGAATGAACAAAGGGTAGGGGCAAGGAGTTTAGATAAAGAGCATGCACATGTGAGGAGAGGGGTCGCAACTAGATAATCTATATGGATAGGGTCACATGCGACCAACATCGATTAGAGATCACAAAAAGAGGTTGTACAGAGAAAATGGTCACAGCAACCTTTTGAAGGGAGTTGCAAGTCGAGGGTGCACAAGAGAGCAGTCGCATGCGACCTATTGCAAAGGGGTCGCAAGGTCACGCCAGCAAGTGGGTCACACAAGGTATGGATAGTTCAAGTGTGATTATGTGACTAGTATGATAAGAGATTGCATGTGACCTACAATGTATTGGTCGCAAGTCACATCAATAGCTAACGGAGGGGAATGTGACTAAGTCGAGATGTGACTTATCTACTAGGATAGAGCAATGAGGATGAGCTCATAAGTCACCAATTTAAGGGCCATATTGGACCTAGCTAATGCGACTAGTGACTAGGAGGGGGAAATCAGGCATAGACCTATAGGGTTTGATTTTTCTAAGTTGTGAAGAGACCCCGAATATGTGAAGGGAATGTGAAACCCTAAGAGACCTCAGGCAAAGATTGGAAGGAAGTCTAGTAAAGGGAGGCTCCAAAATTTTGAAATGGGTTAAATTTTGGGGTTATTGTCACGCCGCTACAACAACATTCTCCATCATTGATCACGCAAATGTTAATCACAATTGTTCACTCATTAGGTCAACAAACATAAGCGTGGAACCATTGATGAAAGTCACTTGTACCATAGACCCTTGATGAGAGCCACGTGCACCGCAAAACATTCTAGAGAAACCCAAATAAATCGTAACTCTACATTTGAATAATTCACGAAAATATCAAATATAAATACCACATTCATAACATTACGAAAGTGTTGGATCCTTTAAATAATGTAGGAAGTCCAAACTAAAGTATTAAAGTAATAAGAAAAGTTATAAGTTTGATATCGAGCTATATATATGTCGAAGGTTATAAACATATGGTATAGTTTTTTAATATGTGACAACCAATAATGTTTGTTAGTTGTGGTATATATATATATATATATATATATATATATATATATATATATATATATATATATATATATATATATATATATATATATAGTGTATCAATGCAAATAAATCAAATTGTACTACAAAAGTTACAATATCAACCCCCACCGATCATAATAGATTCAAACCATAGATATGAGATTGTTAGCATATCTATATTTTTAATTAATAAGGTAAGAGATAGGAAGTGAGATATGTGTGTGTGTGTGTGTGTGTTTAGTATTTCCTATTAGCATAAAGGTCGCTAAATGTGGAAGGGACAAAATCCAAAGATTGTGGATATATAGTCAACCATATGAGAATTCCTTTGAAAAAAGGGTAGATTAATTTATATTAAAAATAATAATAATAATAATAACAACATGGAAAACCAAAGCATCAATATAAGTTATTTAAAATGTAACACAAGTATAAACATCAATATAAGGATATTGTTGGAAATATTAGTTGCATTAATGATTAAAATAGAATTTATGGCGGAAAAAAGAAATATAATAGTAAACAATTTTATTGTTTTAAAAAAAAATTGTAGTATGTGGGAGTCTTTACAAGTGATTTAGCTTCAGAGTGTCAATCGTGCCTTGAAACGACTTAATACCTTCACTTCCATTTTGAATAGGGACTATGAATGATTCAGAAACAGTCGAACTAGTTTGATATTTTTTAGTCCTTTCTTTGATTATTTCTTTGTTTCTTTCCGATATCTTGACCTCCCCTCTGTTGGCATTACGATACAGGTGTTGTCCTTGATGGCAACTCACTCACAAGTCAATTCATATTTGATAAATGACAACTCACAGTGTAACAGGTCAATTCAGAGGTAACAGGGCATTGGTACAGAAGAACAGGAAGTTGGAACAAAGTTTTACTGATCAGAATCAAGAAGTTGAAGGAAAAGGATGTTTTCAGATAGTTTAAGTTGTATATGCATGTTCACCTTGTCAAAGCAGCGTATACATGCAGGTTCACAGAACAAAAAGGGCGTATACGTATGCACGCACTTTCACAAGAGGAAAAGCGCGTATGGGTTGGAAAATCAAGGAAATTCAAGTTTAAAGAATACCAAGGGTCAATACCATGGTATTAGCCCACAATATTGAGCGAAGTAATGATTATTTGATCCTGTCCAAGAATACCACAGGCTCTAAGTGTTGTTTTGGTTCGAGGTATTGAGAAAGGCCAAAAACTATATAAGGAGGAGAAGATCAAAGGGCCAAGTGTGCAAGTGAAAGGGTTTCTCAGGAATACTTCTATATGAAGTATATTTCATGTTACAGGGGCTATGATTATGATCTGAAATATTTTATGCACCTTGGATACAATGTTGGATCAGGATCATGAGACCTGAAATGACTTATCATTGTATGATCTGATATTAGTTGGGCTAGATCTGATTGCTTACACATGTTTTATTCTTTAAATGTCATGATCTGGGTATGTTTGAAGTCTGGAATAACAACAAAGTTGTAAGTTAATATTTTCATATCTATATGTTGGTTCACCTTGGTAAAGGCATGTATACACGCATGTTCGACTCTTCCAAGTAGCATATGCAAAAGAAAAGCCTGTTGTTCATAGATGACTAATCTATCTGATCAGTGTTGTTGTTTTACTGTTGTCTGTCAATGATGTCTTCTTAGATCTGAAAGTAGAACTGAATGCATAAGGAGATTGAGTCTAATTGATTGATTGATTAAGTGAGAAGGGTGATCTTTGTTGTTGTATGTTTAGATATCTATAATTTGACAGTAGATCTTCAGATTGTTACTAGTTGGTACAGTTTTGATTCAGAGGTTTTTATGATTCAGTAATTTTGAAGGTATATGCAGGTTTGATTAAAGGAAGTAGCATATACACGCAGATTGGGTTCAGTAAAGTAGTGTATGCATTCTGATGTATGATTTTTGAGGTTGTAGTTGGTTCTGAATGATGATGCAGGTTTCTGGGTTTAGCACAGTGTTCTGATGACAGTGATCTGACTGTTCAAATTAACTAATTATTGGTTGATGCAGTTTGAGTTTCAAAGTTTCTAATGGGTCCAGTGTGAAAATTTGATGAAACGTGGCCTTTGTATTGTGTTGTTGTGTACCAAGAATATCCCGTCTGAGAATTTATGAAATGTGGTCTCTGGAGGAAGAGATAAGGTCGTAGCCTTCTATATGTTAGCGCCTACGTACTAGTAAACATATCAGCTGGTACAAGAGCTAGGGGGTTGTAGCTCCCTTCCAGTAAATGTTGGAGAATGAGAGAAGGTTGTAGCCTTTTGCAGGTGGGTGCCTTGTGTACTAGTATGAGTCTGCACCAGTACAAGATTGTAAACCAATTTTCTTTATATTAAGAAGACAGAGACGACAACAGCAGGTGGTTTTTCTCCCGCATTGGGTTTCCACCTTAAATCTTGGTGTTCATGTGTGTTGCTTTTGTGTGATGGTTTATTCTGTTATTACTGCACATAGTTACTGTATAATAAGATACTGATGCACTGATTAAAGATCAACACATGATAAATTAACTAAATCATAAGTTCTCTTGGTATATGTTGGTTTCTTTAATCACAGTAGCATGCACACGCAAGTTCACTTTACTGAAGTAGTGTATATAAATCTGATTGGGAAATGAAAAAATATTGAATTGTAAATATTGATTCACCCCCCCCCCCACCCCTTAGTATTATTTCCAATAATTGGTATCAGAGAAGGTCCTTCAGAAGAAGCTTGATCACTTGAAGGGAGATATTTCAAGATGAATAATCGTGAAGGCATGGGATCTATTAGACCACCAATCTTCAATGGGAATAGCTTGGTATATTGGAAAATAAGAACCAAAGCTATCTTCAGTCACTTGGAGCTGATGTTTGGGAAATTGTGGAAGGAGGATACCAATTTCCAGTAGGAATATATACTGATACAGTGGGTAAGAAGTTATACGAAACGAATGCCAAAGCAGTCAATACTTTATTGGGAAGTCTGTCAAAATCAGAATTCGTCAAAGTCATGTAACTCAAGACAGCCAAAGAGATATAGGACAAAATCATTTAGAGCTACGAAGGAGACTCCTAGGTAAACGTGCTAAGCTCCAAACTCTCAGAATTTAGTATGAAACTCTTAAGATGCATAGTGATGAAAGTATTGCTAGTTACTTTTTGCGTCTAGATGAGATTGTTAATTGTATGAAGACTCCAGGCGAAGAGATAAAGGAGGCTACTTTAGTAGAGAAAATTTTGAGATCCTTGTCTTCTAAATTTGAGTCAAAAGTATCTACCATAGAAGAAAAGTAGGATCTTCAATCTATTAAGGTGGTTCAACTTCATGGAATTCTAATTGCCTTTGAAATGAGGAAAGGAGGTCCATCAGATATGAGAGAAGTTGCTTTCAAATATTCAGCTAAAGGAAAAGAAAAGGAAGAGCACAATGAACCAGGATATATTTCAGAAGAAGAAGATGAGGTAAACTTTGTCAAGAAGCTTCAACGAGGCCCTGGAAGATTTAGAGGTAAGATACCATTCAAATGCTTTGTTTGTGGTAGAGTTGGTCATTATGCTACAAAATGTCCTCATAAAGATAATCATGAAAAAGGAAAGGAATCTGCAAAAGGCTATAGAAAACAAGTTGTTAATAGAAGAAGTTACTATACTCATGAAGATAGTGATGGATTATCTAATAGTGATGAAGATGAAACTGAAAAAGATTATAAACTACTCATGGCTTATGACAATGATGATTTTTTGGATGCCTTAGAAGAGGAAGACTTTCTTGAAGAAATCACTAAACTCAAAATATGTTTGGAAGAAAAGAATATGATCATAGACACGTTGACACATCAACTCACTGAAAGAGAAAAGCACAATGAAAAACTAAAATATGAAGTTGTAGGTCTAAGAAAAGAACTTGAGAAGACAAAATCTCTTAATCTTAGATTTGCTAAAGGATCAGAAACTTTAAATGAAATCATCAAGGTTCAACGTTCTCCTCTTATAAAGACAGGTCTTGGATATACTGAAGAATCATCCCAATCACAAAAGCCATCAGCCTCCACCAGAAGCTATCTTGATGCAGCAAATACCAGTGAACAATATGTCAATTGTTAGCAAAAGCCTAAAAGTACTTATCAGGTAAATCATGCTCAATTTGCTCCAAGGATGAACATCAATAGAAGCATCAACCAAAAGGTAAACAATACCAAAAGATTCTATGATCACAGAAACTTCTTTAATGGAAAATGTTTTTCATGCCATAACTTTGGGCATAAGGCTGCTCAATGTGTTGCTTACAAAACTATCATGGCTAAAGAAGCACGAAATTAAAGGACCATAACAGGAATCAAGAAAATTTCTTATAATAACTTTTCTCCTCTTGAAGATGAAATTGAATGTTCGTTTTGTAATAACTTTGGTCATGAAGAATCTAAATGCAGGAGAAAATTTCGGCCAACACTTCAAAAGGAGAAAACATCATCAAATTCCAAGGTATGGAGAAAAAAGGAATTTCAATCAGAAATATGTGGCATAGCTCTGTTTGCAGAAGGACAAGAAAATCAGTGGTACATTGATAGTGGATGCTCTAAACACATGACAGGTGATAAAGAGAAACTTCATTCATATAATGCTTTAGAAAAAAAAAAAAAAATGACTCCTTTGGAAATGACACACCAGTTGTCATTAAAGGTGAAGGTTTTGTTTATTTGAAAGAAAAGATTAAAGCTGGAAATGCCATGTATGTTGATGGTTTAAAACATAACGTGTTGAGTGTCAGTCAAATGTGTGATCAAGGAAATGAAGTTGTGTTTCGATCAAATAGATGTGTGGTTCGTGAGCTTGATATAGGAAAGACTGTAATCAAAGGTACAAGAACCCAAACAATCCATACATAATGAAAGGAGGAAAAAAACAATGTTATCTAAGCAAAACAGATGAAAACTGGTTATGGCACAAAAGATTGGGGCATCTAAGCTTTTCTCAAATAAGAAAAGCATGCAAACTCAAGGCGGTTCGTGATCTTCCAAATATCAACATCCTAGAAAATACCATATGCAAACCATGTCAAGTCAACAAGCAAACCAGAGTTCATTTCAGTGAAAAAGAAGGATCAGCAAGTAAGCCTCTTGAACTCATCCATACTGATTTATGTGGACCAACAAGGAAAAATCCACCTTGTGGAGAAGAATACTTTATTTTATTCGTTGATGATTTCGCTAGAATGTGTTGGATAGGTCTACTAAAGCATAAAGATGAAGCATTTGAAAAGTTTAAAGCCTTCAAAGCTTTAGTTGAAAATGAATCACATCGAAAAATCAAATGTCTCAGATCTGATCAAGGGGGAGAATTCATATCAGATGAATTTTTTTATTTTTGTGAACAACATGGAATAAAAAGGAAGTTCTTTGTTGCTAGAACTCCTCAACAAAATGGCATAGTGGAAAGAATGAACAAAACAGTTCAACAAATGGCTCAAGATATGCTTGATGAATCTGGAACTCTTGCCACCTTCTAGGGTGAAGCTGCATTTACTGTCGTGACTATTCTCAACAAAGCTAATGTTCGGATAAATAGTGATCAAACTCCATATGAACTTTGGTATGGTAAGTCTCCTACTGTAAAACCCTTTAGAGTCTTTGGAAGCAAATGTTTCATAAAAAAGACTAATGAAAAACTTGGTAAGTTTGAACCCAGAGCATACGAAGGAATTCTTCTTGGTTATTCACCGAGAAGTAAAGGATACAAATGTTATAACAAGAGACTTCGGAAAATTGTTGAATGCATTGATGTAGTATTAATGAAGCATGCAGAAACCAAGAAAAAACAAATGATGATGGCAATGAGGAAGACGATGAATGCTTTCCTGTATCAAATCAAAATGATATAGAGGAAGAAACCAATGAAGCATCAGAAGAAGATACAACTGATAGGGAAAAGACTCCATCCAGGTATGTTCAAAACAATCATCCAGAATCTCAAAGTCTAGGAGAAAATGGGTATGGAGTACAGACAAGAAGACCTCTTGCAGGAACTTCCAGTTATCTAGCATTACTATCCTCCATAGAACCACATAATGTTAATGAAGCTAGAAAAGATTAATGTTGGGTTAAGGCAATGAATGAAGAACTTGACCAAATTGAAAAGAATGATACTTGGGAACTAGTTCCTAGACCTCTTGATAAAAATGTTATAGGAACAAAATGGATATTCAAGAATAAATTGAATGAAAATGGAGAGGTTATTAGAAACAAAGCAAGACTTGTATGTAAAGGGTATGCTCAACAAGAAGGTATACACTTTGAAGAAACAATTTCACTTGTTGCCAGACTTGAAGCCATAAGAATGTTTCTTTCTCTTTCAAGTTTTCGGAAATTCAAAGTGTATCAAATGGATGTAAAATCTACATTTCTTAATGGAGAGTTAGAAGAATAAGTCTATATTGAACAACCTGAAGGATTCATTCTAGGAAATGATTCAAAGTTTGTATGCAAGCTCAAAGAGGCTCTTTATGGACTGAAACAAGCTCCAAGGGCTTGGTATTATCGCCTTGACAAATATCTTCTACAACAAGGGTTCACAAAACGAATCTCTAAGGGCTTAGTATTATCACCTTGACAAATATCTTCTACAACAAGGGTTCACAAAAGGATCTGCGGACAACAACCTATACACAAATATTGAGAATGATAAACTACTAATTATTGTTGTTTATGTTGACGATATCATCTTTGGAAGCAATGAAGAATCTATGAGTCAGAGCTTTTCTTTGGTTATGCAGCAAGAATTTGAAATGTCCTTACTTGGTGAACTTACTTATTTTCTTGGTCTACAGGTACAGCAAACAAAAGATGGTATTTTTCTTTCACAAACTAAATATCTCAAGCAAATTCTGAAGAAGTACGGAATGGAATATTATAAACCAGTATGTACTCCAATGGTAACAAGATGCATTCTCAGTTCTAACGATGAATCACCTACAGTGAATCAACCAACATACAGATCTATGATTGGAAGTCTACTCTATCTAACATGTACCAGACCTGATATCATGCCTGCAATAGGAATTGTTGGAAGATTCAAGTAAATCCAAAGAAATCACATCTTCAAGCTGTAAAAAGAATATTCAAATATCTTCAAGGAACTCAAGACTTTGGTTTATGGTATCCGAAAGATATAGATCTTACGCTTCATGCATATAAAGATGCAGATTGGGCAGGAAATGTTGATGATCGAAAAAGTACTAGTGGAGGTGCATTCTATATGGGACGGTTAGTATCTTGGTTTAGCAAGAAACAAAGTTCAATTGCCTTATCTACAGCTGAAGTAGAATATGTGGTTGCAACATCTTGTTGCACACAACTACTCTATATGATGCAAACATTGCAAGATATTCAAATCACATGTTCTCCACCCATCTCCATTTTATGTGATAATACAAGTGCAATCAGTATTTCGAAAAATCCTATCATGCACTCCAAGACCAAGAACATACCCATTAAATACCATTTTCTACGAGAACAAGTGCTTGAACAAAAAGGTTAAATTGGAGTATGTTCCCTCCAAAGAACAGGTTGCTGATATATTTACCAAACCGCTTCCCAGAGAAACATTTGAATATCTTAGACAAAAGCAGGGAGTAGTTTCTGCATCATCTTGATGTTAAATCCAATTTTCAAAAGAAGGTTCCTATACAAGGATTTCATGAAGGATAGTCGCATATATACGTGAGTTTATGTGGTTTAAGGAGTGTATATGTTTTTCTGATAGAAAAGCAGTGGATCAAACTCTGACATGGGTGCTCAGTCTGATATTGACGATTACTGTTTATTGATATGCTTTGTTCATTGATTTTTATCTGACTAATGAAGATGCCTTGATGAATGGTTTGTTGACAATGCACAGGTAGCACAAGTTCAGGGGGAGCATTAGCCTTCACAAACATTCTGCATTGTTGGAACTATGGCTGATAATTTTAGCTATGGTTTGAGATATTCATTGTTGCACAGATCATGTAAGGATCTAGGGTGTAATATGTCACCTTCTGTCATAGTCTATTTTCGAATGAGTCCTATCGGACATATGATGTAATTTGTTTCCCCACTATGCATGGGAAGGATGATGTATTAATTGTTATATTTTAGCCATGTATAAACAATTGGTATATCCCCACTTGGTTGGGTGGATGAGTCAAATTTGATGTATCCCCACTTGGTTGGGTGATTGATGTATGTAAGAGTCATTAGTGATAGGAAGGTCATACTCACTTAGTTGAGTTATAGAGTCAAGTTATTCTTTTGAAACATATCTCTGCAGACTTTGCATGTACTCAGGGGGAGCATGGACAGCATAGTATATCTCAAAGGGGGAAAATCTCTTGATCTGCCCTTTGCCCTTGATGTGAAAGGGGGAGAGTATTTTGGTGTTGCTTGATATCTCTAACAATTTCTATAACTTGTAGTAATCAACACCAATATGGTTGCCATCAAGCCCAAAGGGGTAGAGAGTTGGCATTATGATACAGGTGTTGTCCTTGATGGCAACTCACTCACAGGTTAGTTTAGATTTGATAAACGGTAACTCACAGTGTAACAGGTCAATTCAGAGGTAACATGGCACTAGTACAGAAGAATAGAAAGTTGGAACAAAGGTCTACTGATCAAAATCAAGAAGTTGAAGGAAAAGGATGTTTTCAAATAGTTTAAGTTGTATACACATGTTCACCTTGTCAAAGAATTGTATACACACAAGTTCACATAACAAAAAGGGCATATACGTATGCACGCACTTTCACAAGAGGAAAAGTGCATATGGGTTGGAAAATCAAGGAAATTCAAGTTTAAAGAATACCAAGGGTCAATACAATGGTGTTAGCCCACAATATTGAGTAGAGTAACGATAATCTAATTCCATCCAAGAATACCACAAGCTCTAAGTGTTGTTTTCGTCCGAGGTATTGAGAAAGGCCAAAAACTATATAAGGAGGAGAAGGTCAAAGGGCCAAGTGTGCAAGTGAAAGGGTTTCTAGGGAATACTTCTATCTGAAGTATATTTTATGTTGCAAGGGTTATGATTATGATCTGAAATATTTTGTGCAACTTGGATGCACTGTTGGATTAGGATCATGAGACCTGAACTGACTTATCATTATATAGTCTGATATTGGTTGGGCTAGACCTAATTGCTTATGCATGTTTTATTCTTTAAATGTCATGATCTGGGTATGTTTGAAGTCTGGAATAACAGCAAAGTTGTAAGTTAATATTTGCATATATATATGCTGGTTCGCCTTAGTAAAGGTGCGTATACACGCAGGTTCGACTCTTCCAAGTAGCGTATGCAAAAGAAAATCCTGTTGTTCAGAGATGACTGATCTATCTTATCAGTGTTGTTGTATTACTATTGTCTTTCAATGATGTCTTCTTAGATCTAAAATTAGAACTGAATGCATAAGGAGATTGAGTGTGATTGATTGATTGATTAAGTGAGAAGGGTGATATTTGTTGTTGTCTATTTAGATATCTATAATTTGACAGTAGATCTTCAGATTGTTATTGGTTGGTACATTTTTTATTCAGAGGTTTTTATGATTCAGTAATTTTGGAGGTATATGCAGGTTTCGTTAAAGGAAGTAGCATAACATGCAGGTTGGGTTGAGTAAAGTAGCGTATGCATTCTGATGTATGATTTTTGAGGTTGCAGTTGGTTTTGAATGATGATGTCGGTTTCTGGGTTCAACACAGTGTTTTGATGACAGTGATCTGACTATTTGATCCAGGTGGATGTTGGTGGCCACCCACCTATCCCATTTGGAGCCCCACAACTGTCTCTTTCAGCTTTTTCAATTTCCTAAATTGTAGCAGTTTACTATTTTTAGCAGTTTTTCGGGTCCTGAACTTCCGAAGCCGTTTTGAGGCCCTAAACAACATTTTTTGGGAAATCTGTGGCAACATGGGTCCATGGACCCATGTTGCCTCCCAAAGTGGTAGTACTCGGATAGATCTTTCTAACGAGCTATCGTACGCGTCAAACGGAGATCGTATGCCAAAGTTACGACCCTGGGAAATTGATGTACCAATTTACCCAAACGGGGCCCACAGTTTGGCGTTTCATCTTCTAGGGTTAGGTTTTGGGATGTGAAGGGTTTTCCATTGTTTCTCAACAATAAATAGGCCTTCGAGCCTCATTGTAACATAGTTTGAGAACAGTTCAGAGGCATGTAGCCGCCACATCTCTCCTCAGAGATAAGCTACCATCGCCCTAGCTGGTTTCTTTCCATTTCCGTTTGTAAGAATATTTCAGTATTTTACAGTAATGAAATGAAGTATTATTTCTGCTGCATAGTTGTCTTTATGGTTATCTCTGTATTTTATTGTGTTCCTGTTTAAGTCTGGATCAGTGGTATCAGAGCGGTCTGCTTTTTCTCTGTTTTTTCTTTGCATGTCCCCAACGAGGTTGGGATATAAGGAGTTAGGGCTTGAACTGGTCGAACCTTTGCAAGACCAGCCTCGCAAATCCCAACGGCCTCCCATGGCGGATGAGAAGAAGGACGAGGGAGCAGGAGATCCTATCAAAATCTTGCTCGAAGAAGCCCTCGAGTGACAAAGGAACGCGATGATGGATAGCTTTGCACAGATTCTTCAGCGGCTACCCAGAGGCAATGCATCGGCTTCCAACAACGACTCTGGAAATGCCACACCCTTCAAGGTACAAGTTAATTTTGAAATCCCCATATTCGAGGGTCAAATAGACACAGATGCTGTAGATAAATGGTTAAATCTGCTAGATGGGTATTTTTCTGTTCACGAATTTTCAAGTCGGGAAAAGATTGTTTTCGCTCTTCTCAAAGCAGCCCCCCACGTCAAGGACTGGTGGGAAACCTACTGCGAGCAGAAGGATGAAAGTACAGGCTCACTATTTTCAGCCGCACCCACTTGGAATGACTTTCGGGATGCCATCAAGGAGAAGTACTACCCTGCTGGAAGCTATGAGGACAAATACATCAAATGGACCACACTGCGGCAGGGACGAGACCAAGATGTACCGGAGTTCACAAACATTTTTCATACCCTTCGCACACAGTTGGGTATCAAAGATTCTGAGCTGCATCTAGTACTCAAATATCGCGGTTGCCTACACAAATACATCCAGGAAGAGATGGGATTCTTGAACATCTCCTCACTCGGCACAGCATACCGATACGCTGTCAAAATCGAGCAAAAGTTCAAACAAAAGAAGTGATACTTTGGATCTGCAAATCCGAAGCCCAAAGGACAAAGCCAAGGTGGGGTGACCCAAGACAACCTGTCGAAGCCGCAAGAAAAAAACAACACCACGAAGCCGAAGAAGGACACAGGAAAGTGGTGTGAGTTCCACAAGAGTCCCACTCATAACACAAGTGAGTGTCGGACCAAGCAGTCACTAGTGGCCGAGTTGAAGGCTTC
Source organism: Pinus tabuliformis (assembly GCA_031772625.1). Lineage (NCBI taxonomy): Eukaryota > Viridiplantae > Streptophyta > Pinopsida > Pinales > Pinaceae > Pinus > Pinus tabuliformis. The sequence goes on along the minus strand of CM062820.1, from coordinate 216,707,890 downwards.
TGAATTAGATGCATGTTCTGACCCTGAGCCAGAACTTGACAAGGGGAATGGCAAAGGGAAGCAGATCATTGATGCGGATCCTAGCGCCACTGTTGCCACTGCCAAGATCCAGAAGAATGACCCTGCAGATCTAGAAGAGGGGGAGCGTCTTTTCCACTCACATATGTGGGTGAAGGGTTCGCCGCTGCAATTCATTGTCGACAGTGGCAGCCAAAAGAACCTCATTTCAGCAGAGGTCGTGAAGCGGTTGGGCCTACCGACTACACTGCACCTGCAGCCGTACAATATCGGGTGGCTTCACGAAGGACGAGATCTGAAAGTTCGCCAGCAGTGCCGCCTTCCCTACAGCATCAAACCCTTCACAGACGAGGTATTGTGTGATGTTACACCTCTAGATGTTTGTGATGTATTATTAGGCCAGCCATACTTGTGGAGGCAACATGCTGTGTATGAGTCCAGGCCTCGTGCTGTCATTATTTCTTTGAATAATTCATTATACAGGATACCAGAGGTAGCCCCACCTACTGCCACCTCTTTGATCACTACTAAGAAAGGCAGCAAACTCATCTCCCAGACCAGGAAATTCATCTATATGGGGAAGATCGTTGCTACATGCATGGCCCCCGCGAAGGGTTCCTCCACATAGCAGCAGCAGCAAAGGGATACGGTCATGACAGAACACAGGAACAACTTCTCCTCACCCATAGGGGTACCACACAAGCTTCAGGTGGGCAACAAAGTCTGGTTGCATCTGCAGAGAGAACACCTTACTAAAACCCATCAGAAACTCAGACCACTCCGACATGGTCCTTACACCAGTACCAAGGCTACGAGCAACAATGCTTTGAAGCACAGCATTCCTCCATTCCTTCGCTTGCACCGAGTGTTCAATGTGGACCGTCATCGACCATGCTTCCCACCATTTTTTAATACATCAGAGATTGCAGAACAGCTCACCAGGGACCAAGTTCAGCAGAGGGAGGAACTCAACGCAATGGGGACCATTGCTTCCTAAGGGGGGAGGAATGATCCAGGTGGATGTTGGTGGCCACCCACCTATCCCATTTGGAGCCCCACAACTGTCTCTTTCAGCTTTTTCAATTTCCTAAATTGTAGCAGTTTACTATTTTTAGCAGTTTTTTGGGTCCTGAACTTCCGGAGCCGTTTTGAGGCCCTAAACGACGTTTTTTGGGAAATCTGGGACAACATGGGTCCATGGACCCATGTTGCCTCCCAAAGTGGTAGTACTCGGATAGATCTTTCTAACGAGCTATCGTACGCGTCAAACGGAGATCGTATGCCAAAGTTACGACCCCGGGAAATTGATGTACCAATTTACCCAAACGGGGCCCACAGTTTGGTGTTTCATCTTCTAGGGTTAGGTTTTGGGATGTGAAGGGTTTTCCATTGTTTCTCAACAATAAATAGGCCTTCGAGCCTCATTGTAACACAGTTTGAGAACAGTTCAGAGGCATGTAGCCGCCACATCTCTCCTCAGAGATAAGCTACCATCGCCCTAGCTGGTTTCTTTCCATTTCTGTTTGTAAGAATATTTCAGTATTTTACAATAATGAAATGAAGTATTATTTCCACTGCATAGCTGTCTTTATGGTTATCTCTGTATTTTATTGCGTTCCTGTTTAAGTCCGGATCAGTGGTATCAGAGCGGTCTGCTTTTTCTCTGTTTTTTCTTTGCATGTCCCCAACGAGGTTGGGATATAAGGAGTTAGGGCTTGAACTGGTCGAACCTTTGCAAGACCAGCCTCGCAAATCCCGACGGCCTCCCATGGCGGATGAGAAGAAAGACGAGGGAGTAGGAGATCCTATCAAAATCTTGCTCGAAGAAGCCCTCGAGCGACAAAGGAACGCGATGATGGATAGCTTTGCGCAGATTCTTCAGCGGCTACCCAGAGGCAACGCATCGGCTTCCAACAGCGACTCTGGAAATGCCACACCCTTCAAGGTACAAGTTAATTTTGACCATATTCGAGGGTCAAATAGACACAGACGCCGTAGATAAATGGTTAAATCTGCTAGATGGGTATTTTTCTGCTCACGAATTTTCAAGTCGGGAAAAGATTGTTTTCGCTCTTCTCAAAGCAGCCCCCCACGTCAAGGACTGGTGGGAAACCTACTGCGAGCAGAAGGATGAAAGTACAGGCTCACTATTTTCAGCCACACCCACTTGGAATGACTTCCGGGATGCCATCAAGGAGCAGTAATACCCTGTCGGAAGCTATGAGGACAAATACATCAAATGGACCACACTGCGGCAGGGATGAGACCAAGATGTGCCGGAGTTCACAAACATTTTTCATACCCTTCGCACACAATTGGGTATCAAAGATTCTAAGCTGCATCCGGTACTCAAATACCGCGGTTGCCTACACAGATACATCCAGGAAGAGATGGGGTTCTTGAACATCTCCTCACTTGGCACATCATACCGATACGCTGTCAAAATCGAGCAAAAGTTCAAACAAAAGAAGCGAGACTTTGGATCTGCAAATCCGAAGCCCAAAGGACAAAGCCAAGGCGGGGTGACCCAAGACAACCCGTCGAAGCCACAAGAAAAGAACAACACCACGAAGCCAAAGAAGGACACAGGAAAGTGGTGTGAGTTCCACAAGAGTCCCACTCATAACACAAGTGAGTGTCGGACCAAGTAGTCTAGTGGCCTAGTTGAAGGCTTCTGAATTAGATGCATGTTCTGACCCTGAGCCAGAACTTGACAAGGGGAATGGCAAAGGGAAGCAGATCATTGATGCGGATCCCAGCGCCACTGTTGCCACTGCCAAGATCCAGAAGAATGACCCTGCAGATCCAGAAGAGGGGGAGCGTCTTTTCCACTCACAGATGTGGGTGAAGGGTTCGCCGCTGTAATTCATTGTCGACAGTGGCAACCAAAAGAACCTCATTTCAGCAGAGGTCGTGAAGCGGTTAGGCCTACCGACTACACCGCACCCGCAGCCGTACAGTATCGGGTGGCTTCACGAAGGACGAGATCTGAAAGTTCGCCAGCAGTGCCGCCTTCCCTACAGCATCAAACCCTTCACAGACGAGGTATTGTGTGATGTTACACCTCTAGATGTTTGTGATGTATTATTAGGCCAGCCATACTTGTGGAGGCGACATGCTGTGTATGAGTCCAGGCCTCGTGTTGTCATTATTTCTTTGAATAATTCATTATACAGGATACCAGAGGTAGCCCCACCTACTGCCACCTCTTTGATCACTACTAAGAAAGGCAGCAAGCTCATCTCCCAGACCAGGAAATTCATCTGTATGGGGAAGATCGTTGCTAAATGCATGGCCCCCGCGAAGGGTTCCTCCACACAGCAGCAGCAGCAAAGGGATACGGTCATGACAGAACACAGGAACAACTTCTCCTCACCCACAGGGGTACCACACAAGCTTCAGGTGGGCAACAAAGTCTGGTTGCATCTGCAGAGAGAACGCCTTACCAAAACCCATCAGAAACTCAGACCACTCCGACATGATCATTACACCAGTACCAAGGCTACGAGCAACAATGCTTTGAAGCACAGCATTCCTCCATTCCTTCGCTTGCACCGAGTGTTCAATGTGGACCGTCATCGACCATGCTTCCCACCATTTTTGAACACATCAGAGATTGCAGAACAGCTCACCAGCGACCAAGTTCAGCAGAGGGAGGAACTCAACGCAATGGGGACCATTGCTTCCTAAGGGGGGAGGAATGATCCAGGTGGATGTTGGTGGCCACCCACCTATCCCATTTGGAGCCCCACAACTGTCTCTTTCAGCTTTTTCAATTTCCTAAATTGTAGCAGTTTACTATTTTTAGCAGTTTTTCGGGTCCTGAACTTCTAGAGCCGTTTTGAGGCCCTAAACGACGTTTTTTGGGATAGATCTTTCTAACGAGCTATCGTACGCGTCAAACGGAGATCGTATGCCAAAGTTACGACCCCGGGAAATTGATGTACCAATTTACCCAAACGGGGCCCACAGTTTGGTGTTTCATCTTCTAGGGTTAGGTTTTGGGATGTGAAGGGTTTTCCATTGTTTCTTAACAATAAATAGGCCTTCGAGCCTCATTGTAACACAGTTTGAGAATAGTTCAGAGGAATGTAGCCGCCACATCTCTCCTCAGAGATAAGCTACCATCGCCCTAGCTGGTTTCTTTCCATTTCTGTTTGTAAGAATATTTCAGTATTTTACAGTAATGAAATGAAGTATTATTTCCGCTGCATAGCTGTCTTTATGGTTATCTCTGTATTTTATTGCATTCCTGTTTAAGTCCAGATCACTATTCATATTAACTGATTGTTGGTTGATGCAGTTTGAGTTTCAAAGTTTCTGATGAGTCCAGTGTAAAAATTTGATGAAACATGGCCTTCGTATTGTGTTGTTATATACCAGAAGTATCCAATTTGAAATTTTATGAAACGTGAACCCTGGAGGAAGAGAGAAGGTTGTAGCCTTCTGTAGGTTGGTGCCTATGTACTAGTAAACATATCGGCTAGTACAAGAGCTAGGGAATTGTAGCTCCCTTCCAATAGAAGCTGGAAAACGAGAGAAGGTTGTAGCATTCTGCAAGTGGGCGCCTACGTACTAGTATGAGTCTTCACCAGTACAAGATTATAAACCGATTTTCTTTATATTAAGAAGACGGAGATGACAGCAGCAGGTGGTTTTTCTCCCGCATTAGGTTTCCACCTTAAATCTTGGTGTTCATGTGTGTTTCTTTTGTGTGATGGTTTATTCTGTTATTATTGCATATAGTTACTGTATAAGAGACTGATGCACTGATTAAAGATCAACACATGATAAATTAACTAAATCATAAGTTCTCTTGGTATACGTTGGTTTCTTTAATCACAATATCGTGCACACGCAAGTTCACTTCATTGAAGTAGTGTATATAAATATGATTGCGATATGAAAAATTATTGAATTTTAAATATCGATTCACCCCCCCCCCCCCCTCTCAGTATTATTTCCAACACCCTCTGATTTGTCCTCTACATTATAACCCCCATATTCTCTGAATATCCCAAGCTTATTGCTTAGTACTGTCATGAGGAGATTTACACTATGATTTATATTCATGACTTGTTATTCCAGTTGCAATAACCTATCCTCCACAGGATCACAAGGATTATTCGTATATTCATTAGCCATGATTAGGGTTTTACGCCTTTTGGCCCAACTGATCTAGATACCCTACAAATCTTCACAACATACCCAAAGAAAGCTACTCTAATACCAATATGATTTGTAAAATTCCATGGATATTCCACTATATAGTTTGTCACAACATATCTAATAAAATTATATTTAAAATCTAAAATTCTACACTATTACAGTTTTATTTCTTTTCAGCTTTCTGGATTTGTAGATTATTGTTAATAGTGTATGCATGTGAATTAAAATTATGAAAAAAATATCACAAAGACATTTGATAGAAGATATGACCTGGGAAACCCTTTCGGGAGAAAAATCCCGCTGAAAGGTGAGGTTGCTCTACTCTCTTTCTCTAAACATAAAATGGTTGTGAGTACAAAGAAGTATGGCATGTGGCCCTATGGGCTACTACAATGTACAAATCTTGTCTATGTGCTCTATCTCCTATCCCTCTCAGCTATTTTTCCTCATCTATGAAATAGATGCACTCAAAAGAATGAAATCCCTTTTCCTCCTATTCGCATGGTTATAACATAACCTAATAGCCTAGTAGTGGTTATGTTTGACTACCTCAACTCTTTACCAAAGTTACAACATAGACTCTTCTAGAGTCTTATTCATCATAATCATGTGGCTAGCCTAATTTTAATGAATAATGGGGATTGATGTGGCATCCTATTGAATTATGGTGGTGAAAACAAGGAGGTCAACTTCTAAGTGGCATAACTTTCACATACAGACTTTTGATTAACATGATTCTTGTGCCATTGGAAAAGTACAAAAAAAAAATTGCACTAAAGCAACAATGTTGTACCCCAAAAAACATATCATTTGATGAGTGAAAACACTCTGAGAAGGCTCCCAGAAGATTTCAAACCCTGTTTTGCCAAACTAGGTCCCACCGGTAGAAATGGTCTTGCGAGTTGATTCCCCCACTTTTTCCACTATTAAAGCATCAAGATGGATGAACAACAATATAATGATCTAATTTGAATCAGAATTGTTACCTTATAGCAGAAGTGATGTCCAAGAATTTAAAGTATCAAACCCTAGGTGGACAAGGTTCGTGTTCCTATAGCTTGTCATGATCAGATCACAAAGTGGAAAGGACCCTTGGAGCACAAAATTGAGGTGAAAAAGTTAGAAATTTCATCTTCTCAAAATGATAAGATCTACAAATTTTTTTTTCCTAGAAGGAGAGTAGTGAATGCACCAAGTTCCTCCAAAAAAATGTCTTAATGTAACCCTTAAATTTACTTAATAAAAGGGTGCAAGTCTCGGTATTGACCAATACTTGCAATGGTGTGTCATGTGCATTATTTCCTTGCCAATACTATATTTTATTATGTAAAAACTTGGGAATTTTCCCTTATCATACACATTATTGCTTGCAAACATTTCACCAAGTATTAATATCTCACTGTTGAAATTGTTTATAAGTCGAAATTTATAAGAATTAGTGAGATATGGATATTGTATATAAGGGACATTACAATGTCCCAAAATCCATTGAAATTCACATAAAGGGGACATTACAATTATAACCCCCATGCTCTCTGAATAGACCGAGTTTATTGGTCAAGGCTACTGTGAGGAGGTTCACATTACGATTTATATCTACAACTTGTACTTCCAGCTCTGAAAACCTCTCCTCTGCGGGATTAGGAGGATTATTCAAAGATTCATCAGCTAGATCCCCTACAACTATCCACACAATACCCAAAGAAACCTGATTTGAGACCAATGTGATCCATAAACTACTATGGATATTCCATTGGACAATTCATCACAATAGATATAATAAAATTTACTTTAAAAATTATGAAATCTACCCTATGATGGTTGTTTTCTCTTTAGATTTTTGGATCTGTAAATTACTATTTTTTGTGTATGCATGAAATTATAATTATGCAAAAAATAGATAACATTGAAATAAAAACTCGCAAACAATGATTGACACAAAATATAACCCGGGAAATGCCTTCGGGAGAAAACTCAGGCGGAAGGTGAGGCCACTCTAATCTCTTTCTATGAATAAAAAATGGTTATGAGTACAAAGAAGTAAGGGTTATGGATTATGGGCTACTATAGTGCACACATCCTCTCTATGTGCTCTCTCCCTATCCATCTCATCTACTCTGGTCTTCTATGGAGCAAATGCACTCGAAAATAATGGAACCCCTTTGCCTCCTAGTGACCTAGTTATAACACAACCCGGTAGCCTACTAGTAGTTAGGTTTGACTCCTTCAACTCTTAACTAGAGTTACAATATGGATTGTTCTAGATTCTTCTTTATCATGGTCACATGTCTATCCATTTTCCCATGAGTAATGGGGGCTGATGCGGCATACTCTCAAATTATGGTGGCCAAAATAGGAAGGTCAACTTCAGATTAGCATAACTTTTGCATATAGACTTCTAGTGAGGCAATTCTCGCACCATTGAAAAGGTTTATGTGTGTAGAAAAAAACAAAAGAAGAAGAAGAAGAAGATGTTGCACTAAAATTGTGAGTTTTATCCCTCACAAACGTCGTTTGATGCCTCAAAATTTGAGAGTTGGGCTAGTTTGTGAAGGCTATAATAGTTAATATGGAAGGATAATATATAAATTTATATGAGAAAGACTTTAAAGTGTGTTTAATATATAGGAGCTAAGGCTTATTAATCTAGTATTCAGAGGGAATTCAACACATTAGAGTTTCCTTATTAATATTGAAGGATGAGAAGGGAAAAATTTTCAAGGTTGTGTATTTTTTAGAGAAAATAAATCTTAGTGGGTTCAATGACATGTAAGATGATGGGAAACACTTTCCTTAGAAAAATTATGGTGGGTGCCTAATTTTTCTATATTCTAAGCATTTTGGGTTGTGATGTAGGAGCATCTACTAGCCAAGATCATTTTTTACCTTCTTAGGGTGAACCCATTTACTCAAGGAAGGTGGTGTCCTTGATTTATTTAATTTTGTAGTATTTTCCATTTGTAATCTAGAAGAATATATATTATTAGCAAGTTAGACAAGAGTTATTTGATTTCTATATAAACGGGATAATATAGCCAATTTGGGATTTTGTTAGATAATTTAAGAAACGGATTGAGTTAATTGGTTTTGTTAATTGGTTTTGTACGATAACTCTATGAAAATATTTTTTACATGTAATTTTGAGCAGATTAGAGGGAAAGGAGTGAGAATTTCTAAGATTTGTGTGAAATTGTGTAAAGGAGGAAGATTGTATATCACGGTGTCATTATGTAATCTTCTCTTTTTTTTAACAGAATTAATAATGTCAATGTTCATCTCCTTGTATTATGGTCTTTGTGTGGTGTGGAATTTCATGTTGAATGCAACCAAATTTTCTTTCATTGTAGTCACATGATTAATTGTTGTAGATTAAGAGTGTTCAGGTTCCAAATCGGGGTTCATAGTTATAAAAAAAAAATTAATGAAGAATATTTGGGGTTCAACCTTTGCCAAAGTCAAAACGTTATAATGCAAAAACTTAGCCAAAAACCAAATTTTGGTCAAATTTCATAAATTGATGGTGACGTTGAATAGTCCATCAGAATTTCTCATCTATCAGTATCAAACCCCTGCAATAAATTGTCCATCAGGTTTGTGTATTCACTTGTTTCCAAGTCGATATCATATTGGGCCGACAAAATTTGGTTAGTTGTCAAAGCACTTTACAAAATCCTTCTCGTCATCTACAGTAAATATTATTGGGTCCTGATAATCCTATAATGGGTTCTAATATATTAGCTCCACTCAACTTCTGATACAAGGGCCTATTATATATCATTGACAAGAATGATATTTTTTAATTATTGTGAAGGTTCATCTGAGTAAAGCCTATCAGATCATGTTTTGAATGTATATGCAATACAAAGAATAACTTGATGATCCATTATCCAATGTGGACTACTAACTTTTGCTAAGTGCTCTTGATCTTCACCCTTGATCAGATGCAATACAATGAGTTAAGCACTTAGCACTATGAATTTGAGGTTCCATATCTTTTAAAGTGATTTTGGTGTTTTGAAAAGAGTGTGATTAGCACTAGCTTTAGTCAAAGAAGTTGTTAACCATGCAATCTGACTATTATGAAAGATATCATATCTCTTCAGGGGAAGGAGAAAGGCATCAATCCAGGATTTCTAAAGAGAATAAATCAAATAAGTGAGACCAAGGCATTAGTTTGGTATCATAGTAGAGCATGGTTTTTCTCTCAACAATGGAAGAGAGAGGCATAGAAGTAGTTCGAGGAGTAGGTAGAGGGAGGTTTGTAGTGAATGAAACCCTACAAGAGGAGATGAGGCACATTAAAGATAGATTAATAGCAATGGAAATTGCTCAGAAACAAAGAGTTGAAACATGAGATGTTAGTGAGGCTAGAGAAGAGTCTTTTAGTGAAGAAGAAGATGAAGAATTAGTAAAGGCAAAAATGTTAAAGATGATAGTCAGGATGATTTATGGACTAGAGATGGAGGTGTCTGTTCATACAGGTAATTTAAATATTGATGAATTGATGGATTGGATCAACTTTATGGACACATATTTTGACTTATAAGATGTTGATGAAGAAAAAAAGCTAAATTCCACAATCACTAGATTGAGAGGCCATGCATCCCTATGGTGGAATGAAGTGAAAGTAGAAAGGAAAAGAAAAGACAAATCCAAGATTAGGAGTTGGGATAGAATGGTAGCCAAATTCAAAGGTAAATTCATGCCCAGGGATTATCAATTGAGTATTTTAAATTAATTGTAGAACCTTAGACAAAAATTTATGTTTGTAAAATAATACGCTAAAGAATTTTATAGGTTGAACATTAGAGTTGGTAATATTGAAGAAGTTGGTGAGAAAGTTGCCAAATATATTAGTGGTTAGAGATATACGATACATGATGAGATCAATCTCTTATCCTTGAGGATAGTTTAGGATGCCTATCAAGCTACTTTGAAAGCAGAAGAAAAAATAACCAGAAAACAAAGTCAGAAGAACAGAGGAAGCAGTCCTTTAAGAAGAAAAGGATAAGCCAACAATAGAGGAATATTCCAATATTCAAGAAAAAAGAGTGGAATTTCAAGTAGTTAGTCACCAAGAGGAGGTGATTTAAGAGGAAGAATACCTCTCTCAAGAGGCAGAGGCAGAGATAGAGATTACCATCCTAGATGCTACAAATGTGGAAAGTTGGGACACCTGTCTTGGGAATGCCCAAAAAATAATCCAACATGTCAGAGAAGCAAAAGAAGAAGGTGCAATTGTAATAGAAACTGAAGAGATGCATAAAGTAGGAGAGTCATTTCCATTGAAAATAATTTTAATTAAATCACAGAAGGAAACTATAGAGGTGCCAGCCCATACGAAAATCTTGTTCAAGATAGTATGCAAATCAAAAGGTAAGTGTCGTAAAGTTGTGATTGATAGTTGTAGTACAAATAATTTAGTTTCTACTTAAATGGTAGAAAAAATAAATTTGGAAAGAACAACAAACCCCACCACTTATAAGTGTTGTGGTTGCAAAAAGGGCATCAAGTTCTAGTAAATGAATAATGCAAGGTGGAATTTCATATTGGAAGTTATCAAGATGGAATTTTGGGTGATGTAATTCTCATGGATGTTTACCATGTTTTGTTGGGAATGTCATGGAAGTATGACAGGAAATCTATCCATGATGGCAGAGGGAACACATACACTTGAGAAATATGGTCAAAATTATACATTGTTAGCCTTGCAAGATGAAAGATCCAAGGAAGAAGTTGGTTCGAGTGTGTCGTTGATGAGTAGTAAGGAGCTACTGTAAGAGGTCAAGAAGGAGGAGGTACATTTTGCTTTTATTGGGAAGCCCAAGTCAGTCCTCACTAGAGAAATCCTAGATGAATTTCTTGAATAAATTAAAGGCATGTTGAATGAGTTTGTTGATGAGTTTCCAATTAGTTTTCCCCCTATCAGATGGATAGGTTATCATATAGACTTAATCCTTGGATCAAGTCTTCCAAATAAAGCAACATACAAAATGACTTCACAAGAAAATGAAGAAGTGAAGAGACAAGTGCAAGATTTATTGGACAAGGGTTTCATCAAGGAGAGTTTGAACCCATGTGTTGTTCTAATAGAGCTTAGCCCAAAGAAGGATGGTGGGTGGAGAATGTGCAGTGATTCAAGGGCCATAAACAAAATAACAATCAGGTACAGATTTCCACTTCCATGTATTGATGATTTAATTGATTGTTTGGGTGGTGCCAAGTATTTCTCTAAAATTGATGTAAAGGATGGTTACCATCATATTAGGATTAGAGAAGGGGATGAATGGAAGACGACCTTCAAAACAAATCATGGACTCTATGAATGGTTATTGATGCCTTTTGGTCTTACTAATTCCCCTAGTAATTTTATGAGGTTGATGAATGAGGTTTTGAAGGAGTTGACAGAGAAGTTTGGCATTGTTTATTTTGATGTCATTTTAGTGTACAACCAAACAAAAGAGGAGCATCTACGGCACCTTAGGTTAGTTTTAAACACCTTGCAACAAGAAAAGTTGTTGATTAATTTGAAGAAGTGTAGTTTTATGAAAAGAGAGTTGGTGTATTTGGGCTTTGTAATTTTTGGAGATGGTTTAAAAATGGATCTAGAGAAAGTTAAATAAATTATTGATTTTCCTATTGCAAAGAATATTTTTGAAGTAAGGAGCTCCCATGGTTTTGTAAGTTTCTTATAGGAATTTTATTAAGAAATTTAGTAGCATTTGTGCACCCATTGTGGAAACCATTAAATAAAGTAAACAACCTTTAAAGTGGATTGTGGTAGATGACAAGAATTTTAAATTGTTGAAGCAAAAAATCACCAAACAGTGAGTCTTATCCCTACCAGACTTCAAAATATTCTTTTAGGTTGAAAGAGATGCAAGTGGAGCTACTAATGGGGCCATTTTGAGTCAAGAAGGGAAGTCGATTGCTTATTTTAGTGAAAAGTTGAATGAAACAACACAAAAATATTATTCCTATGACAAAGAGTTCTATGTTATAGGCCATGCTTTAAAAAAATGGAGCCATTAAATTATGCCCCAAAGAGTTTGTTTTATATCGACAACCATGCTTTGAATTTTATCAGAAGCTAGCCAAAATTGAATCAAAAAGACATGCTAAGTGGGTAGAATTTATGCAAAATTTCACTTTTGTGATTAAACACACAAGTGGTTCATTAAATAAAGTAGTTGATGAATTGAGTAGAATCAATTTAATTCGACGAGACATTCAATTTAATGTTTTGGGGTTTGATGAACTAAAATATATGTACAAGAATTATACAAATTTCAAGGAAGCATATGCATCATGTGAGAACCCAGTTAGCATGAACATAACTCAATGATGTAGTTACATGATTCAATAGGGTTTGTTGTTTAAAAATAATAAGCTTTGTAGACCAAAGTGTTCCATGAGGAACAATTTGATAAAACAGAAGCACAATGGAGGATTGGTAGGACATTTTGGACAAGATAAATCCTTTGCTATGTTGAATGTTTTTTATTGGCTAGGTATGCAAGTTGATTTAAGAAGATTTGTTGCAAAAAGCAAAGCATGTTAGCAGACTAAAGGAAGAAATCTGAATATAGGATTTTATCAGCCATTACCAAATCCTAGTAGGCCATGGGACTTCGTTAGCATGGAATTTGTTTTGGAGTTACCTTGAACTTAGTGAGTTAACAATTCTATTAATGTTGTTGTTGACGGCTTTTCAAATATGATACACTTTATTGCTTGTACAAAGTTATTGATTCAATCATTGTGGCAAATTTGTTCTTTGAAGAAATTATAAGATTGCATGGGTTGCTTAGAAACATTGTGTCAGACAAAGATGCAAGATTTGTAGGCCATTTTTGGAAGACCTTGTGGAAGAAACTAGGCTCTAAATTGAATTATACTTCAGCTTACCACCCATAGACTAATGGTAAAACATGATCTTTAGAAATATCTTAAGGAGCTTAGTAAGTGAGCATACCAAACAATGGGATCGCGTACTTTCTTGGGCTAAGTTTCCATACAATGATTCACCTAATAGAAGCACATGGATGAGTACATTTCATATATTGCATAGGATGATTCCAAGAGGAGTTTATCAACTAAGAAATTTGGGGAATTAGGAGTTAAGGAGTGCTGATGGTGAAGACTTTGTAGCAAGCATGATCCAGACTTATGTAGGGACATAACAAAATACAGATATACAAATAAACACAGAGATGCAGTAGAAATAAAACTTCATTTCATTAATATCAAAGAACTAAAATATGCTTACATACATAATGAAAATAAACTAGCTCGAGCGATGGTAGCTTATCTCTGAGAGAGATGTGGTGGCTACATGCTTCTTAACTATGTTACAATCAGGCTTAAGGGCCTTTTTATTATTGAAAAACAAGGGAAACCCATAAACAACAAAAACCCTAACCCCAGGAGATGAAACACCAAGAATTTGTGGGCCCTGTTGGGGTTAGTTAGGTAGCCAGTTTCCCGGGGTTGTAACTTGGTCATATGATCTATGTTTGGCACGTACATTACCTCGTTGGAAATATCTCTTTGAGTACTAAAGGATTTGCAACAGGCCCTTATCTACAATTATGGGTCTACTTTGGACCTAGAAAAAATGTCATTTAGGGGGTCAAAACAACTCTGGAAGTTAAGGACCCAAAAAGCTGTTAAAAATAGTAAATGTTGCTATAATTAAGGAAACAAACAAAACTGAATGGAGGTCTGGATGGAATAGGTGGGTGGACACCAATGTCCACCTGGATCATTCCTCCCCCCTTAGGAAGCAATGGTCCTCATTACATGTAGAGCCTCCATGAGGTGAGAAAATTTCTATTGAACTTGGTCCCTAGTGAAGGAGTTGGCCTCCTTTGACAACTTGATATAGTTGGATCCTTTGTTTGCGAGTGTTATTAATCTATGTGTCCATGATCCTATCAATTTTGTTCTACTTAATGCAACTTGGGTTGAGCTCTATTGGTGTCAACTGCTCCATGACGTCGGATGTGTCCAACAGTGGAGGAAAGTATGGTCATAATTGGCCCACATTGAATACTAGGTGAAAACTAAGGAGCGAAGGAATGTTGATATCGAATGCATTGTCCATACAACCTTGGTGATGGTGTAAAACCCACATCGAAGTGAGTGAATCTTGCGATGGGGCCCAACGAGGTGCTCCTTCTGCAAATGTAACCAGACTTTATTGCCCACGTGGAACTTGTGTGGCACTTGATGTTGATCATGACGCTACTTGTACTTAGCATTGGCTTTGTCTAATATGTCATGGACCTGCTAGAGGATGTGTTGAATGTGCTCAATGAAGTTGTTAGCCCGGTTAGCTTGAGACTGGACATGAGTCGAACCTACTTGAGTAGCTGCAAATGGTATGGCCACATCAATGGGACATAATGGTTGGAATACCAACCCCACATGAAAAGGGTTGTAGTCAGTGGAGCTATGGAGATAGTTGTTGCAGTTGTGTTAGACATAGGGGACGATTTCATCCCATGTGCGTGGATGCTTCGAGTTGTACATGCACAAAATGTGCACGATCATCATGTTGATGACCTCTGTTTGGCCATCAGTTTGGGGGTGGAAGGTCGTGGACTTAGTGAGCTTGGTATCCAACATCGACCAGAGGCTTGACCAAAATGTACTCATGAATCTATCATCCTGATCTAAGATAATGGACTTTGGGATCCTAAAATGTACCCACACTCATTTAAACAAGAGCTTAGCAATGGCTTATGTTGTGATACTCTTCTTGTAGGCCACCAGAATGGCCATCTTAAAAAATTTGTCGAAGACCATGAACACGTAGTCTTTCCCATGCTTAGTGGAGGGAAGGCCCGACATGTAATCCATGGAGATGGACTCCCAAGGCCGACGAGGAGTGGGCAGACGAGTATATAGGCCTTTTTTCTTGATTTTTGGTTTGGAAATGGCATAGGCAATGCAAAATCTAATGTACTTCCCAACATTCAGTCGAAGGTTTGGCTAATAAACATACTTCAACAACACTACCATTATTTTCTCTACCCCCGAAGTGTCCAGCGACCCAACTGTAGTGTGCTTCCCAAATCATCTTAGCATGCTCACTTGTACAAACACAAAGGTGTCCCATATGGCATAACAGTGCACCTTGGAGGGGAAAATCTGGAACTTTCTTGCCTTCTAGGAGCATCCGCTAGGTTTTGTCGAATTCTAAAATGCTCTTGTAAAGATGTGGCCACCTTAAAGTCTCATATCCACAAGAGTTGATCACAGTGGTAAACTCCCTCACCAGTGGTCGGTTGAGATAGTATGCAACATTATTGGTGTTTCCATTTTTGTATTTGATGTTCAAATGGAACTATTGCATATATGTGGACCATTTCTGATGATGATCATTTTGCAACTTCCCTTGGGTCTGTATGAACTGCAGGGTCGGTGATCTGTGTGGATGACCATTTCCTTCCCAAAACTGTAATGCTTCCATTTTCAGCAGGCTTGCATAGTAGAATACATCTCTTTGTCATGAGTGGGATACTTTCAAACTGTATTTGAAAGTTTCTCACTGTGATATGCCTCTGTATGCCCCTACTCGGTAAGAACTACACCAATAGCATAGTCAGAGGCATTTGTCGTAATTTTAAATGGTCGTTGCAGGTATGGTAATGTGAGCACTGGTGCAAAGCCAAGGCGATTCTTAAACTCGACAAATGCCTTCTGTTGGGATTCATACCAAAATAATTTTTCTTTCACTCCACCCTTGATGACTTGATTCAAAGTCCAAGTGATATGAGAGAATCCCAACATTAACCTCTGATAAAAATTAGCAAGACCCAGAAAGTTATAGAGCTCCATTAGAGTGGTTGGGGCTGGCCAATCTCGAATAACTTGTATCTTGGTTGGGTCCACATGCACACCCTACTCATTAATGATGTACCCCAGATATTGAACCTGGGTCATACCAAAAGTGTATTTCTCCAAATTGGCACACAATTTATGTTGTCACAAGCTTTGGAGGACCTGTCGAATATGGTGTATGTGTTATTCCCAACTCCGGCTAAAGATTAGGATGTCGTCTAGGTACACTACCAAGAATGAGTTGGTAAAGGTCACAAGATGTTTTTCATCAACCACATGAAGGTTGTGCGGGCATTCGTCAACCCGAAAGGCATGACCAGTCATTCGAAAAGGCCCTCCTTGGATTTGAAGGTAGTCTTCCACACATCAGAGGGTTGAACTGGTACTCAGACTTCAAGTAAATCTTGTTGAAACATTTGGCCCCATTGAGTTGGTTCAGAAGGTCATAAATCAGTGGGAATTGATACCTATTCTAGACAATGATCTTATTCAGTGCCCGATAGTCAATACAGAGTCTCCATGTGCCATATTTACTTTGTAGCAATAGGATTGGGATTCCACAGGGTGATGAACTTGGCCTGATGTGCCCTTTCTGCAACAAATCTTGAATCTACCTCTTTATTTCATCATTCTCCATAACAAAGCATCGGTAGATCGGTTCTTGGGTAGCGACATGCCCGAGGTCAAATCGATGGAGTGCTTGACCTGACAATGTACGGCTACCCCTATGGGTGAGGTGAAGATGCCCTTGTACTCTTCCACAACCTTGTCCATATGTTGTTATCATTCAGAAGAGCCATGTCTGGAGTTTGTGGATGTGGCCATATTCTTCTTCTTGCCCTAAGGATGAATCATAAGGAAGACAAATTTCCCAGTCTGGGAAATGATCTTACTGCATTACTTCACAGAGATCAAAGAGATGGTGGTAGGTGGTGCTACCTCCGGTATCCTGTATAACTTATTGCCTAAAGAAATAATGACAGAGCAAGGCCTAGACTCATACACATCATGACGCTTCCACAAGCATGGTTGGCCTAATAATACATCAATAAATTCAAGACAAGCAACATCACACATTACCTCATATGTGAAGGGCTTGATGTTGTAGGGAAAGGGGAATTGTTGGCTGACGCAGAGATCTTGCCCTTAGTGAAGCCACCCGATGGTGTATGGTTGTGGGTGTGGTGTGGCTAGTAGGCCCAACCACTTCACGGCCTCTATTGAAATGAAGTTCTTTTGGCTCCCGTTGTCAATAATGACCTGCAGTGAAGAACCCTCCACTCACATTTGTGAGTGGAAGAGTCGCTTCCCCTCCTCTGGATCTCCAGGCTCAAGCTTTTGGACCTTGGTGGTGACAACGATAGAACTAGGCTCTGCATCGATAATATTCTTCCCTTTATTATTCCCCTTGTCAGTTTTTGACTCAAAGTCAGAACATGCATATTATTTGAAAGCCTTTAGGTTGGCCACCAATGACTGCTTGGCTCAACACTCACTTGTGTTGTGAGTGGGTCTCTTATAGAACTCACACCATTCCCCTGCTTCCTTCTTTGTCTTTGTGGGTTTGTTCTTTGCTTGCGGCTTCGAAGGGTTGTATTGGGTCACCCCGCCTTGGATTTTTCCTTTGTTTTGCACTTTGGGGAACCTTTCCATTACTTCGGATTCGCAAATCCAAAGTCTCACTTCTTCTGCTTAAATTTCTACTCGAACTTGGCAGTGTATCGATAAGCGTCGCCAAGCAAGGAGATGTCCAGGAACTCCATCTCATCTTGATTATTATTATTATTATTATCCAATTTTAAGGTCATGGCAAATCCAGACACCAAATTGGTGTATGATACTGCCTTGTTTGTGGAATAAGGGACCCACCTCCGCACAACGATTTGATTGCTAGTCTACGAAGGTATACATACTCTACCCCCCTCTGGTTTTGAACCTATGACCTCTTAGGAGGAAACACATGTTCTTAACCGTTATGCCCACTCAAGTTGTATGTACTTGTGTAGACAGTCCCGGTACTTGAGTACCAAATGCTGCTCAGAATCCTTGATACCCAAGTTCATGCGAAGAGTATGGAAAATATTTGTGAACTTGGGTAGATCTTGCTCCCTTCCCTATTGTATCATGGTCCACTTTATGTATTTATCTTCATAGCTCTCGAAAGGGTAATACTGTTCCTTGTGGCATCTCGGAAAGAATTCCAAGTGGGTGCGATTGAAAACAGCGAGGATTTCCCCTCGTCTTTTTGTTCACAGTGGGTTTCCCACTAGTCCTTGACATGTGGGGCGGCCTTGAGGAGTGAAAAAGTAATCTTTTCCCGATTAGAAAAGTCATGAACCGAAAAATATCCTTCCAACATATTCAACCATCTATCCATGAAGTTTGCATCCATCTAGCCTTGAAATATGGGAATGTAAAAGTTAACTTGTACCTTCAAAGGAGTGGCACCTCTAGAGTGTGTAGGTTTTAACCCTGTACATAAATTACTTGCATACGAATTCTAAAAAAAAAAACTTAAAATAAACAATGGCGAGAGCATAAAACATAAAATAGATATACACAGATATTTTCCCATAGATCCCAAAACTGGGATTACCAAATTTATTTTTCATTATATTCCTTTCAATGTTACAATACATATATATACATGTCGAAGCATCTATAAACCCCAACCCATTAATTCTGGATTAGAACATAATTGTAGTTCCCTTGACCAGATCTACAAAATACCATGGGAGGAAAACCATAATGCCCAAAACCATTTGCAAAATCCATGCACAAAACCATAGGTAGGTCCGCCCACCTAATATAGGGTCCAAAATAATTTCTCGGGGCACCGCCTCGGACCTCGTGTAGGGGGGTTTCCACCCCTCGGTGCAACAAAGTGGGTTATACACAAACCCAACATTCTCCCAATTATTGTTTTCTTTCCACAATGGGCCATAGGAGAGCTTAATCATTGGTCCAGCCCTGCAACGCTCATTGTTTCTCTACACCAAGAAAACTCTCAATGCTCACAAGGTTTATCAATGCATCAGCATTATTGTTCAAAGTGTCCACCTTTACCAACAACACCTTTTTGTCCTCAACCACATCCCTTACAAAGTGATATTGAACCAGCAGGGTTCTTTGCCAAGAAATTGCACTTTGGCTATCACAGTCTATCCTTATAGCTCATTTTACTAACCCCATACTTAAACACAATCTCTGAAACCAAACTGCTTCCTTGCTTGCATGAGTCGCTACCATGTATTCTACCTCTGTAGTTGAAAGTGCCACTACAGACTATCTCTTACTCATCCAACTGACTGCACGTCCAAATACGTTAAACACATACCCACTTGTAGATCTTCTCTGATCCAGATCTCCAACCCTATCTACATCAACAAAGCCACGGATGTCCAAAACTCTGTCTAATCTTGGTCTTCCTTGGTAGCATAGACCATAATCACTAGTGCCACACAAATACCTAAAAACCCGCTTCACTATTGTCCAATGCTCCTTCCTAGGTTTTGATATAAACTTGCTCAATACTCCCACTGCATGTGAAATGTCTGATCTAGTACAAACCATTGCATACATCAGGCTACCGAATGGACTTACGTATGGAACACGGGTCATGTCCTCTTCCTCTTCTTGTGTCTTGGGACACTGTTCAGTAGATAACTTTACACCTACAGGAATAGGAACCTTCATCAATTTACTATCCTACATATTAAACCTTTGTAGTATTGTCTCGACATACTTCCTCTGGTTTAACCATAGCTTCCTCTTTGCCCAATCTCATTTAATTTCCATGCCCAAAATATAGCTTGCAACACCAAGATATTTCATGTCGAATTTGGAGGACAATCAGGTCTTCAAATCCTCGATAATTTCTTTATTATTTCCAATCAACAACATATCATCCACATACAAGACCAAATAAATAACAAGGTCACCAATTAATTTAAAATACACACAGTGATATGCTTTGCTTCTGGTGAAGCCAAGTCCCCATATAAATATATCAAATTTCTGATACCACATCCTTGGTGACTGTTTTAACCCATACTAAGACTTTTTTTAACCTACATACCAGTTCTTTCTTACCCTTCACTGCAAATCCTTCAGGTTGCTTCATGTAGATATCTTCTTCCAGATCCCCCTGAAGAAATGTTTTCTTCACATCCATTTGTTCTACCTCGAAATCAAAAGAAACAACAACAAATAAAAGTAATCTAATAGAACTACCTTGGCAATAGGAGAAAAAATATCACCAAAATCAATTCTCGGCACCTGGGAATAACCTTTTGCTACCAACCAAGATTTTTATTTCTCCACCTTGCCTTCTGCATTCATCTACTTCTTAAACACTCATTTGCTTCCAATGGGTTTCCTTCCAACCGACAACTCCATCAGATCCCAAGCCTCATTTTTGTCCAGATATACCATTTCATCAACCATGGTCTCTTTCTAGAGTTTTCCATCCTTTGGATCTACTGCCTCCCTGACAGTTATGGGATTATCATCAGTAATATATAACAAAAAAATTGAATAGAAAGCAGATTGACTATACCTTTCTGGTTGCCTTCTTTCTCGAATTGATCTTCTCATAACTGGAGTTTGTGGCTCTTCATCTTTTGATTCCTCTTCTACTGTAGAGTTTGGTTCTTCCTCCTTTAGCTCAAACTCTATATTCTACGGTGTCTTTGCTAGGACTTCATGTTTAATAACATCTTTCACCTCTCTAAACACCACATCTAGGCTGTACACTACCTTTCTTGTTTCTAGGTTCCAATGCTTATAGCCTCTTAAACCATCCTTATACCCAATAAAGACACACCTTTCAGATTTACTATCCAACTTGGTTATTCTCTCCTTTGGAACATGTACATATGCATCATAGCCAAATACCCTTAGATGTCAAACAGAGGGTTTCTTACCAGTCCATACCTCATGTGGATACTTATCCTCCAACGTTGATGAAGGTGATCTATTAACCAAGTAACATGAAGTCTCCACCACCTCTGCCCAGAATTCCTCTCCTAACCCAACACCACTGAGCATGATTCTTGCCTTTTCCATCAATGTCCCATTCATTATTTTTGCAAACCTGCCCTCTCATCACACCATAAATATCCTTGAGTGATGATGGATGCACAAGTTGTCACACGACTCAAGTTCTTTTCCATTCACCATGTCCCAACTGGTCTCATGAATTTGTGGTGCTAGCATCCTTTTTAAACTCTTTTGATGGCTATGATGCTTGTACAATTTGTCACCAGTTGTAGGAAGGTGGCCTATCATATCTCGCTCGCAAGGAACTTGGTCCAATTGTTCAAAGAATTCGCAAGATTGTTCAAATTGATTTTTCTTTGTTTATTGCAAACTTGGAATCTGATTCTTCAATTAGCTCATATGATCATTTCTCTGTCTTTGGTGACTATCATTAAGCTTATCAATTTCCCATTAGCACATTCGATGACAGTTACTTCACCCCCCTTAATCTTGGAATATGTACATATGCATCACAGCCAACTACCCTCATATGTGAAAGAGAGGGTTTCTTACCAGTCCATATCTCATGTGGAGACTTATCCTCCACCATTTATTTCGGTGATCTATTAACGAGGTAACATGCAGTCTCCACCGCCTCTACCCAGAATTCTTGTCCTAACCCGGCACCACTGAGGATGCTTCTTTCCTTTTCCATCAATGTCCTGTTCATTTTTTCTGCAACTCCATTTTGCTGAGGTGTGTATGGAGTAGTCTTCTCCCATGCTATCCCACACTTTTTACAAAACTCTTCAAATTCCTTCTTACAGAACTCTCCACCATTATCTGTCCTCAACAGCTTTATCTTCTTCTCTGTCTGATTTTCCACCAGACCTTAAATTCCTTAAACCTATCAAAGACTTCAAATTTCTTCCTAAGGAAATATATCCATGTATGCCTTGAGAAGTCATCTATAAATGATACACAGTACATAGACTTACCCAATTATGGAACTGACACAGGTCCAAACACATCACTGTGCACAAGCTCTAATATCCCTTTCGCCCTCTTAGCACCAAAAAGGAAATTCACTTGATTTTGCTTCCCATATACACAATGTTCATAGAAATCGAAATCCAGAGAGAAATTAGACATACCTTCTACCATACCATTACCATGAAGTATTCGAAGGCCCTTCTCTCCAATATGTCCAAGCCTTTGATGCTATAGCATGTTCTTTTCTCCAGAGACCACAAGGTTTTATGCTCCACATTCAAGAACCATAGAACTGTTGCACCCATCAATAACAGTGCTATCGAGAAGCTTGTATAGACAATCTGAACTCCCCGCATCAATATTAGTGCTCCCCGAACCATCTTCCAGGTATCTTTCTCGAACACTATTTTTACACCTGCATCATCCATCTTGCTTACAAAAATCAGATTTCTAACCAATGCAGGAATATGAAGAACACCCAAAAGTGTTCTAATCCTTCCACCTTGCAACTTCAGCTTAACTTTTCCACGTCCGACGATTCTAGCCTTCCTATCATCCCCTAAGAAGACATCACCACCATCATATTTCTCGTACTCACAGAACCACTCCCTATGGGGAGTGAAGTGAAAGGATGCATCTCAGTTAATCAACCATGCCTCATGATCTAAATGTGTACTTGAAAAAGAAGCCAAGTACACATCCCCACCTTCATCTGAGGTGGTTTTCACCTCTGCAGAAGGAGCATCATCAGATCCCTTTCCTTTCTCACCAGCTTTAGATCTACAGTCCTTTTTGAAGTGTCCTTCCTTTTCACATTTCCAACACACCTTTACAGTTTTTCCTGGAGATTTAGATCTCCCTCTAGATTTAGATCTCCCACCGAAGGACTTATTTTTGTTTTTGTTCTGGGACTGTTCTCGTACAAACAAGGCATCACCATTATGGCCCTCATTAGATTTTTGTCTCATCTCCACCGATAGCAAGGATGAGACTATTTCATCAAACTGCAAAGTTGTTGTATTGTTACCCATTGCAACAATCATACTATCCCACGAATCTGGTAGAGAACACAACAAACTGATGCACTTATATTCATCTGATATTTTAATACCAACAGATAACAACTGGCTTACCAAATTATTAAAGGTGTTCAGATGCTCTGTCACCGAGTCTCCATCCTTCATCCTCAGGTTATACAACTTTTTCTGTAGGAATAGTTTATTCACCAGAGACTTAGATTGGTACAAAGTCCCTAACTTGTCCCACAAAGCCTTCAACGTAGCTTCCCCTGATACATTCAACAATACGGAATTTGAGATACACAACCATATTGTGCTCTTTGCTTTCTGATCTAACTTTGTCCAGTATTCATCGGACATTGTCGTTCGTTACCACGATCCACTTATCTTTATCCACCAACAGATCCTCCATCTTGTTTTTCCACAACTCAAAACTCTAACCATTAAATTTCTCGATCTCTATCTTTCCACTGCTCGCCATCTTATTTCATCGCAAGAATCAATCCCGCTGATCTCCCACTGAACGGGGTCTATCATAGGCCTAAGCAAAAGCCTTCAGCAGCAAAGGAATCCCCTTAAATCTAAAACAACTCTAATACCAAATTTAGGTTTTAACCTTGTACAAAAATTACCTGCATACGAATTCTAAAAAAAAATACAGAATATAAGCAATGGCGAGAGCATAAAACATAAAACATATATACACAAATATTTTCCCCTGGATCCCAAAACTGGCATTACCATATTGATTTTTCATTATATTCCTTTCAATGTTACAATACATATATATACATGGTAAAGCATCTATAAACCCCAATTTATTAACCCTCGATTAGAACATAGCCGTAGTTCCCTTGACTAGATCTACAAAATACCATGCAGAAAACCATCATGCCCAAAACCATGTGTGAAATCCAAGCACAAAACCATAGGTAAGTCCGCCCACCTAATATAGGGTCCAAAATGTTTTTCCTGGGGCGTTGTCTCTTACCCCGTGCAGGAGGGCTACCGCCTCCCTGTTGTCGCCCCCTACTGCACCCTGGGCAAAGTTATCCATCATCGCGTTCCTATGTCGCTCGAGGGCTTCATAGAGCAATAATTTGGAAGGATATCTTGCCCCCTCATCTTTCTTTTCTTCCACCATGGGAGGTCGTTGAGGTTTGCGAGGCTGGTCTTGAAAAGGTTCGAGCCCTAACTCCTTATACACTGACCTCATTGGGGACATGCAAAGAAAAATAGAGAAGGTTCAAATCACTTTGATACCATTAATCCGAACCTGTGCAGGAATGCAACAAAATACAAATATACACATAAACACAGAGATGCAGCAGAAATAAAAATTCATTTCAATAATATCAAAGAACTGAAATATGCTTTCATACAGAATGGAAATAAACTAGCTCGAGCGATGGTAGCTTATCTCTTAAAAGAGATGTGGCGTCTACATGCCTCTAAATTGTGTTATAATGAGGCTCAAGGGAATTTTTAGTATTGAACAGCAAGGGAAAATTATAAACAACCAAAAACCTAACCCAAGGGGATGAAACACCAATAATTTGTGGGCCTCGTTTGGGTTAGTTGGGCAACTAACTTCTTGGGGTCATAACTTGGCCATATGATCTTCGTTTGGTGAATACGATGCCTCATTGAAAATATCTCTCTGAGTAACTATAGGATTTACTGGAGGCCCCAGTTGCAGACCTCAAAAAAAAAAAAACAAAAACAAAAACAAAAACAAAAAAAAAAAAAAATAAAAAAAAAAAAAAAAAAAAAAAACGAAACGAAACAAAACAAAACAAAAAAACAAAATAAAACAAAAAAACAAAAAAAAAAACAAAACAAAAACAAACAAACACAACAAACAAACAAACAAACAACAAAAAACAAAAAACCATTTAAGGGGTGAAAACAACTCTAGAAGTTCAAGACCCGAAAAATTGTTATAAATAGTAAATTCTTCTATAATTAAGGAAACAGAGAAAGCTAACTGTATATCTAGGTGGAATAGGTGGGTGGCCACCAATATCCACTTGGATCAATCCTCCCCCCTTAGTAATCAAATGTTCCCATTGCATGCATAGCCTCCACAAGGTGAGGAAATTTTTGTTGAACCTGGACCCTGGTGAACAACTTGCCCTGGTGAATGATTTGGCCTTCTTTTACAAGTCGATATAGTTGGATCCTCTGTTGGCGAGTGTTATTAATCTGTGTGTCCATGATCCTATCGGTTGTGGTTTTCTCAATGCAACTTGGGTTGAGCTCTGTCAGTGTCAATTGCTCTGCGACGTTGTATGTGTCCAACAATGGAGGAAGTCACAATTGGTCCACATTGAATACTAGGTGCCCTTCGAGATGCTCCTTCTGTAAATGTAACCAAACTTTGTCACCCACCTAGAACTTGTGTGACAATTGATGTTGATTATAACGCTACTTGTATTTAACATTGGCTCTATCTAATATGTCATGGACCTACTAGTTAATGTACTAAATCCACTGAATGAATTTGTTAGCCTGGTCAACTTCGGACTGGACATGAGCCGAATCTGCTTGAGTAGCTGCAAATTGTATGGCCACATCAATGGGACATAGTAGTTGGAATCCCAACCGCACCTGAAAAGGGTTGTGGCCAGTGGAGCTATGGAGAGCTCTATTGTAGTTGTGTTGGACATAGGGGAGGATTTCATCCCATGTGTGTGGATGCTTCGAGTTGTACATGTGCAAACTATGCACGATCATCCTATTGGCGACCTCTGTTTGGCTATTAGTTTGGGGGTGGAAGGTCGTGGACTTAGTGAGCTTGGTATCCAACATCGACCAAAGGCTTGACCAAAATGTACTTTGGAATCTATTGTCCTGATCTGAGATAATGGACTATGGGGTCCAAAAATGTACCCACACTCATTCAAAGAAGAGCTTAGCAGTGGTTTGTGTTGTGATACTCTTCTTGTAGGCTACCAGAATGACCATCTTAGAGAATATGTTGTGTTGATGACCATGAACACATGGTTGTTACCATGCTTAGTAGAGGAAAGGCCCAACATGTAATCCATGGAGATGGATTCCAAAGGCCGACTAGGAGTAGGCAGAGGAGTATATAGGCCTTGCTTCTTGATTGTTGATTTGGCAATGGCGTAAGCAATGCATGATTTGATGTACTTCCCAACATCTTGTCAAAGGTTCGGCCAATACAAATACTTGTGCAGCACTACCACTGTTTTCTCTACCCCAAAGTGTCCAGCTACCTAACTGTAGTGTGCTTCTCAAATCATCTTGGCACGTTTTCTTGTAGGAACACTGAGGTGTCCCATGTGGCATAACAGTGCGCTCTGGAGGTGAAAATCTGGAACTTGCTTGCCTTCGAGGAGCATCTAGTAGGTTTCGTTGAATTCTGGATCACCCTTGTAAAGATGCAGCCACCCCAAAGGCTCGTGTCCACAAGAGTCTAGCACAGTGGTCAACGCCTTGACCGGTGGTCGGCTGAGACAATCTGCAACATTATTGTTGCTGCCCTTTTTATATTTGATGTTCAAATGGAACTGTTGGAGATATGTTGACCATTTCTGATGGTGATCCTTTGGAAACTTCCCTTGTGTCTGTATGAACTGTAGGGGTCAGTGATCTATGTGGATGACCGTTTCCTTCCCCAAAATGTAATGCTTCCATTGTCAGTGAGCTTGCATAATAAAATACATCTCTTTGTCATAAGTGGGATACTTTCAAACTGTATCTAAAAGTGTCTCACCGTGATATGCCATAGGATACCCCTGCTGAGTAAGAATTTTACCAATAGCATAGTCAGAGGTGTCTGTCTCAATTTCAAATGGTTGTTGCAGGTCTGGTAATGTGAGCATGGATGCAGAGCAAAGGAGATTATTCAACTCGACAAATGCCTTCTGTTGGGATTCAAATTCAAAGAAATTTGCTTTCACTCTACCCTTGGTGACTCGACTCAAAGCCCAAGTGATATGAGATAATCCCAACATGAAACTATGATAGAAATTGGCAAGGCCCAGAAAGATGCAGAGCTTTGTTAGAGTGGTTGGGGCTGGCCAATCTCGAATAACTTGTATCTTGGTTGGGTCCACATGCACACCCTGCTCAATGAAGTACCCCATATATTGACCCTGGGTCATACAAAAAGTGCATTTCTCCAAATTGGCACACAATTTCTGTTGTCCCAGGGTTTGGAGGACCTGTCAGATATGGTGTATGTGCTCTTCCCAAATCTGGTTGAAGATTAGGATGTCATCCACGTACATTACCACGATTGAGTTGGTAAAGGGCCACAAGATGTCGTCCATCAGTCGCATGAAGGTTGTGGGGGCATTCGTCAACCCAAAAGGCATGACTAGCCATTCGAAAAGGCCCTCCTTGGATTTGAACGTAGTCTTCCACACATCGTAGGTTCAATTCGTACCTGGTGGTACACGAACTTCAAGTCAATCTTGCTAAAATATTTGGCCCCCCTTGAGAGCTGGTCTAGAAGGCCATTAGTCTGTGGGATTGGATGCCTATTCTGGACAGTGATCTTATGCAATGCCTGATAGTCAATACAGAGTCTCTAGGTACCATTTTTCTTCTGTACCAACACAATCAAGATTCCAAAGGGTAATGAACTTGGCCTGATGTGCCCTTTCTGTAAAAACTCTTGAATCTTCCTCTTAATTTCATTGTTCTCCATAACAGAGTGTTGGTAGATTGGTATGTTGGGTAGCGGCACCTCGAGGTCACATCGATGGAGTGCTTGACCTGACAGTGTAGGGGTACCCCTATGGGTGAGGTGAAGATGTCCTTGTACTCTTCCACGACCTTGTCCATCTGATGCTGCCATACAGAGGAGCCCTATCTAGAGGTTGTGGATGTGGCCACAGTCTTCTTGTTGCCTTAAGGACAAATAATAAGGAAGACAAATTACCCCATCTGTAAAATGATCTTATTACATTTCTTCATAGAGATCAAAGAGATGGTGGTAGGTGGTGCTACCTCTGGTATCCTGTGTAACTTATTGCCCAAATAAATAATGACAGTGCAAGGCCTAGGCTCATATACATCATGACGCTTCCACAAGTATGGTTGGCCTGATAATACATCAAAAACATCAAGAGGAGAAACATCACATAATACCTCATTTGTGAAGGGCTTGATTTTGTAGGGAAGGCGACATTGTTGGCTGACACAGAGATCTCACCCTTTGTGAAGCCACCTGATGTTGTTCAATTATGAGTGTGGTATGGTCGGTAGGCACAACCGCTTCACAACCTCTGCTGAAATAAGGTTCTTTTGGCTCCCACTATCAATAATGAACTGCAACAAAGAACCCTTCACCCACATTTATGAGTGGAAGAGTCACTCCCCCTCCTTTGGATCTTCGAGCTCAACCTCTTGGATCTTGGTAGTGGCAATGGTGGCACTAGGCTCCACATCAATAAACTGCCTCCCTTTGTCATTCCCCTTGTCAGTTTCTGACTCAGAGTCGAAACATGCATCTGATTTGGAAGCCTTCAGCTTGGCCACCAGTGACTTCTTGGCTCAACACTCACTTGTGTTATGAGTGGGGCTCTTATGGAACTCACACCATTTCCTTGTGTCCTTTGTTATCTTCATGGTGTTGTTCTTTGCTTTCGGCTTCGGCGAGTTGTCCTGTGTCGCCCTGCCTTGGCTTTTTCCTTTCATATATGGTTTTGGGGTATCCTTCCCTTGCTTCGAATTCACTAATTCAAAGTCTCGCTTCTTCTTTTTTAATTTATGCTCAATCTTGACAGCATGTCGATAGGTGACGTCCAACGACGAGATGTCCAGGAACTCCATCTTGTCTTGGATGTACTTATGTAAACAGTCATGGTACTTGATACCAAATGCTACTCATAATCCTTTGATACCAAGCTTTGTGCGAAGGGTATGGAAAATATTTGTGAATTCTAACACATCTTGGTCCTTTCCCTATCGCAACATGGTCCACTTTATGTATTTATCTTCATAGCTCCTAACGGGGTAATATTGTTCCTTGATGGCATCTCTGAAATAATTCTAAGTGGGTGCGGCTGAAACCAATGAGGATTCCCTCTCGTCCTTTTGTTCTTAGTAGGTTTCCCACAAGTCCTTGAAATGTGGGGCAACTTTGAGGAGTGAAAAAGTAATATTTTCTTGATTGGAAAAGTCATGAACCGAAATATATCCTTCCAACAGATTCAATCATCTATCTATGACATTTGCATCTATCTGGCCCTCAAAAATGGGAATGTCAAAGCTAACTTGTACCTTAAAAGGAGTGGCACCTCCTAATCTGATTAATAATATTAGTTTGTTGTGCTAAGATCCTCCTCAGATTAGAAACACAATGTTATTCATGTGCTTAAGGATTCATGAGTTTTGCAAGTGAATAATGAGTTTTTATGTTAATTTCATGAGCAATTTTAACATAAATAAGAGACTGAACAACAACATAAAAATGTATAGAACATCACCAAAAACACATCACAATAGGAACATGATGAAGGAGTTCACCCCTCTTGGGTTACGTCTCCTTGGTCCAACATCCAATGGCTTGGGCCTCTCTATTATGCTCAAATGTGTAAGAAGATGTGTTTACGGTGCTAAAATTCTTCTGAAACCAACTCCAATGAGTCCAGAATGTCCAAAAATGACTACCTAGCCTCTTTCTGCACCCAATTTGGTTGAAAACTGGAGACATTATGACCTTTCCTAGTTTCTCCACTATTCACTCCACAAATTGCCCAAAATCTGGCATCGTCCTACAATTTCGCCCCATTTTTTGCTAATGGGCCACCAAATTTGCCGAAATATGGGTAGATTTTTTGGACTATTAATTTTGCCGCAGAGGCCTAAAAATCGAAAAATATGGACATATGGGGGGCCATGCACCCAGGGGCTATCCCCTGGCGCTGGACCCCTCCCTCCGACGGTTACATAATTGTTCTGGGAGCATTCACATGCCAGAGGCCCCGGTGGTTAGAGCTGACAGTCGGTGATGGCAGTCAAGGCTGGCAGTTAGCGTGACCTTTGGCACAGTGTTCACATGGGAGGCAGTTAAGTCCGCCCGACCCCCCAAACCTTTGCAACATCAATGTTAAATATTAATGCCACCTAATGGGTTAAGTAACAACCTCATGGTGCAATGGTAATGATGTTTATTGTGTGTTGGGAGGTCGGCGGTTCAACTCCCGCTACCTCTACCCTGTCTATAACAACAATTTGGTGGCCTTCAGCGTTACCACGTGTCGGCCTCCGGCTAGGCCACATGTTAGCCCGTGGTTGGCCACTCCACCAACAAATAGAAACTCACAGATTTCAACTAGTACCAAGGTGCCACTTGACACAACCCGATTCATTGAGAAAAATTTGACTCAGTCAACTGCCACATACCCTACCCAATCAGTACCACATCAGCAGTACAGACTACTGACTGGGTTGTCCATTTTTTTGAAAATTCACCTGTTTGACAAAGTGGAAAAACTCATTTCTAGAGTCATATAGAGTCTATTTCGTGCAAAATGAATTGTGCCAGATTCGGGATGACGAGCACTACATGGTCGTTTAGGTTCAACGCCATTCTGACGACTTTTGCTTTTAAACATACTTCTGAGCACCTAATCACCTCCGGAGTGGTTGTTGGATGAAGATATCTCACCTGTGGGTAGCTGTCGAAGGATATGGGAAAATTTATCCACCATCGGGTTCCTTTGTCGCTCGAGGGATTCCTCAAGCAATATTTTGAAAGGGTCTCCTACCCCCTTGTCTTTCTTTTCTTCCGCCATGGGAGGTCGTCGAGGTTTGCAAGACTAGTTTTACAAAGCTTCAACCAGTGCGAACAAAGAAAAATTGACCTCATGTGAGCAAAGAAAAACTCCTTACACCCAGACCTCATTATGGACATGCAAAGAAAAACAAAGAAGGATCATATCATTCTAACACCATTGATCCGGACTTATGCAGGAACACAACAAAATATAGATATACACATAAACACGGAGATGCAGCAAAAATAAAAGTTCATTTCATTAATATCAAAGAACTCAGATATGCTTGCATACAGAATGGAAATAAACTAGCTCGGGCAATGGTAGTTTATATCTGAGAAGAGATGTGGCAGCTACATGCCTCTGAACTATGTTACAATGAAGCTCAAGGGCCTTTTTATTACTGAACAACAATGGAAAACCCTAAACAACCAAAACCCGAACCCAAGAGATGAAACACTGAGAGTTTGTGGGCCCCGTTGGGGTTAGTTGGGCAGCCAACTTCTCGAGGTCATTAGACCAAAATCCGCAGGTGTTAGCCAACGATCACATCGCCGGAGATAAGGATCCATGAGAGGTGGTTAGTCAATGTCGCAAAACACACAGGGAATGTTGGTTTGTCCAATGTCCAATAGTCTCCCCGCTAACGTGATTCGGGTGTGTATCGAACCCATGACCTACGCTTTGATACCATTTGTTGGGAATCACGATTGTCGTTAGACCAAAACCCGCAGGTGTTAGTCAATGATCACATCACCAGAGATAAGGATCCACGAGAGGCGGTTAGTCCATGTCATGAAACTCATGTGGAGCATTGGTTTATCCAATGTCCAACACTCTGTTTGGCACGTACGATACCTCAATGTCACTATGAACGAGGTATTGTATGTGCCAAACAGATTGTTGGACATTGGATAAACCAATGCTCTCCATGTGTTTTGCGACATGGGCTAACCGCCTCTCATGGATCCTTATCTCTAGCGATGTGATCATTGACTAACCCCTGCGGTTTTTGGTCTAACGACAATTGTGATTCCCAACAAGTGGTATCAGAGCGTAGGTCACGAGTTCGATACACACCCGGCTCACGCTGCGAGGGAGATTGTTGAACATTGGATAAACCAACACTCCCCGTGTGTTTCGCAACATGGACTAAACACCTCTCATGGATCCTTATCTCCGGCGATGCGATCATTGACTAACACCTGCGGGTTTTTGTCTAATGACAGTCATGATTCCCAACACAGAGATCATATGGCCAAGTTGCGACCCCAAGAAGTTGGCTACCCAACTAATCCCAACAGGGCCCACAAACTCTTGGTGTTTCATCTCTTGGGTTAGGGTTTTGGTTGTTTAGGGTTTTCCATAATTGTTCAATAATAAAAAGGCCCTTGAGCCTCATTGTAACATAATTCAGAGGCATGTAGCTGCCACATCTCTTCTCATAGATAAGCTATCATCACCCGAGTTAGTTTATTTCCATTATGTATGTAAGCATATCTCAGTTCTTTAATATTAATGAAATGAAGTTTTATTTTTGTTGCATCTCTATGTTTATGTGTATATCTGTATTTTGTTGTGTTCTTGCATAAGTCTAGATCAGTGGTATTAGAGCGGTTTCCTCCTTCTTTGTTTTTCTTTGCATGTCCCCAACAAGGTCAGGGTATAAGGAGTTAGGGCTCGAACTGGTTGAACCTTTGCAAAACTAGTCTCGCAAACCCCGAGGACATCCCATGGCAGAAGAAAAGAAAGATGAGGGGGCAGGAAATCCTTTTAAAATATTGCTCGAGGAATCCCTCAACAAACAAAGGAACGCAATAATGGATAACTTTTCCCATATCCTTCGGTGCCTACCCATAGGCGACACATCTTCATCCAACAACTACTATGGAGGCACCACTCCTTTTCAGGTACAATTTAACCTTGAAATTCCCATTTTTGAAGGCTATCTAGATGTAGGTGTCGTAGATAGATGGTTGAATCTATTGGAAGGATATATTTCAGTTCATGACTTTTCTAATAGGGAAAATATTAATCTTTCACTCCTCATAGTCGCCCCACATGTCAAGGACTCGTGGGAAACCTACTGTGAACAAAAGGACGAGAGGGAATCCTCACTAATTTCAGCCGCACCCACTTGGAATTATTTCCGAGACGCTATCAAGGAACAATATTACCCTGTTAGGAGCTATGAAGATAAATGCATAAAGTGGACCAAGCTGCGACAGGGAAAGGACCAAAATGTGTTGGAGTTCACAAATATTTTCCATACCCTTTGCACAAAGCTAAGTATCAAGGATTATGAGCAACATTTGGTGCTCAAGTACCGCGACTGTCTACATAAGTAAATCCAGGAGGAGATGGAGTTCTTGGACATCTCCTCACTTGACGTCGCCTATCAATACACTGTCAGATCGAGCACAAACTAAAAAAGAAGAAGCGAGACTTTGGATCAGTGAATCCCAAGCAAGGGAAAGATGCCTCCAAACTGTAGATGAAAGGAAAAAACCAAGCAGGGTGACCTAGGACAACCTGTCGAAGCCGCAAGCAACCAACAACACCATGAAGAAAAAGGACACAGGAAAGTGATGTGAGTTCCATAAGAACCCCACTCACAACACAAGTGAGTGTCGATCCAAGCAGTCAGTCGTGGCCAAGCTTAAGGATTCAAAATCAGATGCATGTTTTGACTCTGAGTCAGGACCCCACAAGGGGAATGACAAAGGGAAGTAGATGATTGACGTCAAGCCTAGCGCCACTATTTCCACCACCAAGATCCAAAATATTGAGCTCAAAGATCGAGAGGAGGGAGGGCGTCTCTTCCATTCATAGATGTGGGTGAAGGGTTCACCGATGCAATTCATTATCGACAACAAGAGCCAAAATAACCTCATTTAAGCAAAGGTCATGAAGCAGTTTGGCCTACCGACCACACCACACTCGTGGTTGTACACCATTGGGTGGCTTCACCAAGGACGAAATCTTCGGTCGGCCAGCAATGTCGCCTTCCCTACAGCATCAAGCCCTTCGCGGATGAGGTATTATGTGATGTTGCTCCTCTTGAAGTTTGTGATGTATTAAAAGGCCAACCATACTTGTGGAAACGTCATGTTGTATATGAGTTGAGGCCTCACACTGTTATTATTTCCTTGGATAATAAGTTATACATGATACCGTAGGTAGCCTCGCCTACCACCATCTCTTTGATATTTGATAAGCAATGCAATAAGATCATCTCCTAGACTGGGAAATTTGTTTTCTTTCTGATTCACTCTCAAAGTAAGGGGAAGATTGTGGCCACATCCATGGCCCCTGAGAAGGGTTCCTCCATGCAGCAGAAGCAGGTGGATAAGGTCGTGGAAGAATACAGGGACATCTTCTCCTCACCCACAGGGGTACCCTTGCACTG
The DNA here is from genome assembly GCA_031772625.1 of Pinus tabuliformis. NCBI lineage: Eukaryota > Viridiplantae > Streptophyta > Pinopsida > Pinales > Pinaceae > Pinus > Pinus tabuliformis. Next base: position 216,673,697 of record CM062820.1, on the reverse strand, counting down.
TCAGGTCAAGCATTTGATTGATTTAACTCTCAGAGCACCTCTACCCAACGGGTTGATATATCGTCACTCCATTATGGAAAATGAAGAGATCAAGTGGAAAATACAAGAGTTGCTATAAAAAATGTTAGGACATTCTGACACATAGGAAATAGTTAAGTATAACTTGGTCTAGTGTAGAGTTAGGTAAAGTGTGTTTCTTTGCTATGTACTTTTGTAACTTACAATCCGACGGTCATGATATGTTGTGATCCGACGGTTCATTCTCTCCTCGGTATTACCGACACTTGATTCGTGGCTTAACACCCGATTGGTCCATGATCTCTATTTAAAGAGCATGGAGACTCATTTGTAGGGCAACCATTCATGAGAGAAGATTATGTAAATTTTCATTCTTTTATTAATAAATTGCCTGAAGTGGCCGAGTTGGCTCAGGCCTTGGACTGTTTCCCTCTTTGAGGGTTTTAACCACGTCAAGGATACTGGTGTATTGATCTGTGATCTGTTTGTGAGAGTGTCCTTTGGTTTTCTATCTGAGGAATTTACCCTGTAAATTCCTACATGCTATCAGAGCTAAGTTGAGGGCCGCATCTGTTGGTGATCCAAATCTGAAGCCGATAGAACTGCATCCGACTGTCGTTTCCTAGATCTACTATTTCTGATTGCTTTCGGGTCGAGACGAGTACTCTATTGTGTTAGGAGCATCTGTTCCAGTGAGGAACCCCTTTTTTCACGTGAAAAAATTTTCGATAGCCCTAGCTATGTCATTTTTCAGATCTGGAGGTGTACAATGTTTATTTGCAGTTTCTAGTTATTTTCTCTCTATTTATTTCGGTTTATTTATCTCTTTGTTTTTTTATTACCGGATCTACACCTTTCATTTATGCGTATGCTCTTTTCCCTCGACTCTGTGCGATATGGGCAAAAAAGAAACAGAAAGAATATTTTTTTTTCTCATGCGTATGCTCTTTTCCGTTGCGCCTTAATGTAATCTCGAAAATCAAAAACATTGAGGAAAATTGTTAGTTTTTGGGTAAAGCTAACTTCAACCCATAAGGTTTTTTTTTTTGTATGTCCGTTTTGGGATTTGTAGGCAAAAAAGAGCTTTCTCAAGTAAGCATGCACCCCAAAGCTTCAGTGACTAAAAAAAAAAAACCCTTTCCTCTTTTCCAAAAATTGTTGACCTTTTAAACTAGCTCACTTGGTTCAAAGTTACTTTATGAGAATAGAGGTCTTGAGTTCAAGTCATTCTTTTTGTTGAGTTAATTTTTCAAAAAGCACATGTAACTTATGTTTTAAACTTACTTTATGTAAAAGTGTTCTCACCCATTATAAAAAGTGAGTCACTTATAATTCTAAAGTCTCTTTATCTTTTATTTAAGTTCCAATTTAGTGGATAGCTCATAAAGTACCATTGTAAAAGTGACTTTCACTTATTTATAAAATGAGTCATATAAATTTTTTTTTTAAATGAGCTAATTATATTAAATTTGGAAAGGGGCGGATTTTTTTTTAAATATAACATTATCATTCATTTCCGCACATTCTCACACTTTGTTGGCATTTTCAACAACTTTTCTTCAAAAAGTCATAACTTCTTCATCCGGAAGCCGTTTTCAGAGCCATTTTTTTTAATCAGCCCAATTTTTCGAGATCTTTCCATTGGAACACTTAGTTTCAGCATCTATAGCTTAATTTTCTGTTAAAATGGAAAGTCCATGCCAATTTATTCTTGACAGCACCAACTACTTCCAATAGTGGTCCTACATTGTGGATTTACTTAGAAGTAAATGTCTTTAGAATAGCCTCGTGACAAGAAACCAAATCGAAAGATGAAGATAAGGTAGCCAAATGGGAAAATAGGCAAGATCAAGCACGTGGGTTGATAGGGATGTCTATTTCTCCATACCTTAGATTCCATATCGTAGAACTTGATACTCCTAATGAAGCAATGAAACAGATCACTAAAGTTTTTGGAATTAAAAATGAACATAGAGCCCATCAACTCGAAAATGAATTGCTTACATTGGACCACAATATTTTTTCTTCCATTGAAGATTTTTTTTCCAAGTTCAAGACCCTTAGACTTCTCTTGGAAGGTGTTAAGGTTAAGAAAGAAGATGGTAACCTTATCTATTCCATTCTTACTAAGTTGGGACCAGCCTACTCTATGTTTGTTTCCATCTTCCATTCTACAAGAAGCCTTAATTTCTCAAGGACAAGACTACAAGTCCCCTTTATTTGATGCCTTTTGTGATTCTTTAATAAGAGAACAAGAAAAACTCTTACACCTTGGTCTTTTTAATCTTGGAAACTCTTCTAAGAAAGCTTTAGCCGCCCAGCAGCAACCAAATTCAAAGAATCCTAAGAAGCCGTATCCTAAAAAGAATGGTCCTAACCCAAACAAGGGTCCTAAGCAATTTCAGTCTCAAAATGAAAAATCATTTCAACAAAATGATAAGGCAAATAAAAACAAAGGGAAGAAGACTGATAGACATTGCCACTTTTGTAATCGAGATGGCCACTTAGAATCCCAATGCTTTAAGAAGATGGAAGACTTGGAAGCAGCAATGAAGAAGCAAAACATCCATTTGGAGCACTCTTCAACTTCATCTTCAAGAATAACATTTATGCATGTGGTTGTCAAACATCTCGGTCTGGATATGCACTAAATGTTATTTCTTCTTCTAATTCTCATGAGTGGCTCATTGATTCCGGAGCTTCTTACCACATGGCCAAAAACAAAGCCATGTTTTCTTCTTTAAACGATTGTAACACCAAAAATATATATGTTGGTGATGATAAATCTATTAGTGTTGTAGGGACTAAACTGTTCATATAGACAATGGTCAATTTGATGATGTATTATGTGTTCCAACCTTATTGTACAACCTTTTATCTGTATATCATATAACTCATTCAGGTGAAGGTAAAATTGTTGAATTTTCACCTCATGATGTTGTAATTAAGGACCTAAGAGATCTTAGACAGATTTTAGCTACTAGCATTGCTGATGATTCTACAAGGTTGTGTAAGTTTAACAACTTTGGGTCATCAAATCTTCCCTCGGTATTTGTTGCTCATAATGATGAAGTGAGCAAACTTTGGCATGAGCGATTTGGTCACTTAAACTATCGCTCCCTTCAGAATCTATGTAAATAAAATATGGTGACAGGTCTTCCAATGGTATCTTGTAGAGATTGTGTTTGTTTCGAATGTGTACTCAAAAAACATCATCGGGATAGTTTTGAAAAACGTGCCTCTTGGCATGCCTCGGCCCCTTTACAGCTTGTGCATAGTGATTTATGTGGTCCACTTCCAGTCGTTTCATTCTCTGGATACAAGTATTTCTTAACTTTCATGGATGATTTCTCCAGACGCACTTGAGTATACTTCTTAAAACTCAAGAGTGAAGTATTTAACATGTTTTTGGTCTTTAAGGCATTTGTTGAAAAACAATCTGGACATCAAATTCTTAAGTTAAGATATGATAATGGCGGAGAATATGTTAACAACAAATTCATCAACTTTTGCACTGAGAATGGAATTCAAATGCAAAATATTGTTCCATATACTCCACAACAAAAAGGTGTAGCTGAAAGGAAGAATCGCCACTTAAAGGAAATGACTAATTGTATGATTCAATCTAAAGGACTTAGTCTTAATTTTCGGGCAGAAGCAATTAATTGCGCAAATTACATAATAAATCGCACTCTTACTAAGGTTTTAAAGAATATCACTCCAGAAGAAGCATGGAGCTCAATTAAACCAGATGTAAGTCACTTTCGTGTTTTTGGAAGTGAAGCATGGGCCCATATTCCAGATGAGAAACATAAAGCTTTAGAACCTAAGAGTGAAAAATGTATTTTTGTTGGATATTCTGAAGATGTCAAAGGATATAGACTTATTCCACTTAAGTCCAAAAATGTTATCACTAGAAGAGATGTAAAGTTTGCTGAAAATATATCGACCTATGAGCCTAGTTCGACGGATGTGCCACCTCTCTCTATCCCTTCTACTTCTAAAAATATTTCTTCTTCAGATGATGACAGTGAGGATGACAATCCTTCCCCACCTTCTTAGGATCCTCCTTCAGTTCCTCAGCTTCCAAAATGGGTCTTTGCTACTCGGGATGCAGCAGGTGCTCTTGCAGGTGATCCTGCAGATCAGCGACATGCACATTCTCAGTTCGATAGAGCCTCTTCTTTACTAGCTCAAGCTTCAGCTAATTATGATCTTGAACCTTTTGTAGAAGCTTCAGGCCATCCAGATTGGGACGCAACTATGAATGAATAATATCGTTCATTATTTGCAAATGATACATGGGATCTTGTTCCCCTTCCAAAGGGACGAAAAGTTGTTAGATGCAACTGGGTTTACAGAACCAAGTATGGACCAGATGGAAAAGTTGATAAACATAAAGCTCGTCTTGTTGCTAAGGGTTTTTCACAAGTTGAAGGAATTGACTATACTGAAACCTTCTCCCCTGTTTCCAAAATGAACTCTATCTGCCTTGTTCTTTCCCTTGCTACCTCTTTCAAATGGGAAGTCCATCAAGTGGATGTTAAATATGCCTTCTTGCATGGGGACTTGCATGAAGAAATCTATATGGAACAACCTACTAGCTTTATACAAATAGACTCCAGCCTTGTATGACGGCTTAAGAAATCCCTTTATGGTCTCAAGCAAGCCTCTAGGGCTTGGTATGCCAAAATGGATAGCTTTCTTTTAGAAACTGGATTTTCTAGGTGTCATTCTGACAATACTGTCTACACCAAGAAAGTGGGCAAGTCTCTTATCATTCTTGTTCTTTATGTTGATGATCTTATCCTTACTGGTAGTGATCCCAACCTTATAAACCATGTGAAATCCAACCTTAAAAAGAAGTTTGAAATGACAGACTTAGGACACTTGCATTATTTTCTTGGTCTTCAAGTCTTGCAATCCAAGGAAGGTATTTCCCTTTCCCAACCCAAGTATGCATGTGATCTTCTACGCCATTTTCACATGAAAGGATGTAAGCCAGCCCCTTCTCCCTTTCAGTCTAGAGCCAAAATTTCAGTCACTTGTACTTCCCCTGAAGTTGATGCTACCTTATACCATCAGCTTGTAGGAAAACTTTTGTATCTGACCCATACTCATCCTGACCTTTCCTTTGTTATTGGCCTTATTGCTTGGTTTATGCAAAACCCACATGAAAGTCATTGGAAAGAAGCTAAAAGAATACTTCGTTGTGTTCGAGGTACAATTCAATTTGGGATTCATTACAGTGCAGAAGCATCTCCTCTATTGGTTGGTTTCACTGATTCTGATTGGGCTGGTGACCCTGTTTCGAGAATATTTAGTGTTCTTGGACAAACGCCTAACCCTCTAGATCTAATAGTGGATCTAGAAACAACAGACAAAGTAATCCTAACCTTTTCTATAATCAACAGATAAAACAAGAGAGAAGAGAAACCTACTTGTAGTTTTCGCTAACTCCTTGTCTCCCTTAACCGATTTTGCTGCTCCTTTCCTTACTTGAGTCGCTTGGAAAGTACCTCCACAATCACAAAAACAAAAACCCATCAAAGCATAATGATCTATTGCTTATAAATAACATGGAACCGAAAACATGATATACATATGAAAGCATTAACATATAACACAAGCATAAGGAAAAAGTCTTGAGAACTTTATTGATAAGAGGAAATATTACAACCCATATGAGCTCAATCCAGTGTCATCCTTCCAATTCAATCCTTCATCACCTCATGACAAGCAAGACACTCCAACACTATTACAATACTTGCACTCAATTCTAATCTCATATCACCAACATCTCCTTACAACTCAATATTTTTCAGCCCCTGATCTCTTAGATGAGTGATCTATTTATAGGTGAGTGAAGGAGGTTATGCCATCAATGGTGATGATGAATGCCTTTCTGAATTTAGAAATCAGTTCCATGGAAGTCGAGATAAGGGATTGATGTTTCCTAATTCCCTTTCTCATCCAAATGCAAACTCAAAGGAGCAGGTGGCATTGAGAAACTTCTAGAGGCTTCCAATGGATAAGGAATCTTCAAACCCTCATGGAAATTTGCTCAAATTCGCTCAGCACGGGTCAAAGAGGGACCAAATGCACTGCATAGCACCCTGTCAGTTTATGGTTTGCATTGCAGCGCACCCTAATGAAGGCCTACCTGCGTTGATCTTCTTAGAGGTAGTTTTTTGGATGTTTTCAGTGATGGAACTTCTTTGGAAGCAAGGCATTCTAATGACTAACTTCTTTAGGGGATGTAACAACTTGTACTAGAGTTTGATGGGCCCTAATAGTATCGATCCATAATTTGGGGTAGATGTGCCCAAATGGATCTGTAACAGTTGCCCCCTAAAGCATGAAGTCGTAAATATATATGTCGGGTGAAATGCTTTATCACGAGGAGAGTAGGTTTCAAAACGGAAGGTGACCTGCATCAATTATAATACATATATCATGATAATTTTATTTTTCTCATGAACTAGCTTAGGGAAGGCATACCCATGCTCAGCTTATAAACTTTCATTACATGTGCAAATATAGTCGTCTACAGATATAGACCCATGAATGGTTGACCATGAATGTAAGGCCATTGTACATTTGATTTAGTACTCCTGAAAATATCGCAACCCAGATGGATGAAACTAGATCCAGGGTCTTTAATCTCGTACAATCTTTTGCTCAAGTACAAGTCTAACCATGTGAATAGATATTCTGAAGTCGAACATGGAAAGACATCGTCTAATTACCAGCCAATGATGTAAGTTGTTAATAAACGCGAGAAGAATCACTGATAAATGATGATGACCCTCAAGGTACTACATTACATTTTGCATGGTGTGAATAAATGATTTGATGTCGAACATCATACAAAGTCTTTCGGTCGAAGGCCATTGATGTCAACCTATTGCCGAAAGTGAGAAACCTATCATTGATGTATGCAAGCTTCAAGGTACTGAAGGGGTGTTTCTAAGTCAACTTCTTGGATGATGTGCTGATGTCGACAAGAAGCAACTCATCGCAGGAGGGCCTTGATGTATCACACATCTACAACACGAAACGAGATAAATGATTTTGAAGATGAAAAAATGACTGACGACACAAAGTTTAGGAATGGCGGTTATGAAAATGAAGGTTTACGGTATTGCAAAGGATGAAGTTTGAATTGAATGACTTCTCTTGAACATATCAATGACGCTAAGATGAATTGGTAGCATTGACCCAAAAACAAAGTAATGGATGGTATGATAGACCAATGGTGTGATAACCATCAAGCTGAATGACCCAACCCACATAGTCACGGTGATGAGGTGAAAGTGTCATGTTCAAGAGCGACTTGCTACCATAAAGTTTTCTCGACTTTTTCCCATTTTCCCCAATCATTTCTGACCAGTACCTCTTTATTTTTTATCAAGCTTGAGGAGAGTAAAATATGCTTGTTGTATAATTTCTCCCTTCAGGCGAATCCATCGCTATTTGATGCTTTAACTAGTCTAGCGAAGGTGAAACTCGGTCTTGTCTAGATGGACAAGTTTGTCGCTATTTGATGTTTTTAACGAGTTTAACGATAAACATAACTTGGTTCTTTTCATGTTTTAGGGAGTTTGAAAATGGACGAAAAGAAAACTCCACAAGTTCTTTTTCGTAAAGTAATCTCTCAAGTCCAAAAAAGCATAAAATAATACAAGAGAGATATCATTTCCAATCCTTTAATGAGCTGGAAAGGACAAGCGCTCGACAATCTTTTAATGTTTAGAGAGTATGAAAAGAGCTTAAAGAAGACTCCATTTTGAGGAATGAGTGGTGTCTAAGATAACAACTAGTTCCGGTGATGTTGGAACTTCTCAAAACATGTTGACTGATGTGAAGAGGCTGGCTAATAAGACCATTCATTGCAACTGTTCCTCGAAAAGGGTAAAACAACCAAGTGAAAGCGTATGATCGGCCAAAGAGATGGTGGTGATGGAATGAAACAACCAAGGCTCATCTGATAGAAAAGACTTATAGAATGGCAATCACAAGGATTCAAATGCAAATGGGTTCATTTTTACACAAGCTTGAACCATAGGGAACTATGCTTGGATTCAGTTTCATGTTTACACAAGCTTGAAACAAAAAACTATGCTTGGATTCAGTTTTATTTTTACACAAGCTTAAAACTAAAAACTATGCTTGATATTAGTTTACATGCCCTCAGCATGATGAAAGGGAGAGTCTTCTGTAACCAGATGGAAGTCGTTGTGGTGAAGCAAGACAGTTATCCAACACCTATTTGGTTTCGTCCAAATAGGGACAAAGGTGAATGGGGTGATTCCCTTCACATAACCTACAGGGAAACGTAACTTTACCATTAGGTGCATGCCCCCCAAGCTTCATTACATTTACCTAAGTAGACTACTCGTGGATATCAGGTGGATGGAATGAAGGTTCTTTTACGAGATCAAGTGAAAGACTCGACTAGGATTTTACGAGATCTAATCAAAAACACGACTTGGAACTTGGGACCTTGTTTCATTTTTTAGTGAGCTTGACACAAGACAAGGAACTCTACTCATACCCTTA